>JAWNKV010000253.1:0-375942 GCA_035041805.1 Amiota mariae
CAAAAACTCAGCGTGTTGTAGAACAAGTTTGGATACCGAGTCGTCTTTCCCTTCAGTTTGGTTATCCGCTTTATACCCTTGTAAAGCAGTAGTCAATGCTGCATGTGCCAGAAAGTACTTTTCCTCATACTCTTCCATATCTTGAGACGGATCGACAAAACCTTCAATTTCACTGTATTCGTACATACCTTTGCTGCATTCCATAAATTCTCTGTAGCTCTCTTCAAGTTTCCCCAAACGATTTCGAATTAGAGGCTCTGACTGTGTTGTCGCTTCGATTTTTTTTGACGCATCGTATGCACGAGTAATGCGTGCCTTGACATACCCACGTTGTTTAAATAACACTGTGTATGGTAGAACCATTGTTCAATTTGATATTCACTTTGTTAGCGCACAATTATTCCAAAATAGTATTTCCTTGAGTATCCGGCTGGAAGGACCAATAATGATTACAAATGAATTAAATTAAATCCAAAAAAAAAACACCCACACAGTATTTCAGTGGACTGTACTCGTATAATCTTTTTATTTTTGTAGCAAAGAAAGACACATGTGTGTTCATAACCAAGATAACATCGATAATTAGTAAATAATTAATTCACAATAATAAAAAATAACATAGCAAAACATAGTAATAAAAACAAGATCAAACAGCAAAACAAAAAATAGTTATAATTGTTAATAGATCTTGTGTTGATAAGAAATAATATGTACAATAGATATGTTGTGCTAGCTAATCTCAAACAAGCGTTCATAAACATTGGTTGAGTACGGATCGAGAGATAAGTGTTTTATGCGCTTTCTAATTGCAATATATGTACCGCCATGAGCTTTTCCATCTGGGTGATTTGTCTTGTAAACTGTGGAGCCCGGAATAAAAAAGTTATTTTTGCTTTGCTTGTGAGATGGATCTCTCTCTGAACGATCATCAACTTTTTTGTCATCTAGATATTTTATAAGTTCTAGCTTGTGCTGCGAAATGTCATTTGCGTTCCAGAGAGTTTCTTTAAGGGGACCCATTATGGAGAGTTTATTTTATCCAAAATTTTAGTTTGGATATTCGTCATTTCTTGGAACGTGTTTTGCAACATTAATATAGATTGATGAAGGGTTAGAACCAAATTCAGTATCATTGTTTCAGTGGAACTTGGTATTTGCTTCAATGGTTCGCTACACACATTTTAAGTTTGTTTTTATAGTGGCTTTGTCCTGCTGATGGTCTGAACGAAAGACATTGGCATAGGACACATTTTGCGACACAGGCATTGAGATTGGCCTCATGTCTGTAGGAGACGCTGCACGGATATGTTCAAGCCAAGACCTAACACTATCTCTTTGTTGTTGCAATCGGCTTTTATATATATATATTACCTTATACTCGGGACAGCCTCTGTATTTAGCAGTGTAATTACCAGCAGAGTTGCTGCACTTTTTTTGCTCTGCGTTATCATGGCTGAGTGTGCAGTTTGCTGTTTCCTGTAAGTCTCCACATGCTACAAAAACTGAGTGTAGGGTACAGCAAGTCTTGGTATGGCCGAATTCCTGTCAGTTTGTACATTGCACAAGATTAGCTCACTTGTGAGGTTCCTCTACTGTCACCCTACAATAAAGTAGGTATTGGAGATTATATATGGGGTTGACTTCGTTTTTGCGTGGGCCAATTCAACCTTAAACAACTGTATTTTATTTTTATTGATTATATTAATAACCACTTTGGCTTCGAAACCTTTTTCTTCCAGAGCATTTTTTATATCTTTACAGTCAAAAGTGGATCCGATACTTTTAATTACCACAATCAGGCCTTTGCAGCTTTTAAGTTGATAGGTGTAATAATTGCGCTTAGATTCATTTAAGAATTTAGTTATAGCTTGGTAATTCGATTCCGAATAGATCTGCACTTTTGTTTCTTTGATATTACCCTTGGTTAAAGGAACAATGTGGAAACTGTTGTTGCCAATTACTTTCGTAATGCTATCTACGAGCTTTCCTCACGAATATATATCGGCGTATGTTTCGGAGACTTGGCTTTTGTCCGGGTTTCTTCATCATTTTGAATGGGGACTTGCAAGTAGTGCAATATATTTCCATCCAAAAGTGTTTTTTTTAGCACAATTGCTTTTTTGTGGGCTAAGTTTTTTTTTTTTTTTTGTATTTGAATAATGCGGTCAATGCCTGTCTGCACTGCAGGTTTGTTTTTTGGTTTCCCGTTATGCAATTATTTATTTTCACCAAGTGCTGCTGTTGCTATTTTAGCGCTACTTGCTTGTACTATGATTGGTGAATTTATTTTATTTACCGTGTTTACCGTTTCTTTCAAAACAATGGATGAGCTTACTGTAGTATTGCCCTGGGTCGGCCTTGCATACTCCACGACTCTAGCGACTTTTGTCCACTTGAGAGAAGCAAAGCAGGAGCGCTGGATTAAGCTCACTGCTCTTTTGGAGTTGGTGACAGGTTTACTTTTTGGGTGGAAAGTATTTCAAAGTTACTATTGCGACCAATTGAGAGTCTGCGTTTACTTGTTGAAGCGTTATTTATTCCCCCAGGTGAAGCGTACTAGTAAGATGGTAGGGTCTATATAAATATATTTGTTTTAATAATTGTGAAGTTTTTGTATTAAGGATTGTCTTGCTATAAAAACCGGCCATCCATACATTAATATTAGTTGCAAAAAAGCGTCTGGAAACACTTTTTCAAGCTGCCCTGCATCTTTCACCACGTAATAGCTTAAAGCTGTGCCCGTGACAAAATGTACAGTAATGCACAGTTTTTCCGGTTTTCCCGATCACGCACGCAAATTTTCTTAATTTTTCATACATTTACAGATCACAAAGTCTAGACATTGGTCGGCACAATATTGTTTTTATTAAGATCTCTTCACTTAACTCTAGGTACATGTATAATTACTTACAATATAGCTTACACTAATGATAGAGGCGTGCTTACGACAAGAGAGAGAGAGATGCTTACAATTCGGCCGTTCTGACGACATGGATCTCCTGATGCTAACTCTTTTCACTTAACAATTTAACCATGCTACGATATGTGGTTTGAACATTTATCACATTCGTTATCGCTAGTCGTGTTTGTAACAATTTGTGATACATGGTCTTTTGATTTAATTACATTTTGATTATTGTTAGTCACTTTACACTTTAACACTTTTGTAAACAAAAGTTTTTCACTACTACATATTGTCCTATGTCGTATTTAGCTGGAGCTTGACGATGGCTATCTGCGTAGTTTTTGTTGTATTTTTGTATTTCCTTTTGATATTTGTCTGCTTGGCTTCTAGTCTGTTCTCTACTGATATAATTTTGAACTTGTTCTTTCATCACGTTTTCCTTTAGAGTATCAGTAACTTGTCCCTTTTGGTTAGCTACGAAAAGCATAACGCTGGTATGTGATTGAATAGTAAGATGCATGGTATTATTTAATGCAAATTCCACTTTTCTAAAGTTTTATCCCAACATATTCTGTTTTCTTCATCCTTCAATTTGGCATCATTGGCCCTATGCTTCTGTTAACGTGTTCAACTTGGCCGTTCGCTTGTGGTGAGCCAGTTGCAATTTTAATATGTTGGATATTGTTGTTTGTAAGGAGTCTTGGAATTCGGTGGAAGTGAAACAACTACCTCTATCTGACGTTATACATTTGGGACGACTATAGTATCCAAAGTATTCTTTTAGTGCTATTATCGCGTCTTTTGTGCTATACACAGCTTGCATTACGCAGCTAGTTTTCTCATGGCTACCTTGCACTGTAAAACATTTTTGGATGATGACCAGTATGACGTTATCACTTTTACAGAAGCTTTTATATGCTTATTTTTATCTTTGCTGTGAATCGGGCCGCAGTGGTCGATGTGGACCAATTCAAAAGTCAAATTGTCTTTAAGTATCAGATGCAAAAATCCTTCTTGTTTTCCATATTTTGGGGAGGAAGCTATACATTTTAAGCAATTTTTTGTATGTTCAGTTACTTTATGTTTGGTATTGGGAAATCAGTAGCTTTTTGTAAATAATTCTACGACTTTATGACCCATTATGATATTTGTAAAGTACATGCTCTTCCATGTTCACTCCTTTGAAGGGTTTCTTTGATTTCGCAAACCTTTTTGTCTTGGCAAATTACTAGATTTTCTTCAAAAGTATTGGTTTCGACTACCACTATATTTGTGTTTCTACTAAGTGCATCTACATGCTGCATTCGTTTTCCGGACCTATGCTCCAATGTATAATCATAATTCTGAAGTTCAAGAGACCATCTCGCTATTCTAGGATTTAGATCTTTTCTATTTAATGTCATCGTTAAAGAATTGCAATATGTGGCTATTTTGAAAGTTATACCATGCAGATAAACTTTGAATCATTTTAAAGCGTTAATAATTGCTAATGTTTCTAGTTCGAAACTATGATAATTGGTTTCTATCTGTGTTGTTCGTTTTGAAAAATAGAAAACAGTGTGGAACAGTTCATCTTTTTTCTTTTGCAATAAGATGGCTTCGAATCCAAGAGATCTTGCATCGCAATGGAGTTCTGTTTCGTTTCTATGATTGGGGAGTCTAGTAATTTATCTTTTAAGACATTGAAGCATTTGAACTATTCCGAACCAAAATTGAATTTTTTATCTCTCTGTGTTAAATCATATAAAGGTTTAGCGATAATCGAAAAGTCTTTTATGAACCGCCGAAAGTTTGAGCATAGCCCAACGAAGCTTTGTACTTCATGAACCTTTGTTGGTTCTCTAAAAATTTTTATTGCGTCCAGTCCTTTTTCATCCACCTTAATTCCGTTATGGTGTAACCTAAATACTTGACTTGATTTTGTAAGAATTCGCATTTGTCAATTGTGAGGTCTAGATTATTTTTTATTAACCTTTTCAAAATTTCTTCTAAAATGACAAAATGCTCAGTCATTTCTTCGGTTGCCACTAATATTTCGTTTAGATTAATCGTTACTTTTCCACTTCTAACCGTGTCAGCAAAAATTTTATTAACAAACCGTTGAAAGACGGATGGTGCATTTCTTAGACCGAAAGGCATTCGTAAGAATTCAATTTATTTTTTATTTTACTGAATTTTTATTCATGAAAACGTGAAAAAAATCGTTTTTGAGATTAAGTTTTGAAAAAAAATTGTATCCACCAGTCTACGTAAAAGGTCGTCTATGAGTGGAATTGGATAGTTGTCTTTAGCCGTTATATTGTAATGTGTATGAAAGTCGACACACATTCTTGATTCACCCGTCTTTTTCTTGACCAAGACAACAAGGAAAACGAACTCCGACTCACTATTTTTTATGTATCCCTTTGTTAAAAATTCATCTAACGTTTTTGAACATCTAAACTCTCTGCATACGACAATCTCCTTGGTTTACAACTAAATGGCTTAGGATCAACTACATTAAGAGTCATTTCGCATTTAATTTCGGGAGTTTAAGATCTACATAGTTAGGTTGGCTATCTGCTTCGTATTCTATTGTTAAAATCTGGGTTTCATAATTCAGTTCAACAGTTTTTTAAGATTTTATACAATAGCATATAATATCAGTGGCAAATACGTTATATGCATAGTCGTTGTGTGGTATATCGGCTTTACTGTTTTTCAAAATACATTACATTTTATATACTTATACATTGCGGGGCATATTTTTATAAAAATAGAGCAAGAGCAATCCGTGCAAGAGCGATCCGTGACGCGTAATGCTCCATCGGTGTCAAGTGAACTTGACTTCCGAAAGGTCAAGGCTACTTCGATTGAACGGGAATTACGCACTATGAACAATTTTTTATCGCCGGTCGTATTAAATAGTTTAAGTGAAGCGGATGTTTCGGTACGTTTAGATAGATTGGAATCCATAAATTCAAGATTTGACTCAGCACAGTCAGATCTTGAAAGGCTAGACTTTAAGGAATTTGAGATTGATGCTCGAATCAATTTCTCAAATCTTTATTGTGAGCTTAAGGCAAAGCTAACTCATGAGCTTAACCTTCGTCAAAGGGACACAGCTGCTCATTCTATTGGACTGCGTCAATTTATGAATGATCCAAACATACTTGGGCAAGCACGTACTTCTCGTTTGCCTGAACTGCAGTTGCCGAGGTTTTCTGGAGATTATACTCATTGGCCTGATTTTTACGCAATGTTTAACACCATCGTTGGTAAAAATCAGGAATGTGTAAAGTGGAGAAGTTTCAGCACTTGCGGTCTTGCTTGGATGGTGTCGCTTTGGATGCAATACGCTCTCTTGAGCCAATGGAATCAAATTACGATAAGGCGTTAGATATTTTGTTGAATCGTTTTAATAATAAATTGTTAAATTTTCAGGCACACATTCGGTCTGTTTTTGGCATACCAAAGGTGGAGAAAGGGGCAGCAAGCAGTCTACGTGAATTAAGCGACAAGATTAATGCACACTTAAAAGCATTAAGCACAATGTCAACAACGGCGGAACTGACAGACGGGCCGTTAATCCATCTCATCGTTGGAAAATTAGCTCGAGTTACTATGGAGAAATGGGAAGAGTCTCTGCAAATAAACAAGCTGCCAAAGTGGACGGACATGTCATCGTTTCTTGAAAAGCGATGTCGGATGATGGAAAACGTAGAAAGCGCTATGGTAAAACAAATACCTAGCCATCAGGTGGGAAAAATTCGTTTAAAAATACTTTTATCACCTCATCTTATCATTCATGTTTATTATGCAACTGTAACGATCATTGTATTTTAAAATGTCCACAATTTTTAAGTCTATCGATCAATTCACGTTACAAGGCTGCATCTTTGCTTAAATTGTCTTCGCAAAGGACATGGTCTGCAACAGTGCAGATCAGCACATTGTAAGCATTGCCAAGTCAAGTATCACTCTTTGCTTCATTCAGGAGCAAATTCACCTACTCATGGTGCGCAGTCTGTAATAAATGCACATGCTCAACCACCTGCTTCACTTGTTTCAGCAAATATGCCCAATTCTCCACCTACTGATTCAGAAACCAAAATAGCCGACTATATGTTGCTTGCTACTGCTATAATATATTATACATAAAAAGCCGTTCTGGGTTTTTTGTGCCCTGTCGTGCGTTGCTTGATTCTGCATCGCAATTAAACTTTATCACATCTCGTTTTGCAAATCAATTGCAATTAAAATCATATCGATCAAGCATTGCCATATCTGGAATAGGAGAATCTAATCTTTCGTTTGATAAATCTACTAATGTTTTTGCCCAGTCTCAGGATAAAAAGTATCATGCTTCATTCACTGCTGTTATAACTAACACAATAACAAACTATCATCCTCATTCTGACTTAAACTCTTCGAATTGGAATATCCCAAAAAATATCAGTCTTGCTGATCCACTGTTTTATAAGTCTCAACGTATTGATCTTGGTGCTGGACTTTTCTTCGAGCTTATGTGTGTTGGGCAAATTCGCATTGCTGATCACTTACCTACTTTCAAAAGACAAGGCTTGGTTGGGTGATGTCTTTCACAAGAAAGAAGTAAATATACATCATTGCAAGTTTCAGCCGGTTGCTCAGATATCAGAACCAATTTTAATGACTTAGCAGACGTTGTTAGCCGGTTTTGGGAAATCGACAGTTGCTATGGTTCATCGTCTCCTGTATCTGATGAGGACATACTTGCTGAGCAATTATTTCAGCAAGGCTGCACTCGTCTACATTCTGGTCAGTACTCTGTTCGTCTTCCGGCCAAGACTAATTTTGATGCACTTGGTAATTCATTAAGGCGATTTAGGACCCTCGAGTCTATGCTGAATAGGAACACAACGCTAAAATTACAGTATTCAGCGTTCCTTCAAGAGTGTATCAATTTGAATCATATGTCTTTGGCTCCGATAGCACCGCGTTGTATTTGACGGCTATGCAAAATCCGCATCTGGTTCATCTCTAAACGACTTACTATTGGCAGGGCCATCTATACAACCAAAGATTTTTACAACACTTTTACGTTTTAGATTTTTCAAAGTTGCCTTGTGTGAGGACATTTGTAAAATGTATCGCTGTGTTCGCATAACACACCCGGATGAATATCTTCAATGCATTTTGTGGCGTGACAATTCTAACGAGGGCATAAAGACATACACTTTAAACACAGTCACTTATAGAACAAAGCCAGCAGCATTCTTGGCTATTCGAGCCATGCATCAGCTTTCCTACGACGAGGAAGGCGAATTTCCGATTGCTGCTAAAATCATAAGCAGGGATTTCTACGTCGATGGCTTAGTAACTGGAGGCGACACAATCGAGGAGGTGAAGGAGGTATTGCGAAGAGGACATTTCCCAATACGCAAGTGGTGCTCCAATGAACATGCAGCGCTTTCTGGCGAGGCTGAAGCGGATAGAGAAACTTTTCTCAAATTTCATGATGGAACAGACATCATAAAAATACTTGGTTTATCCTGGGATCCTGTTTTGGATAATCTACTTTTCAATTTTACGCAAACCTATTCTGAGGTGTCAATCACTAAACGTACAATTCTAGCTGCCGTTACTAGATTCTATGATCCTTTGGGATTAATGGCTCCTATCGTCACGAGGTTAAAGATTTTTCTTCAGATTCTTTGGAAGGAAAAGCTAAATTGGGACGAAAGTTTGCCACAAACTTTACATTTGCATTTTGTGATGCAAGTATGGCTGATTATGGCGCTTGTATTCGTTCTGAGTTCCAGGGGACATTTTCATCACACTTGCTTTGCTCTAAGTCTAGAGTAGCTCCATTAAAAACGTTAACAATTCCCAGGCTAGAACTTTGTGCAGCTCATTTGCTTTCTGAACTCGTTGCCAATATCTCTTTAAATCTACCATTTGATTGCACCTTTCATTGTTGGTCAGACTCAACAATAGTTCTGGCATGGATACGTGACGTCCATTTTGGACAACTGGGATTGACTTTTGTGGGCCTTTTTACTACAAATCGGAAGTAAGGAACAGGCCATCGATTAAATGCTACATTGCAATATTCATTTGCTTCGCTACTAAGGCTGTACACTTGAAGGTCGTGGAAGACTTATCCACATTGTCATTCATAGCTGCATTAAGGAGATTTATTAGCCTAAGGGGCAAGCCTAATTCAATTTGGTCGGACAACGCTACGAACTTTGTGGGAGCAAAGCATGAGCTGGAAGAACTGAAGCAGCTATTCTTAAGCGATCCTAACATAAATAAGATATCCAGTGAATGCTTAACACTTGGCATAAGCTAGTGTTTTATTCCTCCCCGCTCACCTCGTTTCGGTAGCTTATGGGAAGCCGCTGTAAAATCAGCAAAATTTCATTTTTATCGTGTTGTTGGCAAATCAATTTTGTCATTTAACGAACTTCGTACACTTGTATGTGAAATCTCTGCAATGTTAAACTCACGACCACTTTGTCCCTTTTACGAGAATCCAGATGACTTAGAAGTGCTCACTCCTGGGCATTTTCTGATTGGTTCATCATTCGCTAAAATTGATGAACATGACATAAAGCATCTCAACATGGATCGTCTAAGTCATTGGCAACGTGTGTGCCAGCTGCAGCAGATGTTCTGGGCAAAGTGGAGCGTTAGTTATCTGTCACTACTTCAAGAGCGTGGCAAGTGGCGCTCGGCGGCTGCAAACCTGCAACCAGGCTTATTGGTACTAATTAAAGATGATAACTTGCCTCCACTCAGGTGGCAGCTGGGTCGCATTGACAGGGTTATTCCTGGTGACGACGGCATCCTTCGGGTTGATATTATCCGAACGACAAATGGCCTAATCAAAAGGGCCATAGGCAAGCTTGCAGTTCTACCCTTTAATACCACCTCGGTTGGAACCACTTCATCGTTTCCAACGGGGGGAGCATGTTGGGAGCAGAGGGTTGAGGCTCACGTTCAATCGAACGCGCCTGTTCGAATGCAGCTTCAGACTCTGATAAAACAAAGGTGAATGTCCTCAAAACAGTTCGTGATAAAGCCTAAATCAGATCGTACGCACAAATCGAGACGTCAAAGCAACAACAACAATAATAGTAACAAGCTCTATAATAAATAAGAGAAAACACAGCTGTATCATAACAAATAAATAAAATAAGTAAAATAAAACATAACTGTTTATCTTGTGCATATTCTATTTCTTATATACATAAGCTTATAGGTGATGTAAAATAACATCTCCTCACAACAGATAGTTTCTCCTTTGAATCTGATGTTATAGCGTTTTCCGAGAAATGGCTTCACAATGGGCACACTGTTTGAAATTTACTTGTTTCAAATAAACTGTAGTAAACCATTACAATAGATCACTTGATCTTATGTTTAGTAATGATTTTGTTGTTACTTCTGTGTCAAGATGCCAACCTTTAAGTATTCCTGAGGATACTTACCATCCAACATTGGAAATATCCCATTCTGTAACCCGTCCTGTTTCAGACTCCACATCTACTTCTATGCGTCGATTCTTTTTTCGCAAAGTGAACTTTAACTAAATGCAGTCTTTCTCGGAATAGATTTTTCCTACTACTATTAATTTTTTCTATGAAGTGATATACAATATATTTGATGCCTATGTCCCCTATAACGCTGTTTCAAAAGTGTCATATAAACCACCTTGGTTTACAAGAAGACTTTCTGATCTGAAGAACATTAAGTCGAGGCTATATAAAAAAATTGAGAGTTCTGGCTCTTCTATTGCTTTTGCTAACTTTTATGTAGCCCGGGTTAATTTTCTTTCATTAAATAACCCTTGTTTTAATAACTATCTCACACGTTCACTGCAATTTTCACGTGACCCTAAGCAGTTCTATAACTTTGTGAACTCAAAGCGCAAATCTTTTTTATTTCCCTCATCATTGTATCAAGTTAATGAACATGAATACAGATCAACAGCAATAACATCAGTTTGACTTTTGTCCCTAAAACCAAGATTTACAAAAGATGTAAACTAAAGTAAGTTTGTAGTTGAAGATTGCTTTTCCATAAAACCGTGTTGACATGGAGTAATAATTGTTTTAAAAAAGTGATAAAAGGTTGAAGTGAGCATTTGTTCAAACAATTTTGGGACAAAAATCGCTCACAAAAATTCTTGAGTGTGTGACCATGCCAACAACAATTTCATGCGATCTTGTTGTTGGAAACACGTACAAGCTATTCGAAAGATAATAATGAGTACAGCAACGTTTTAGTTCGAACTGTCCAGTCTATTTGAGTTAATGGTCTTTGGTAACATTTATTCATTTCTTGTGGCTCGACAAATAAAGACTCACTGTTCTAAATACATACAAATTAAAATATATATAAATCTAAGCACTAAACATTAGAAAAACAACTTATAAAAAATATAAAGTGAATTAAGAAAATATAAAAACAAATAAATATAGTTTATATTTGACAATTATAACGCTCCGTCGTTATATGAAGGCAAAAGTTCTTTGAGCGTATTAAATGGTACATCCAATTCACTATATGCTGACGTTGCTGGTTGTGATTTGTGTAGGAGATCCTTTTCGCGCAACATCACTTCACGTTCCCGTTTCAAAAGATTTATTTCTCTTATCAACTGATTGTGCTCTCTTTCAGCTTGAAATATTTTCCTTGCTGTGTCGTTTTCTTCTTCACTTTATATTATTTGCTTTAGCTTTTTGTTGTTGCTATTTGTGTTATTATGAACTTTTTCATATTGCTGTATCTTTTCTGTTGTTATTATTTCCGCTGCGACGTTGCAGTTTTTTATTGTTTGGTTCGCTATGTTCGGTTTCTTTAACACCACCGTTTAACATTGTTAGTTTTTGAACATTGCTGCTCTCCTGCATAGTTTCGTTGTCTGAATGCGCACCGTCAGCAATATAGACTTTCAAGTCCTCTTCGTTGGCTTCTTGCGCGGTGACATCGAGTCTTTTCTTCATTCGTTGATTGTACTTGCCCTAATTTCTGGTGCGACACCTCATCTTCGAACTCTGACCAATCCATACACTCTTGTAATTTATCGGAAGGTACGTTATTAATCCGTTTTGTTAATGCTGCCTTGTTGCCACTTAAGGGCAACCCGAGGGCCTCGCAATACCGCTTCAGTTGGTCGAATGTGAAATTATTGTGGTCTAACATTATTGATTTTCAAAGAATACGTTTGTTTGAGGTGGCACTGGTTTGTGCTAGTTTGTTAATCTTTTTAAATAACAGCAACACAATTTTTAATTTAAGCTCATTGGTTTTAATCTTGCTTATTAGTTTTAAATACGCGTGCGATTAGCTTGGGTGAATAATAAATTAATGACATGAGCAATAAAAACAAAAGCGAATTACATTATAGAAGAAAACATGCAGGAAAGACAAGTTTATCTCTCTTTGCATTTACAATTTATTTATCTACTCTATAATTTTAAGCAGCTCTCTTCGTCGGCTGACGCAAACAACATTGTAAACAAAACTTTCGGCGTTCATTAATCCCACTTCTGATGTTGTAGTCAGTTCAATGGTCGACACAAGACTGTTTTTATTAAGTTCTCTTCACTTAACTAAATAATGATTAAAATAGGTATTGTTTTGTTATTTTACATCACCTATAAGCTTATGTATATAAGAAATAGAATATGCACAAGATAAACAGTTATGTTTTATTTTACTTATTTTATTTATTTGTTATGATACAGCTGTGTTTTCTCTTATTTATTATAGAGCTTGTTACTATTATTGTTGTTGTTGCTTTGACGTCTCGATTTGTTTATTGTTTGACTCGCTTAACTGCATTTAAAGAATTATACTTTTTAGTTGAATGCTGAATATGCCAACCTGCTTGCATATAACTTTTCTAATTTTCGAAGATTCACATTTGTCTTTAATTCTATGAGTTGCTATGTTAAAATAAACTGCATTTGCTGCATAAAGCTGTGATGTTTCAATTTTATTTGAAAAATGAGTAGAAAGTGATAAGTTCACTAACAATTTTAATAAACTCATTGCCAGATGTTGTATGCAATGAGGTAAATGGGGGTGCACTACACAATTTTTGTTTGATGAGAAGGGAAGTTTTTTCTTTTCGTTTGGTTTTTATAGAGTGAGGGATGAGAATGGGAGTGAGCGGAGTCAAAATATTAGCTTGGAACCTGTGGCAGAGTGTAAATCCTAGCAAGATGATCCAAAGAAAATTTGTTACGTTTTTGACGGCCCTAAAATAACCAGTATTCAATCAGCAATTCGTTTGAACATCAATGTTCGAAAAATGAAATAACCGCGTTTTCTATCACACCTAGATTTTTTTTTCGGCGAAATTGAAAACGCCCGACAACAAAAACTACGTCGATAGTTTCTATCAGACACCCGATAGAAGTGGTTTGTATTTTTTTTCTATTCAATTTGTATGAATAAGTCATATGCATTTTTTTATTCGTTCTTCTTTTGTTACAGTAAATTATTAAATGGTGTTTTAAATTTTAAACACAAAAGGCTTTTGTTTTTCGGTTAAGATGCTTACATATGCGGAGAAACTTCTTTCAACATCTACAGACGACACAGGACAGTATGTAAAAAGAGTCATCTCTGTTGTGAACAGTTATTGTACGTCTATGGCTTCCATACCTTTGTGCAATATGTCATTTATTTCTGTAAGTGGCTTACATCCCTTATATCTGCCGAAGGTGGTGTTAAGCTTTTCGGAATACTAATTATTTTCTAAAGCAGGTATAGAGAAGCGTATTCCTTCGATAATGTGGATAGATGGAATAATTTGTATTCCTCGGGCTTCGATTTTTACAATAAAACAATATAAGCGAAATCTACAATTAAGCGGTTTGAATTGAACATCTCCTGGGATAATCGAATAGCCTCAGCATCATCGCTATTAAATCAATTACTTTTTTCACTTCATAGAAATATCCACAATAATAAAAAGCAGCCTGTACACCTATAAATTTATCATTTTGTTTTCGAAAAAAAAAAAACAAATAAGCCTTAATAAGTTGTTGAAATAAGCATTTAAACACGAAATAAGAAGAATGCTTGAGCAATAATCATTCCTAAGTAAATATCCGCTCTGGCTGCGGTATAGTAATAGTCCGGTCAAAATAGCTTTTAACTTTGTAAAAATTCGGACAGAGTTTAAATTTGGTATAGGCCTTAAGGAGACTATTATTAATAAAATATCAAAAGTCCTCATTGATTGGGTGGGCACTACAAATTTTATTTATGGTCAAACGTCAAAGAAATCGGTTTTTCGCATTTTTCTCGTAAACGGTAAATGTTATCGAAAACTATGTTTGACAATATTGTAGGTTATTGCTTATTGTTTATTTAAATTTAACAGCCATATGTACTTAAATCAATATTCTTAACAAAGTTCACTTACATTTTCATATTTTTATTTAAAAATAGCATTTTGTCTAAATTTCTACCTAGTAAACTAGTTCGCCGTTCCTTTATTAAGCGATTTGAAGTCGAAAACAAATTTTGCGTATTGAAAAAAAAGAATTTCGGCACTCGTTCACGATCACGCAAATATACGGGTTTTTTTGCTCATGATCACTCACGATTTGACGCATAGTTCTACATTAGCTCTCAACAATACACCAGGCTTACCAGTTAAACCCTTATTTATTCCCAAACGCACATCTCTACCATGAAACTTTAAGTTCTCATCGATAAAGGTGCTATAACCAAAGCATTAGAAGAAAATGTTAGCTTTAAAACTCTCTGGTGGCTATATATGCTCTGTGACGTGTGGAGTCTACCACTAATAGCCAAGAAAATACTCAATCTATCCCCTGGCAGTAACGGTGGCAAAGCACAACAAAGGGGTATTAAACGTAAGTGTTAAGACCGAAAAGCAGTGTTTTGGTTTCTCGGTAGCATGGCACGCTGAAGTACCATTTCATCCAGTGTCCTACAGATCTTGACTATTTCCGGTAGTATCTACACAAATTCAAGGTTGTAGATGACCCGCATTGCCTGTTCTACACAAAACTATGTACTTGGAAAATTCCTGTCATGTTCACATGAAATGCTCCCAGTTTGTGCACCGCATAGAGCTAATCAAACCTTACATCAGCGTGATAAACTTCATGCTTAAGGATGAAGATTCCTGAAATACAGCTTGCGGAATAATAATTGCAATAATGCAACAGATCCGCAAATATAATGAGATGAATAGAAGTGTGTTCTAACATGCTCCGACTGGCGAGGTGATCCCTCAATTGGCAGTCCCGTCAGTGTTTAAAAAGAGCCAGTGTAGACTGTTTGTCCGGCGAATAGTGCATTCCAGTAGGTCGGTCTCATACTACTTGTAATCTGTTTTGTCCTTTTCCAGCTACTTTTTGCGAATTTTATAGTAAGCAATTAGCAGAGGTTATTTTCATCAAATTTAAAATGAGAAATAGCTTAGATTGTTTTTGTTTCTTTTGCCGCCGCATATATGTGAAAATCTCTAGTCTGAATGCTGACAAAAAATCGCTTTCAAGCGGAACATATCAAGTGCTTGATTATAGTTAGAGAATTATGCCAACAGCTCACAGCAAATAACTTTTCGAATATAGAGGGAATGAATATAATCGAGTCACATTTTGTCAAATCTTCAGAACAAAGTTTAAAACTATTTCTTGAATTTCAGAAAGATAATACATTATTATGGAAGTGATTTTTCAATCAGAAGTAATTAGGACCAAAACTCAACTAAAATGGCTCTACATCCACAATCCTAATAACAATTTCAGTACAAGATGAGTCATGACGACTTATATCGGAGGAGGTAGCTGCAAATGCATAAGCTACACACCAGAATATGTTAGGAAGCCGACCTCCACCTGTTAATTATAACGAAATGTGACTTTCTCGTAGCACCACTTTGTCAATACATTAGAAATAATTTTAAATGCAAAATAAATGATATCAAACTTAAAAGATGTTTTGTATTACCAAAGTGAAAGCTTTGATTCACAAAGCAAGACATTCTAAAGTTTTGGCCCATGTTACAGTTTCGATGTTTATGCTAATACACAATATCTCAGCAGCAATATCTTGCTACACTATGTTATTCTATTCCTCTTGAAAGTAATATCAATTGATATCAATTTCTTTAATCTAACTATCTTTACGTCCTTGGTCGAACATTAGTCAAATATAATTTTTCCACCAAATTGTGTAAAGAAATAAATAAAAATAAAAAAAGACTAACTTTGGCTATGCCGAAGTTGTAATACTCTGCACGTTCCTTCTAGTAGTCCGATAGTCTTGAAATTTGTAAGGTTGGTGGACATGGGTCAGACACTTATAGTGTCCCAATTTCAAGTCGATAGTACAAAAAGTTTTTTTTATGAGAACATGAATTTGTATATGTATAAAGTATATATATTCTTGAACAGCTTGACGAGACAAGTTGATTTAGCCATGTCCGTCTGTCTGTCTGTCTGTCTGTCCGTTTGTATGTATGCAAACTAGTCCCTCAGTTTTTGAGCTAGAGAGCTGAAATTTGTCACGGAGCTTTCTTTTTATACGCAGTACATTTGTCGGAATCAGCCGAATCGGACCACTAGGGGGGTACCCCACATACAAACCGGGATCCAAATAAAAGTTATTATTAGAAAAACTTTTGTGACTCATATCCACCAACCTTGTATTTCATATTTATTAAGTAGTCATCATTAAAAGGACATTATTTATTAAATTTTGTTTTCAAAGTTTGCTTTTTACAGTCAGGATATATCTCTCTATGTTCTTGAACGCAATGTAATAAAAATTGCTTTTGTTCCTCTTGAACAGTGATTAATCCATGAAAGTCTTACATTAACTTAACTGCTCTTTCAGCCGCATCGTTACAATAAAGTGGGCCACAAAGTTTTTCTTTCGATGGGATGTAACGATTACCGTTGGCTGATGGTATTTCTTTGGCTAAGTTAGCAACCATTTTTAGTTTAGTTTCTTGATCTACATCATCGTCAAATAGCGATAAAACAGATATTTCATCTGTCAGATACCATAAATGCTGGCAGAACTTCTGTAAAGCTACCTTTGAGATAGTTTCGTCGATTGTTTCGTAAGTCTTCATGGCCTTCAAAAAGCATACATCTTGGTAAGGTGCTTTTACCGCTAAAATGCATTCTAGCCAAGGCTTGACGTAGGATGTCACGATGAATATGCAGACGTCTAACAGAGCTGCCTTATCTTTATTTGAAATTCTGAATTGAGAGCTAAGTAATGATATTTTGAATGAATAAATTGATCTCGCCATCCACCGAGCTTAGTGCATAGCGCCTGGAGGCCGAAACTTAAAATTCTTCTCTTTATCTGCACCAAGTTTGTCAACTTCTGAAACATTCCGGTATGTTAGATTTTTTTCTATAGCTCTGTATTCTCTTGGGATCTACATTTTCCCAGTTATCTCGGAAGTTCTTGAACAATGGAATTTTACAGCTTGTAGTTACTTGGCTTATTTTTGCCTCAAACACAGATTTTAATACTAATTCGTAGACGTGATGGCAAAAATAAGCATTTCCTTATCCAGTTTCTGTTAGAGAAGCACACACGCACCATTAATACGACCTGTATTTGAAGCAGTAGTATAACAACAGAGAATCTGTACTTTATCTTCAAGATTCCATTCAATAATAGCGCTCAAAACTGCTTGTGCTTGTTTCCGTCCTGAAGAGTTGTCCAATTTTGGAACAGCAAGAAGTTGTTCCTTGTTATCATATGAAATAACTATTGGTAGGCATTCTTCTTTAGATTTGCATACATTTAAAGCAACAGTTTGCCATCCCAATGGACAGTTATAGTATCCGGTACCTTGTTTTGAAAATCAACTTTTATAGCTTCCGCACGCTCTTTACGCTTTTCCGAGCGAACTCTTTGAATGGAGGACTTGCTGATATTAAATTCGTCAGTGCTATGTCCAAGTGACTCTATAGTTGCTTCAATAATGAACATTGAATTTCTCGTGCCTAACAGACACCTATCTAATGCTGCCACTAATTTTGGAGTGATGAAACTTTTCCTCATAGAAGTTTTCTTAATATTGGGCTGTGTGGGATGGGAAAATCTATTATTTCTGACTCAGAAGAAGAATTTTCTTGTAATGGTTCGTAAGATGATCTCGTAGGAGTTATTGATGCAAAATATTTAGCACACCGCTTTTGCTTCTCAATGTACCTTAGGCGAGCCTTTTCTTATTTTTTGGCCAGGTTTCTATCCACTCCAGCTAAGTGACCAGGTCGACCTGGCTCTCTCTGTCGCTGTAAGAAGATCCTATCTTCATTTATTTTTATTACTTGAAGAGCATCGACATGTGCAATATCGTCTTTTCCCAAAAAATAATGCACTCACGAATTGTTAGATTGGCGCTTTCATTGGTACTTAAATTCACTTCACGAATATTATAGAACAGGACTGTGAGTACTTGTCCATTAGAGGGAAGTTTTGAACCCGTAATTTGATGTTTTACGCCCCGTATTAAAAATATTTCCGTTTTTGAACTGCGTAACTCCACTGACATTGATTGAACGAAAACAACTTAACAACTAGTAAGTTGATTTCTGAATGCATTTTGATGATTGAATACTAGTTTCTTATCAATTCAAATTTATTTTGTTCGTAAACAAATAGAGCTTCAAAAAGGAATAATGATAATTGAATTAGCGGTGCAGTTGTTTTTTCTAAAATCATGGTTCAGTTCGTAAAACTCGTCGCAAAGCAGAAGCAAAGCAAAATCAAAAATTATAAATAAATAAATAAGTTATAAATTATAAGCTGCTGCTGGTGTGATTTTGTCTATAATCATTTTCTGTTGTTGTTTCGACTGCGATTTTCGTTATTTTTCAGAATAACAAGCAGAAGCAACAGCTTGAACAGTTGAAAACAGTTGAAGCTTTGTAAAGTACAAATTTAACAACTTTTTCTACTTCGACTAAAGCAATTTAATCACTGTATAAGAAGTCTTTCGTCTTCGGCCATACATTCCTCTCCCGATGCGGTGCAAAAACTGCTTGCGGTTCGGGCACTTAACTTAAGTTTGTAAAAGTAAACAAACATGTGTTAATTGTTCCGAAGAAGCTCACACTGACTCAGACGAAACCTACAACAAAACCAAAGGCTGCATTAACTGCAAAAACAACCCCGAAGTCTCCTCCGATCACAGTTCACTCGACAGAAAATTCCCCGCATTCATTAAGCAACAAGAACTAATCACAATTAAAACCATTGAAAAAGTTGACCACAAAACAGCTCTCAGCATCTATTACAGCCGTCACCACCAATATCTACCAAAAACCTTCTCGCAAGAGCTCACTAATCCTCCAACAGAAAATCACAACACTCTACACAACTCTAACCTCTCAAAGCACGGAATCACTAAAGAACATAGCAACATCACCTCGTCTCAGCAAACAGTTACCAAACCAACTCTAAGCACCAACAAGCAAAATCATCACAACCCAAGACTTCAAGTTTCGTACGACGAAATAACGGAAGATTCCATGGATACACTTCCAAGTGAAGACTCCACCCAGAACACATTCAAAACAATCCTGATTTTAAATTAAAAAATAACTCTAAAGTTAGAATAAGTAATCTAACATCATCTCTTTAAGCCAAAAAAGTAAACATGAACCTAAACTAAAAAATCTCAAACAAATACTCACAAAAACTCCAACTGACAACACTAAATACAATAGCGATAATGATAGTGTACAATTAATAGCCACTTAAACTACAGGGGCGCCCAGGGCCGCTGCGGCTGGGGCGGGGATGGAATGACTTTAATGCATTGTGTCCCTTAATACTACTTGGAGCTCCAAAAAACTATTAAAAAAAATATATAAAATAAAAGTCCCTAATAATTATCCAATGGAACATTAAAGGCTACACTAATAACTACAGTGAGCTCTTTTTACTAATCAAAAAACATTCTCCCCACATAATTGCTCTCCAAGAAACCCACATACAACATGTTAATAACATCCCAATTCCTGTCAACTTCACATTAATAACCAACAAAGCGTCCAATAAATTTGGAGGTGTAACATTTCTAATTCATAAATCTATCCAACATTCACATTTAAACAGTAACGACGACTTTGAATCCTTAGCAGTAGAACTTCAGTCAAAACAAACTCTAACAATCATCACAGCTTACATTTCTCCTAGTAAGTCTTTTACCAAACGAAATCTAGAAAACGTCCTTAACCCAAAAAACAACCCCACCCTGATACTCGGTGACTTCAACAGTTGGCACCCATACTGGGGCTCTACTAAAAGCAATGCCAGAGGTTCGCTACTAGCAAAATACATAGACTAGACAGATTATATTATCCTAAACGACAAATCGCCGACTCATTATTCCACTCAACATACCTTTACACACATTGACCTCTCTTTTATATCTGCTAACATGATTAATGACACTCAATGGAAAGTTTTGGACTATTTTTTTGGAAGTGACCTCTTTCCAATAATGCTATTCCTCTTCCCCACCCATACATCAATCCAAGTTGCCAAACCTACGTTTAAATTAAAATCAGCCGATTGGATACTTTATCAAAACTTAATTAAAAACACTGCCCCTACCTGTCAACATAGTAATAACATCAATAAAGAAGTTGCAAACATTAAGAAAACTATAATTCAAAGCGCCCACTTCTCCATACCCCTAAACACTTTTTTTACCAAGACACGGAATGTTCCCTGGTGGAACAAAGAGCTGTCTACTCTTAAAAAATTAAAAACAAATACTGGTCATTATTGAAAAGACATATCAATACAGACAACATTATAAACTTTAAAAAAGCTAACGCTAAATTCCGAAGAGCAATTAGAGATGCCAAAAGACAATCACTTTTTAACTTCACCTCTGAAATCCACCCTAACTTCGTCTCCTCCAAAATATGGTCCAACATAAAAAGACTCTGTGGTCTCTATCCCACAAAAATTATCCACAGTATCATCAACCCTGATACCAATACACTCACTACAGACCCTAACAGCAGAGTCAACTCCTTTGCTGACCTATTGGGTCAAAGAAGCTGACGACTCCAATTTCTCTCCTCTATTTCGCTCCAACAAGCTCAACTCTTTTACTTTTCCCTCAAACTACTTACCTTCCAAAACAGCAATAGAAATGGAAAAGGAAATTTCATTTCTTGAATTCCAAACATCTCTGAACTCTCTCAAAGGCTCCACACCAGGACCAGATCGGATCTCATACTCTATGATCCAAAACTCTCCCTCTGACTTTCAAATCCGTATCCTCCAACGCTTCAATAACATTCTCAATTCCTATAACTCTCAAACATATAAACCTAGCCTTGTTATACCCATCCTTAAACCTAAAAAGAATAAAACTGACACCAAATCTTACAGCCCAATCTCGCTAATCCCATTCCTAGGAAAGGTCACAGATAAAATTATATCAAAAATGTTGTGGTGGCTTGTTTTAATTAACAATCTCATCCACAACAACCAGTATGGTTTTAAGAGAGGTAAATCAATTTTGGACAATCTGCTTTACATCGATTATCTAGCAACAAGAGCTATCGCTTCAAAACGTCACTTATCGATTATTTCACTCGACTTTTCCAAAGCTTTTGACAAGATAGGGATACACACTGTCATACACCAACTGCATGAATGGAAACTAGGACTTAAAATAATCTCTTACGTTAAGAATTTCATGTTGGTTGGTTGGTTGGTTACCATGGCTGGCTCGTATAGTCCACTACGAGCCACAATTAGCACTAGAGTGCCGTTTCGATACCACTTCCTCGCCGAACGCAAACAGTATTACTAAATCCAACCTGTTGAATTTATGTATTTGAGTAAATCACCCGGGCATGTGACTGAACAGTCCGAGAGATTGTCGATGAAGTATTTGCCCAGAAACTTATTTGCCAAGTCTATGCCAAGGCTGGGCAATGGCTTCTAAACGGAATACCCAGTATCTCCGCGTGTATCCCTACACACCAGTGACCGGTAAGAACCGCTGTGAACGCTGTTAATAAGTCTAAAAGACCTATTTTCGTTGTAACAAGGCCAGGTAGCACGTGCCGCTCTGCAAGATTCAAGATCTTTCCACCGTCTGTTAGCTAGCTAACGGAAAAACAGGAAGTTGCTTCTTTTGACGACCGCCAGGGGAATCGAGATCTGTTCTGCCAACGATACATCAAGAGAAGCACCAGAACGAGCCAATTCGTCAGCCTTCTTATTCTCCTCTATGTTCCTATGGCCGGGAACCCATAAGAGAGTGATATCAGCTTGACGACTTAGCTCGCTCATCGTCGACCTACATTCCTTAACGAGCTTTGACTTCACAGTGATGGATTGCAGTGCTTTGAGTGCCGCCTGACTATCAACGAAGATAGCTATCTTACGACCTTCCGGTACGTTATTCCTGGCCAGCCGACATGCTTCCTTAATGGCAAGGACCTCCGCCTGAAAGACTGTGGCCTCGTCGGGTAGCCGGAAACAGTGGTCTAAGCTTATTTGTGGTGAGTGCACCCTGCTCCTACACCGCATTCCATCTTCGACCCATCAGTAAAGATTGAAATGTCAAAATCACTCTGAAAACTGTTCTCTATGTCCATATGGTCGTTCTGCCCAGCAGCCGTTTTTGATAGGGAGGTCAATTGGGAGCAGATATAGCAGTACATTCAGTGCTGCCATGGGGTACGTGCGCATGGCTCCTGTGATTCCTACACATGCCGACCTCTGCACACCGCTAAGTTTGTGCACTATATAGCTCTTTTCTAGAGCTGGCCACCAAACAATTGCCCCGTATGTAAGAATCGGACGTACTATCGCTATTCACATCCATGCTGTTATTTTAGGGCGTAGGCCCCATCTCTTACCAAGCAATCTTCTGCAAGAGTAATAGGACACCGAGGCTTTCCTAGCCCGTAGCTCTATATTGGATTTCCAATTGAGTTTTGCGTCCAGCATAACTCCAAGTTACTTGGCCTTGTTGGAAAGATGTAGCTGTTGTCCATTCAGGAAGGGGAAAAGTCGGTATTTTGGTTTTCGTTGTGAAAAGCATCAGTTCTGTCTTGCTTGGGTAAACGTTTAGACCACATCCTGTGGCCCATTTTTACAGTCTCCCCAAAGCTCCCTGCATAGTGTTACTTATCACACTAGGAAACATCCCTGATACCATGATCACAACGTCGTCCGCATAGGCGACTACCCTTGCCCCTGTCTCCTCTAAAACCTTGAGAATGTTATCTATGACTAACATCCACAGCAGTGGAGAGATTACCTCGCCCTGTGGTGTCCCTCTACTGAAATATCTGGTTGGAGTCGAGTTTCCTAACTCTGACTGCACTGTTCTGGTTTCAAGCATGTTAACTATCCATTCCCCAATGTCTTCCTATACGCCAATCATAGCTAGAGAATCCTGGATGGCACGTGTAATGACGTTATTGAAAGCACCCTCTATATCTAAGAATGCTGCGAGAGAGTATTGTTTATAGTAAATCACCCTCTCTGCCGTACGGACAACCTCATGCAGAGCCGTTTCCGTGGATCTGCCCTTGAAGTATGGGTGTTGGCAAGTCGAGATGGGAAATTTATCAATAATGGATCGAAGATAGAGCTCCAATACCCTTTCCATCGTCTTCAAGAGGAAGGATGTTAGGCTGATTGGCCTGAAATCTTTTGCGGACTCATGACCAATTTTCCCAGCCTTAACTCTTCTCCAACTGATTGGTATTTGGTTTAGACGAATACATACCCTAAAAATCAACCTTAGCCACGGAACTACCTTGTCCCGTAGCTTCTGTAGCATTATCGGAAGAATTCCGTCAATGCCAGGCGATTTATAGGGCGAAAACGTATTGATTGATCGCGTGATCTTGTCCTCTGTGAAGATCGAATCAATGTCTCGTGAAATTTGCAGTAACCGTAGGGGTACTTCCGAATCAGTTGTCGCATCTTTGCAGTCGGGAAAAAGTGTTTTGAGTAGGAGGTCAAGTGTCTCAGCAGATGATTCCGCCCATGTTCCATCTTCCCTTTTCAAGAAAGAGGGATTTGCCCGTTCCTTGGCCAGAACCTTTCGTAATCTTGCTCAGACAGAAGTAGACTCCATCGACTCATAAAATTCCTTCCAACCATTACTTTTTGCGTTACCGATGGCTGTTTTGTAAGTCTTGAGACAGTCTTTGTAGACTTGCCAGTTTTTATCCATGTAACACTGATTGAAGAGCTTTCTCGTTTTCTCCCTGAGTTTCGAGAGCTCATCGTTCCACCACTGTGGGAAACTTTTCTGGCTCCTTCTAATTGGACAGGATATCTTGTATGCTTTGCCGAAAGCTTCCTCAAGATATTTAACCCTCCTTTCAATTTCGTCCCTGGAGTCAATGTTTGAGCATGTAAAGGTATTCAGTTTCGATTTTATTACCCTTGTAAAAACATTCCATTTTATATTGCGAGGGTTTTTAAATGAAACAGAATCCCATGTCTTCAAATTCAAATTGTAGAGTATCCAACTATGATCCTAGAAAGATCATTTGTTGGATCCTCTCCAGTTTTCGACCTGAACCTCTGAATTATGGGGAATGTGAAGGTTGGAGTATTTCCTCTATTGCAAACTAACAGACTGGAACTACTAATAAAATTAAAAAGTGACTCACCCCTTTCGTTATCCTCGGTGCTTCCCCATAGCGAATGGCGTGCATTGGCGTCGCATCCTAGAAGTAGGGGAGTATTGCTGGCTGTCGCACTGGCGGTCAACTGCGCAACCTCATCTGGAGGCGCCTCCTTGTTGCGCGTCATGTACAACGATGCTATGAACATGGCTTTCTCCTCCAACACTTTGATTTTGACGGCTGTCAAATAACCTTTGCAGAATTAAGGACAAAGAAAAGAATTTACATTGTTTTTGACTAAAATACAAGTTCTCGACTTGTCACATACCTTAGGGTATAGTAGTTTTTTTTCCTGAGCCCCAGAATGTCAGTGCCTCTGACCCAGGGCTCTTGCGCGATGCATATGTCAACATCCTCCTCGCCTAGGAGGACGGCAAGATTATCCGAGGCATTCTTGGAATGTTTTAGGTTAATCTGCACGACCTTCAGCATCGGTAGTTGGTTTCTTTGGCGTGCTTGTTGCTTCGTCCTGAAGTGTAAGGTCATCCATCAGCTTGTTTTCATCCTGCAACTCATCTGATTCTTCTTCTGATGACCGGAAAATTTTTAGTTTGGCGTAGCTCACGCAACCGCATTTTGTGATCATTTTTCAATTAAATAGGAAAATTATATTTAAAAGAGGCAAAACACTATCTAATAGCTTTCCCCTTAACAACGGCATCCCACAAGGATCCCCAATCTCTGTTATCCTCTTTCTCATATCCTACAACACCCTTACAAGAACTCTAGTACTACACATCTGCCTATGCAGATGACTTCCACATCCTTATTGCTCTTAAACGTCATAAAAACCAGCAAAGTGACCTTTCGCAACTCTTCTGGAGCATCCAAGACTGATCCACCTACTCAGGGGCCGCACTATCTACAGACAAAACTCATCACATTCATATCTGCCTCAAACACAATTGCTCCCACAATATACACATCGACAACCTAATCATTCCTTCGGTTAACACTTTAATAATTCTAGGTTTAACATTTAACTGCAAAAACAGATGGAACACCCACATCGCCAACCTATCAGTTGAGCTATCAAAACCACTAAATATCATCAAACATCTTTCAAGTCAACAATATAATTGAAATACCTCAACGCTAATTCAAATAGTCAATACAATCTTTATTTCCAAAATAGACTGTCTCCCTATCTACGGTTACTCTCCTAAATCCTATCTAAACAAACTTAGTTCAGCATAAAACGCAGCAATCCGAACCGCTCCAGGCGCTTTTCGTACCACACCCACTAATAGCATGTTACTAGAATCAAATATATGCTCAATCGAAAATAGACGGGACTTCCTTACAGGCAAACTTTCTAAAACACTTATCCTATCCTCTAATACAGCTCTCCATCACCTTATAAAAACACCAAAACTTAAGCCCAGACTCTTAAACATAGTTGACAAAGCAATAAACACCTGCAAACAACCTGATCCTCCTTTCTCTCCCATCAAAATCATCAACAGTAAAAGTCACAATCGGCAATATATAAAAGACTCAATAGATTTATCCCTAACAGATTTCAACAAGTACAAAAAATTACGGGCTTCTGAATCTCTACCGAAACTGACCCATTGGTAACCGGCCTATTACCCCACTAGTCTACAGTTTTTGCAGCCGAAATCATAGCAATACATGAAGCTATAAAAATATGTATACAAAAACCAGGTAGGTATGCTATTTGCTCTCTTTCAGCCATAACTGCCATAGCTACTTTTAAAAACCACAACCTCTACGTGACAACAATAAGAACCTTACTAAATTCAAAATTTCCCAAAATAAAAATTATCTGGGTTCCTAGCCATTCTGACATCAAAGGCAATGAAAAATCAGACTCATTAGCCAAACTCTCTACAAAATTACCATTGATTTATACACCCAATTTAACATCAGGGATATTACGAGTATCCAAACACTCGAAAAACACAAAATTCAGAATCATCTCATTATTCAACAATATACGTCCACTTACTATAAGCAAATCCGTTCCTTCAATAGTTCTTACATCCCTTTTTGGAATACTTCAACTCTCCAACAACTATCTAGACTGGACCAGATAAGATTCAATAAGATACGTCTTGGTCACACAAACTTAACTAACATTAACCTAATCGATAAAAATCAAAACAACCTTTGCCCCTTATGTAATAACACGCGTATCGACATTCTTCACACTCATCCTGCTCCTCTTTATCAAAGCTCAGACTCACAACATTCACTAACCTTGACCCCATCATTCTAATAGCAAATGCTTCCATTAACAACATTAAACTTATCCTTGAGTTCCTTAAAAAATCAAACCTGTATAGTAGAATTTAAGCTAACATAATAAGTACAATTACTCTTAAACTAAATTTCTTCCATTCTACAATATATTAAACTCTTTACAGTAAAATTTAAACAATTTGTATATATAAGCATTGTTTTTGTTTAATTTAAATACCATAAATAAATAACATACACTAGCTTAAGGTGCTGGCAGCCATGGCTAGCTTAAACCACCAGAAGTGGCAAAGACTGGATCAGAGAGAGTGGACTTAAATAACACTCGTTGAACCCTATTTCTCAAATAATATACAATCTAACAAAGAAGATGTTGTGGAAAACCTAAAAGGTCAATTTTATGTACAAGCAGATCATGATTAACAGACTCAAACGCTCTACTGAAGTCAGTGTAAATAACATCAGTTTGACGTATGTCCCTAAAACCAAGATTTACAAAAGATGTAAGCTCAAGCAGGTTTGTAGTTTTACAAAAGTGATAAATGGTTGAAATGAGCATTTTTTCAAACAATTTTGGGATCGCAGTAAGTTTAGCAATTCGCCTGTAATTGGATACGTAAGCTTTGTTACCTTTTTTGAATAAGGTATCCTTCCAGATAGGAGGGAAAGATGCGCTCTGAAGTGATAAAGTGAAAAGTTTTAAAAGTGGTTTACACAGAGACTCAGCACAGTGCTTAAGCAGACAACTAGGTATTTTGTCTGGGCTGGGTGAGTAAGTGGATTTCAACGATTATAAATTTTTAAGAAGACATTCCTCCCTAATTACAGGAGAAACAATGATGTAGCAATGGGAAATGGGATATGGATACCGGTTTTCAATAAAGGATTTAGAGGAATAAGTGGTTTGATAAAATTTTGCAAACAGGTCTGCAACACCCAAATCACTGTAGTCATGTTCATTAACTAGATACAATGATGACATTTGCGCTTTGACTTCACAAAGTTATAGAACTGTTTAGGGTCACGCGAAAATTGCAGACTACAACATGATAGATAGTTATTGTAACATAGGTTATTTAATAAAAGAAAATTAGCCCGGGCCACACAAAAGTTAGCAAAAGCAATAGAAGAGCAAAAACTCTTGTATTTTTATATATAGCCTCGACTTAATGTTCTTCAGATTAGAAAGTCTTCTTGTAAACCAAGGTGGTTTATATGACACTTTCGAAACAGCGTTATAGGGAACATAGGCATCAAAAATATTGTATATCACTTCATAGAAAATATTAATAGAAGTAGTCATATAGTTGGGCAAAGTTCACTTTGCGAAAATAGAATCGACGCATAGAAGTAGATGTGGAGTCTAAAACAGGACGGGCTACAGATTGCGATATTTCCAAAGTTGGATAGTATGTATTCTCAGGAATACTTAAAGATTGGCACAAAGAACAGAGTATCCAAGAAATCATGTTGTGCTCAAGAAACTAGAGAATTCGAGATACCAAAAAAGGACCACGAAATGAGTGGGAGATTAAAATCGCCTAGCACGATTAAAGAGTAACGGACCCGAAGAATGTTATTGACAGAGCTAAAGCTGTTAAAGCTTTAGCATGACACATATAAGTTTCCAAATTGGAATTAGGCTTAATATAAGAACACGATATATAAACAGATTCATGAGGCAAACATATTCACACAGAAATAAACTCAATATGGGCTAAATATTTTCGATTAAGAAATTCTGATCGAAGGTGAGAGACAGCAGCAATGAGGACACTAACTTAGCGATGCATAGGGCGATCTGTCCTATATATGACTAAATTTGAACAGATATTTCATTACTATTAATACCAGACTGAAGCCATGTCTCGGAAAACGCTATAACATCTGATTCCACGGAGAAACTATTCCTATACAAATTATTAAGCTTGGATAATAAACCTCTAACATTTTGATATATTATAGAAATATGATGAAGGCAGGAAGCTAGTTTTTTGTAGCAGAGCTTGGAGCCGAAGGTGAACTAGTGAGCATTGGAAGCCTACCAGTACTAGGTCTATTCCTACTCTTATGTTTAAATTAATGAACAACCATATTTGGAGGCCAGAATTTCGTATTACAAACTTCGTCGAACGATTCGGAAGACTTGCTAATCTTAGTTGTGAAAAATTGAATTTTTGCACACTAACCTTCACATTATTCTTGGAAGCAATATACCTGTTTATTTCGTCTCAGGTAGTATAATAAGAAACTCTATTTCCGAGGGGCCACGACCGACAATATAGGTGGTGAAACTACATTCAAAGTATCGCTATCAAAAGATGACGTTATTGGTAAAGGTTCTGAAGTTGTCGCAAGTGATATTGACGAATGAGCGTCCTGTTTGGAGTCGTCAGGTAAAGGTACAAGGTAGGGCTATACCACCATTGATGGCACCATTCCCAGAGTTATCCTCATTGATGGCAACATCCCCATTTTTATCCACAATGGTTTTCGAGAAGAAGGGGGTCTAGACCGTTTGGAGGAAGATACTGCAGATAAGGGTGGAATTACCTGTATTACAGGAAGCACAACAGTTGAGGTAGGGTCGGCTGGATGGGCAATTGTGGCAGGAACAAGAGGTAGTTGGGGGAAGCATGGTCGTCCATAAGAGAAGGTGACAATAAAGAAGGGAAGGATGTGAATTGAACTGATATTTAGTGAGTAAATCAGTGCCCGAATCAAAATCAGTAGAAAGTTGCTTACATCACTATTTAATATTCCTGCACACTCCATGAGGGAAAAATTATCGCACAGCCAACAACATACGGCCGGTTCAGATTCAACATCGATTTTTTTTTTTTTATTTTTACATGAAGAATTTCAACAAATCATTTTCACAACAGAAAAAAAATTAAATTTGAAAAGAGTAAAAAACAAAACTGCAGTAATCATAAATTTAATCAAAATTATCAAAAATGCAGATAGCTAAATTCACAATTTGTGTTAAGCAATGTAAAACTAAATGTAGACACTGCAAGTGAGAGTAAAGAGCGCACAAAAAGCAACAAAGCCAAAGCAAAAACAATGCTACAGAAAGAAACACAAAACGGTACTAAAACACTGATTAATATAAATAAATAATAATGTTACAATTTAAAGTAAAAGAAAACGATTTACAATAAAGATAAATTTAAAAATTTATTAGAAAGAACAAATATAAACTCGTCCGCTCTCTTCGCACTCTTGTTTTGTAATCAATGTGTAAAGTAAGTATACTATTCGATTATTTAGCACAAATTTCTTGTTTGTTTTGCAGAACGCCGTGTTTTGTATGACTGGCCATACATGAACATGCACGTTCGATCTGCTAGTGTTGGCGGTGTTTTTCGCCGTGTGTGGTGTTGTTCACAAACCAATGTTGGTGAACATTTTTAAATTTGGCAAACCGTCTGCGAGCTGATCGAACGTCATCGAAAGCAACGGTTTATGCTACTGCTGCAACGTTGTTGTTGTCACTCACGAATTTACATACTCTATGACGAGCGAGGCGAAGTGAGCAGACACATAACGCAAGCAAAACAACCACCCATGGTGTAAGAAATAACAGTGCCGCCAATTTTGTACAGTTAAATGTCGTTTTCAAAGATATGTACTTATGACGTCATGCTATTTGCTTTTAATACACTGATATACTTGTGACGTCAAAATTGAGAGCGTAACAGGCCATTTTGACGATACCTTGTATTATTGTACCATGACAACCACCAACGTATCCATTCTCTCAGTCTCCCTTTGTCAAAGCGTAGTACGCGTAGTGCGGTTACTTTTACATAAATGCATAAAACTGATTTGGTAGGGCAAATAATCGATTGTACCACCAAATTATATATTTTACTTATAAGTGAACTAAGTAACATAGATAATTTACTTGTATAATGGATAATTTGCTTAGTATTGTTCTCTTTTGAAACGAATACGAGTGGGTGGTGTATTGTGTAGAAACGAAAACAAATGGTATTCGAATTCATATGATATACACGCACGTATTAATAAATACAAACTTTCTAGAGTGCAGTGAATTATGAGTATCAGTGTGACTGCAATCACTGCACAGGCAATGAAAAAGTTGTTGTTCTCATGCACAAATTTTCCGAATCTACTGTGGAGCTAAATTGTATGTATGTAGGACGATATACTGTTTGTCTTAATTCTATTGTGGTATAATGGAAAATTGAGTTAACAAGAAATCAAAAGAACTTGCGCGCGAATCGTTATTTGGATCAATTTTAAAGTATTGTGTGTAGCACCTTTGGCTCTTCTGATATCAAATACAACACAACAAAGCGTTGATGTAGAAAGACAGTGCCAAAATGCTTTGGATGGAGGAGAGCTGGGAAGAGTGCCTGACATACAAGACGAAAGACAAGATGAAAAACATCAACATCAAGAAGAATATGACCTTGAAAAAGGACATAATAACGACAATGAAGAAGAATCTGAGCAAATATAAAAGGATGAAAAAGAGCTCATCTGACGATTTGAGAGTTGAAATTGTTAAAACGGGAAGTAAATCCTATCAAAATAGAGATGGCCCATTTTTAGATAATGTCCAAAGATCTGGAGACAAAACAAAAGGAAAAAACCGATACTCTCCAACAAAAAACAGTATATATTGTTTTTGCTGCAAACTGTTTACGCAAGTTGCAATAAAACATCAGAGTTTTTCCGACGGGTCTAATTCATGGTGAAAATTAAATCCCAAGGTGTCTAAACACGAGAATTCTGAGAAAAATGGAAAATCTTGAAAAATGGATTGAGGCTGCAAAAAACTATCGACTATGAACATCAAATAGTCTTACACCAAGAAAAAAAGAAGTGGTTTGTCATTTTGAGTCGCCTTTTAGATGTTATTCTTTTCCTGGCATGTCAAAATCTTCCTCTTATAGGTTATTAACACTGAGGTAAACTGGAGTTCTCGCTGAGCTCGCACAAAACTCGAGTTCAAATCTACAACAACCACAGAGAAAATTAATGAAATTTGTTGTTGTTGTAGTAAATTTGAACTCGTTTGTGCAAGAACTCGCTTAGAACTCGGTAATAATGCTGGTCACTCTGCGGCAGTGTTGCCAAGTTTTTGGTCAAGTCCGCCTTTTTTTTTGTCATCTCGAGATGAAACAGCTGATTATGCACAAAACAATTTGAAGAAAATTTTATATTGTTATTTTTTTTTAATCTTAATAAAATAAGTAGCAGGAATAAAAAAGGAAGTTACTTAAGAATTATTTGCATAAAATGCAAATTGTTCTCAATCATGTATTTTTCACACAATTTCCATTTTAATTTCTCACAATTGGTCACGACATTCTATTTGTGACTGTGAACGGTTTACCGAAACTCGCAACAGAACTGTGAACGTACTTTTAGAAGAAATAGGGAGGGGGTGAAACCAGTCCAATAGAGAACAATAGAGGAAATTTCTTAGAATTAGTTAATCTACTATCGAAATATGTCCCAGTGCTAAAAAAACATATGCTAAGAATGGAACATGCTATCGCCAGTACAAAAAGGAAACGGGTAGATTCTTATTTGTCTAAAGACATACAAAAGTAGTTAATCAACCTTTTGGGGAAAGAGGTGAAAAATAACATTTTGGACGACATAAAAAAGTAACATATTTCGGAACTCTTTTCGATATACTCCATGACATGTTGATGAGATGAGTTATGTCATCAGATATGTTTATATTGAAGGGAATCAAGTTGAAGTGGAGGAATCATATCCATGTTATATCCCTACAGCTTCAAAGACTGTAGCCGAACTATCTGAAAATATCCTTAAGCAGCTGGAGAGTAATCACTTGGATATAAGTAGATCTATATCGTGCTCAAGGATACGATAACGCTGCAACCATGGCAGGAGTTCATGGTTGTGTACAAGCAAATATCAAAGAACACAAACCAAAAGCATCATGTGCTAATCATTCGTTAAATCCATGTGGAGTGCACTTGTTTGGTAGTGTTAGTTTAAGTGTAACTGTTTTTTTGGAACAGTAGAAAGAGTTTACACGTTCTTTTCGTCATCGACACATCGATGGGAAGTAGGCGAATAGGTTAAAAGACAAGTAGAGACAAGTTGGAGTGCTCATCAGAACACTGTTGATGAATACTGATGAATAATTTTGAGAAACTTGTAATAACAATCGAAGACATAAAATGCCGGTACAAAGGAAGCAGAATCCACACTCTTACCAGCTGTGTGTGACTTATGCTACTTTTCTTTTTGGTGCGAAGTTCTACAAGAAGTAAACCATACACTATAGTATATAAATTAAACAAAAGAATTGTTTTATTCAAAAAAAAAATTAAATTGGTTTTTATTATCAAAACTCTTATTGTCAGCTCTATGAGCTATGCGCTTTTGTCTGAGTCTGGGTTAGAACTAACTTAACTTAAAACATAATGCTCGCTATGCTAGTATACGCGACAGATCATCTTCTAACTTCAGATGTTCGAAGGATCGATGGTCGATGATATTGGCATACGTGTCAGAAAGGGTCTTTGTGTTTTATGTTGGGGAAGAGTATCGTTCGATATTGCATCAGCCAAATAGTGTGGGAGCGGATATGGTGTCAGCGAAAATAGTGTGGGAATAATGATGATGATAATGATGTTATGAATGGGAATAATGATTATACAAGGATATTCTTAACTCCTCCCTCCGAAATATCAATCGTCCTCGATTGATTTTAGAAATATGGGATATCGTTTAGACGTCTTTGTGTTGCAACTTGTTGCAGCGGAATATCAGGGGGTATAGGATTTTGTATGATAATTTCAGTTTTGGTTTTTGTCATTTTGTGTTTCAGAAATATGATTAGGAGTGATATTATAATGGTGGTCGATAGACCAAGGGTAGCGAATGTACTAGACTTAGCCAGTATGTTTAGGGAGTTTATTTTTTCTATATTTTGAACGTTAAGTTCTTTCATTAGCTGAAGTGATAGGATTTCTTCGAAATTGGATTGGTTATGGGATAATTGCCATAGCGGGAAGTGGTTTTACATCTGAAATTTCGTATGAAGTAAATATTTCATTACTTATAACTATTGCATCGTTACTTAATCTAACAAGGAATGTCCCATTTTGGGTTTTACCGACCTATTCTCAAAGCGATGACAAAAATTGTATGTATGTTAACGCCTAACATACATATAACTCGCTGTTAATGGTTTTTTGCGGTGACAAGAAAAGTTCTTACGCAAACAATTTATCATCATTTGCTGAGGAGGTGTTAATTAGTTTGTGAAAAAAAGATAATTTGTGTGCACTGTTATGGCTCTGTAAAATGGGTAATCTTTCAATTTGTTGATATCTCGCGAAAATTTTGGACTATAATGAAAACTATGCAAAAAGGAAATGTGTTAAAATCATTGCGTGATAATAGTGATCCATTTTCAATGTCGGACAATAGTTTTGTAAATCGATTTCAAAAATATTTGGATCCCCGTTTGAATGGGGAGTACCCACTAGTGGTCCGAATTGGCTGATTCCGACAAATGTACTGTGTACGGTAAAAAGAAAGCTCCGTGCAAAATCTTTAGCTCAAAAACTGAGGGATTTGTTTCCATACAAACAGACGGGCAGACAGACAGACGGGCATGGCTAGATCAACTCGCCTCGTCGCGCCGATTAAGAATATATTTACTTTATGGGGTCTCCGATGTCTCCTTCTGTGTGTTACAAACTTCATGACAAACTTATGATACTATTCACTGCGTGAAGAGTATAAAAACGAAAACAAAACAACAAAAGCAATTTGTTTCTAACGTTTATCTTCGGTCTTGTGCCTATTGCCGCCCTCAATCGAAGTTTTCGTATCGTGTGTGCTTGCTTCCGCTTACGTTCTTACAACAATAACAAAAACAACACACATTCAAGAAAAAACAGCATAAACGTTTGTTTGGAAAAACTTTAAAAAAAATTAATCCTAAAAAAACTATATTTACCTTAAAAAACTTAAAGAAAAGTATGCAACTTACGTAATGAAGCACTACCATTTGTAGTTTAAAAATAAAATTATTAAAATCGGTTCAGTATATTTTGAACCAGATCAAAAAAATGATAAAAAAAACATATAATGATCCAAGACCAAATGGGCCTCATGGGGCCTTGGCTTAAGAGGTGGAACATCTGTGTTAATGCAGAGAAATCAGCGCATGTTACATTCACCCTGAACCGCTCAACATGCCCTGCTGTTTTCATCAACGGTAACGCCATTCCAAGAAGCGGCACTGTGAAGTACCTGGCACTGACACTAGACAGGCGTCTCACCTGGCAATCCCACATTATGACCGAACGAAGGCAGTTGGACCTGAAGCTTCGAAGAATGAGTTGACTCTTCAGGTCAGACTTGAAACCCAACCCGTGAAATAAGCTACTACTGTACAAGGCCATACTGAAACCGGTATGGACTTAAGGTATACAGCTTTGGGGCACTGCATCCAACTCAAACCTGGAGATTCTTCAGAGGTTTCAGTCCAAGCTACTGCGGAGATTGTAGGGGCGTAGTGGTTTGTCCGGAACTCGATTATCAACCGACATTCCAATGATAAAGGAAGAAATCGTTAAGTTCAGTAACACACACTTCATTAGGTTGGAGGCCCATGTCAATCACCTAGCATTGAACTTATTGGACAACAGCAACCAAACGCGACGCCTGAAAAGGCAACACCCACTAGATCTTCCATTCCGTATCCCGGATTAGTGATTGACTTATCCAAATCTTAAAGTGACTTACTTCTTACGATAAAATTCGCTGGTTGTCGTCTAACGACAGTTACAAATAAAGAACATAGTATAAAAAAAAAATTTAAGCAGCAAAGCGAAAAAAAAGCAAACAAAAATGTTTGTGTCTGGTTTTACAATTAGAATTCATCTGTATCTCCACAACTACGCTACCTTCCGGGTCCAGATATATCTAATTCACTAAGTACAACGAAAAAAATTTCATCAAAATTGATCCAGCCGTTTTCGAGTTTTGCGTTTAGCAACACATTTAGCGATCCATTTTTATTTATACAATATAAAGATAAAGATAGATTATTATAGTCATCGTTTTATTATTTTGAATTAGGATGACTTTTCATTTATTGTAATTGCTTTATTTTTGTTTTTTCATTATGAATTAACTTGCAATTTTTATGGAAAATACAATTTTTTTTTTGCTTAAGTTCATTAAATGATTTTTCTTCCTCATATGTATATATTTTATTTCATATTTTAACAATTTTTTATTCCCTATAATCTATCTTATAATTATTTTCATTGTGAGTCAAAAACCAGCTCTCGTCGTGGAAGGTTTCTCTGTTAAGAATCGTCTGCAACTCTAGTGTTTATCAGTGCTATCGCATTCCCTATTTCGTCTCTCGCACTTTGTAATGGCGCTTATCTGCTTCGATCTTTTTTGATAAACAAATTCGAGCACAAGATGAAAGAAAAAAAAAACAAATAATAGATCTCGGTACAGAGCAATAATGCAAATGGCTAGAAGACTTAAAAAAAGACAAAAACAAAATGTGGAACAAATTAAAAAGAAGTATTACCCAAGAAAACATTATTAACTTTAAGAAAGCTAACGCAATCTTTAGACGTCAATTGAGACAAACAAAAATAGCATCTACCTGGGAATTCAACTCACAAATAAACCCTAATACCCCTACATCTAAAATCTGGTCAAATATCCGCACCTTTTGTGGGCTTAATCCCATGAAGTCGGTTCATGCGATCCGGAACCCTTACTCAAATAGTATCAGCACAGACAACAATATAATTGCCAACACTTTCGCCCAATTCTGGTCGGAAACATCCAAAGACAACAATTTCTCACATACCTTTGTTTCGCATAAAGCAAACTCTATAAACTTAACACTAGATTACACTCCATGCCAAGCAGCTGAAAAAATAGAACTTAATATTTTCGCAATTGAATTACTAAGTTCTCTCAACTCCCTGAAAGGCCACACACCAGGCTTCGACAGGATATCGTATCCAGTGATCAAACACGCCATCCCAACACTTAAAAATAGGATACTCGGACACTTTACCAACATCTTCAACACCCACATTCCACAACAATACAAAACCAGCCTTGTTATTCCAGTCAATAAACCCAACACAAACAGAACTAAACCAGAACCTTACCGCCCCATTTCACTCAACCAATGTCTCTCCAAGGTCATGGATAAAATAATAGCAAAACGCTTATGGTGGTTTATAGAACAAAAAAAATTAGTTTCCAAAAACACATTTGCATTTAAAAAACATAAGTCAATTGCAGACTGTCTGTTCTACGTAGACCATTTGATAACGGACTCTCTTAAAATATAATGAAAGTAAGCTCCCAATTATCCAAAATATAAATATATATATATCGGAGAGCCACAAGCTCACCATTATCCGTAATTTTATTTCTAATTGCTTATGACAAATTGGCTAAAATATTAGAAATGCAGAAAGACATTACTTTCTGCAGCTATGCTGACGATTTTCAACTAATCATTAATTTTAATAAAAAGAAAAATATGAAGAAAAATCTGGACCAATTTTTTCGAAACATTTAGGCTTGGGGACACTATTCACGATCAAAACTATCGCTGGAAAAATGTAAGCAAATACACTTTTGCAAAAAAATCCAATGTCACTGTAAAGTTACAACAAACAATATTACCATTTCATCAGTTAGCTTGATTAAACTACTAGGTGTCTCCGTTAACAAAAAGTACAATTGGAAAGATAAAAGACCTAATCAACTCCTTATCAAAAAAGTTAAATATTTTAAAATGTCTAGCGAGTCCCAAATTCAACTGTAACACTGTGACCCTTATTTCAGTTATGAAAGCCCTCATAATCTCAAAGATGGACTACGCTCTTTTCTTATACGGCTGCGCACCGGTATCTTCTCTAAACAAAATCAGGGTAATAATAACACCGCCCTTAGAACATCACTTGGAGCATTTCGTACAACCCCAATCAAAAACCTTTTGTATGAAGCCAACATTGAGCCCATAGAACAATTCTAAACTCTACAAAATTCTTCAAAACTCGAACGCCACCCCTATCGCAAAATATTCAAAGAAAAAGCCCCTAAGAAAACGTCGACACACCAATTCAATCTTGAGCTACCTAACCGCAAATTGTAGAGACTTAAATATACCACTAGGACCATTAAAAAGGGTAAAATACACACCCTATTGGCTTTTCAACAGTGACCAAATTGACCTCTCATTAAATAAGTATCAAAAAAATAACACAAATCCCACTATGTACCGAACCGCTTTCCACAACATCCAAGAAACGAGCTCAGACTGGAGCTTTATTTACACAGATGCAAGCAGCAGCACCATTACATTCGCCATAACCACAGAAACTTCAGTACTTAGATACGCGCTCCTTCCAACATATGCATCGGTCTTATCGGCCGAAATTGTAGCCATTTATGAGGCAATCGCCTGGGTTTACGATACCAGGGAGAAATACATAATTTGCTCAGACTCGTTCTCTGCACCTGAAGCAATCGCAAATACAAACAACCATGATCATTACCCTCACCTCATTAGAAGCCTACTTTCCAATAACTACAATAAAATAAAACTAATGTGGGTCCCAAATCAGACAAACATACGAGGTAATGAAACCGCAGACTCAGCAGCTAAGCAAGCACAAACTCTACGCCTCACATGCACCTAAAACTTCAATAAAAAAGACATTGACCTCTTCTGAAAAAGAAGCCTACTACATAGTCAAGGAGAATTTTGGAATCTCACATCGTCCTGGTACCGGTCTCTTACCCCACAAAACTCCTTCCCACAAAACTCCTTCCCACTATCACAACATAAGAATTCACAATTGACAAGACAAGACGAAATTAAAATAACACGAATACGACTTGGACACACTAAGCTAACTCATGAACACTACTTAGACAAAAATATTGCAAACCAAAGCCAAATTTGCCAAGAACCACAAGATACTAATATTGAACATATCTTAACCACCTGTCCCGCATTAAGTCATTCCAGAAAGGTAATACTAAAAAAATGCAACCCGATCTCAATGCTTTGTAATATTAATGCAATAACTGCACAAATATTAATAAAATTCCTAAAACATGCAAATACTATATATCTGTGTCAACAAGTCAGAGTAGCTTATGTCGAAAATCGTTGATTTGAGTATTGCCCATTTTGTGTAAAGTAATTTCTGTTTGGTTTCATTTCATATTTATAAGATGCTACACAAAAAAAATTATAAAAAATAAAATACATGGTAAATAAATTTTGTAAAATATTTTTATAAAAGTAGATTTCACAACCTTCCTTACAAGTATAAATTTTATTTAGTTTATTTATTCCAATAATTGTTTAAAAGATTTTGAAAATTGGTTTTGTGAAAAAATCGTAGGTGTACGAATTTCTAGTGGTCAGGGTAAACTATATATAACTATCATTCTATACCATATTTTTAGACAATTTTTTAGCCAAAATACGTGTATTGAAGCGGTTAATAATAATAGGGTTCAAACTCAATTCACTCAATTTTCGACATAAGCTACTCTGACTTATTGACACAGATATATAACAAACTATAAAAATTAAGATCTAAGATATTATATAGTAATAATAAATAAAAATATTTTCATTGGACATAAGAATAATTTGGATAATGTTTGTTATGATATAGTCGATAGGAATTTTAATGGCAAAGATTAATGAGTCATTTTTATTTTCTACTATGTGAATACCCAATAGTAGAGGACCGCCCACACAGACTTTTATCAAATAAGACAAATTGGCTCAATTATAAAAAATGTATTAATTTTCATATTGACATTATGCAATTAATCAACTCTGAAAGTGATATTGACAAATCGGTATGTCAGCTAAACTCAATACTATAATAGTAGCTGCAGCTAGATTATCAGCGCCAGCAGAAACTCATTCTCAAATAAAGAAATTGAAGAACTTGTTGCCACCAAAAGACGTTTGAGACGAGATTGGCAGCAATACAGATCTCCCGCTGCTAAATAAAGACTGAAAATTGCAACAAAAAACTTATCAAAAGCGCTCAAAAGTAAAAAAGTTGATGCACAAAGACGATATATTGAAAATGTACCAGATTGTCACTCTGGAAAGCTCATAATGCACTAAAAACTCCTGTAGATCTAGATTCGCCTATTAGAGATCAATCCGAGAGTTGGGTCCGCTCAGATGAAGATAATTTTAATTTATTTCCGTACAAGGCAATAGATTTTCTCACAAAATTGTCTAACGCCATTCTTCGAGTCGATTACTTCCCGTCTCAGTGGGAAAAATCTGCCATAATAATGATTCCGAAACCAGGGAAGGATAAGTAAAGAGCTTCTCCTTACAGGCCCATAAGTCTGCTACCATGCCTTTCCAAATTGTTTGAAAAGATAATTTTATTTAAACTTAATCACCATCTACAAGTCAATAACATATTTCCGGTTCATCTGTTTGAATTTCGAACAAGGCATAGAAGAATAGAACAAATAAACAGAATTACCACCAAAATAAGAACTACATTTGAGTTACGAGAATACTGCTCAGCGGCATTTCTTGATGAAGCTTAATTTATACTGTGAAATGCTTGCTTCCCCAAAACTCACACAAAATTTTGGAGTCTTATACAGTGAATCCAGTTTTTGTAGTGAAACGAATATGAGATTAAAGCTGGCATTCCGCAAGGCAGTGCTCTAAGCCAAATTCTATATATATTATATACTGCAGATATACCAACAAATTTACGAATTGTCACACCAACGATCTCCGATGACACAGCTATAGTCAGCCGTAATCGCTGCACAGACAAAGCAATCCGACCTGAACAATCATCTTAAAACAATTGAAGAGTGGATTTCTAAGTGTAGAATAAAAGTGAATGAACAAAAATGTAAGCATGTCACATTTACACCAAACCTTAAAAATTGTGATCCAGTATACTTAAATGGAACTACAATTCCTCAAACACAGGATGTAAACTATCTTGGTGTTCACATAGTCGCCTTACTTGACGAATGCACATCGAATCAAAAAACAAATCAGATGTAACTTAAAGCACAAAGTCTCCACTGGTTAATAAATTAAAGAGCTGGCCTGCGACTTGAGGATAATGTTCTTCTGTATAACTCCATCATGTAACCAACTTGGACATACGGTTCAGAGCCATGGGGAACCGCAGTTGCGAGTGATGTTAAATCTGTAGTTCAAAGAGAGCGGACGTGTTTATTTTTGTTTTATATTGCTTGTACGGATATCAATGGAAGAATTGCCGATATTATCGATCAAAATATCGACATTCGTTGGTCTTGTCCTAATTGTCGGTCTGATGAGATAGACTTTCGTAAATCTATTACGTTAATGCATAATGCATACAATGATCTAGCGAAAGACTTTCGGCGCTTGAACGATAAATTCACAGCTTATGATAAGTCTTTTAAAGATGTTAAATTCTTTGATATATCGCCTAAACGAAAACGGCGTCATTCGCCCAAATCAAAAACTTCTTTGGCACCTTTAAACATACCACTTCCATCAACCCTCACTTTTTCTATACTTACTTTTACTACACCAATGGGGCAGATGGAGCTACCGGTGAACTTTCATAAGAATTCTTATGCATCTGTTGTGCAGCATGTAGCGGCAGAAATAGCGCCTACTAGCTCAAACACTCGAGCTTCAATCTATTTTTGTGCCTAGGTTAGCTAAAGATACTTCTGAAGCCGATGTTAATCACTACCTTCTTTCTAAACTGCCAACAATTACAAATGTGAATACCAATAAGTTTAATTTTTTTTTAAAGGACAATTTCGTCTTTTAAAATATCCGTTCCCCCTGAATACAGTAGTGACCTAACTGTTAATCTTAACTTTTGGCCGGCCGGCTGTGTTGTTCATGAATATAATTTTAAAAAACGTGGAAACACTGGTGTCATTACCAAACTTCCCCCCTACATATTCAACAAAAAACTTTTTTCTAGTCGCCCTCAATCCTTCCTATAGATCCATCTAACCTCAGTTTGATCATACATTTTCAGAATGTCAGAGGTTTAAACTCTAAACTGAATAGACTATTCACTAAAAGTTTCTCTTTTCATTCAGATGTTATATTGCTTGTAGAAACATGGCTTCGTCCAGATGTTCTGAATTCCGAATTGTTTAACAATAATTACTCAATGTTTAGGAAAGATCGATTTGATCGCGTTGGTGATGGAGTTCTGATTTCTCTTAGAGCTTCTTACTCTTCTGACTTGGTGTCTATTGATAATATTGATGACAATGAGTTTATTTAGAACCGTCAATTTTGTGGTTTTATATGCATGGCTTTGGTTTTCGGTATATTGAACGCCAGTCCGGCTTTCGCGGCTGCTTGTTGTACTGCTTGGATTTTCGTTGCCATGTCAAGGTAGGTATGCGAGAGCAGGTCTGCATAGTCGAGGTCCGCCAGACGGCCATGCAGACCCCAAGCAATACCGCTTCCAGGTGGTGTGGTTTATTTATTACATGTTCCTATATCCCACCTGCTTCTGATGACTCTGTTTACTTATCACATCCGACAGCTATTAAGAGAGTTTTGTCTTTTAACAAAGATACTGATAAGGTCTCAATTATGAGAGACTTTAATCTTCCAAATATTTCTTGGACAACTTCTGATAATTGTAACTCTGTAATATCATCAGTAAGCTGTGAGTTTATCGACTCATTGCTGGATCTTTCCTTCAGCAAGTAGAACTACATAGCTAATAACATTAACCGAATTTTAGATTTGGTCTTTACCGACAGCATAAATGATGTTTCCTTGTTTCGAAGTAATCCTATTTCCACTCCAGAAGATGCTTATCATCCGACTTTGGAATTAAACATCCTTCAGAATGGGTTTGGATTTCGTTCCAATAATCCTTCTAATTTGCTTCCTACATCAAGACGTGTTTTCTGCTTTAAGCAAACTGACTTCTTTAGGCTAAATTCTCTACTTATAGCCACTGATTGGTCTTATGTGTATTCCTGTGATAATGTTGAACTAGCTGCAAAGTTTTTTTTATACAACTATGAAAAATCATTTCAAATTATGTATTCCGAAAATTAAACTTAAACATAATCCACATACCTTGATTTTAACGTAATTTAATTAATTTAAATAATTTAAAAAATAGACTATTTAAAAAACTTAAAAGGTCCGGTTTGTCTGCTGATTATACTAAATACGCTATATCCCGCTATAATTTTCAACACCTAAACAATTTCTGCTATCAGTTAAACAGTGGCACATATCAAAGAGAATATTAAAAGAGATCCTTAAAAATGTTATAACTTTATTAACACGAAGCGCAGGTTGGATATATTCCCATCCTGTATGAAATTAAATGGTGTTGAATGTTGCAGCGCTGGAGAAATTTCCAATCTTTTTTTGAACTTTTTCCAAAGCAGTATTACAATATTTAAAATCTTATAAATTAACGTTTTTACCAGGTCCAGATGATGTACCTAGTTGTGCTCTAAAGCGATGTGCTATTGCTTTGCATAGACCAATCTGCAAATTTTTTGACTTATCTCTTAATACCTCTGTCTTACCTAATATTTGGAAGCAGTTCTATATTATCCCCCTCCACAAAAAAGTCAGCAGAGCTAATATATAAAATTACCGTGGAATAGCTAAGCTGTGTACTATTCCGAAGTTGTTTGAACATATTATCACCGATTAGTTGCAGCATTTCGTTCTTCCTTTATTAAGTACTTCACAACATGGTTTCACCTAGAAGCGTTTGACTACAACCAACTTATTAGAATTTTCTTCGTTGGTCAATTGTAGTTTTTCACAACAACATCAAATGGATGTCATTTACACAGATTTTATTAAAGCTTTTAACAGTGTTTTTCACTTCGTACTCTTCAATAAATTGAATACCTTTGGTTTTCTCCCCAAGTTAGTTAGCTGGATTACATCCTTTCTAACTTCCAGAACCCAAAGAGTTATTTTTAAAACAGCTATATCTAAGACTATTCGTGTAACTTCTGGTATCCCTCAGGATAGCCATCTTGGCCCATTATTATTCAATATTTTTATAAACGATTTGCCGTCTGCCATAAAACATTCTAACGTCTTAATGTGCGCTGATGATGTTAAGTTATGCTTATCTATTTTATCTCCGGTCCAACAAATGTTTCTTCAAGAAGATCTTGATTCCTATCCTCAGTGGTGCGCCAAAAATTATCTTTCGTAAAAATTTAATTGTAAAAAACGACCACATTAATGATCACACTCTAGAACGTGTCACACAATTCAGTGATCTGGGTGTGATGATGGATCCAAAGCTGCATTTTGAGTCGCATAAATCTAGTATCATAGGTAAAGCTAGAAGTGATTTAGGATACATTAAACGTTGGTCCACAGTTTAAAAAGTATAGTGATTGTATTGAGTCCGTTCAAAAGCAATTTTTGTTCTTGCAGTGCTTAACTTACACTGCGATCCTAATATAAGCCTTCCATCTTACCAAAGCCGTCTTAAATTAATCTGCCTCCCGAAATTATCGAGTCGTAGAACGTAGTGTCACATTCTTGTACAATCTAATTGTAGGCAGCATCTTTTCCCCTTCCTTGCTTGGTAGTATAAATTTTAATGTTGTTTCTCGAATTACAAGGAATTATTCTCCTATACATGTAAGACTACTTACTTGCAGAATGATCCTTTTCGTGTCAATCATACAATCTATACTATGACCTTGTATATAATTCTATTTCTTCCAATCAGTTAAAATCTAATCTCTTAGACCTGATGACATTAGGTCTATAGCCGTATAGTAGTCAATTAATTTGTATTGTATGTCTACTAACTCCAGTAGTTCAGTACCGAAGTGACTTGTGGTCGGTTTTTAATGGACCGCAGCTCGCTCGGGCTCTGGGGGGGATAGAAAGTAGTTAAAGTACGAAGCAACCCCTTTTCCCACTTGTAGGAAGGGTAAATAATTATATATTGTAGTATATAAGAGTCTAAACCTTTTTGTTAGTACTAAATTATTTTATATTATTAGGAGATACAAAATTTCCATTCAAAAAGTAAAAAAAAAATAATTATGGAATATAGTTGCTGGGGGGCGGTAGGTAGGGCAGATGGATGGATGTTGACCGCGATCAGGCCAGCTTAGCCTGAGTCGTGCTTATTGGAACTGGCCAAGAGTCAGTTCAAGGATGGGAGGGAGCACCCGTGGCCCACAACATCGGTGGCCGACAGGGGTTCGAAGGTAAGGTTGAATACAGGTATCGGTTTGTTATTTTTTTTTTTGTTGTCGAGTTAGTAGTGCATATTAGGATGGTGGTGGAATTAAATGACATTAAAATTGTCCGGCCCTGTCTCAACAAATATGTCAAGATCCCCACCATGAGCCGTTGCTAGCCGTGGCGAACTTTGTTGGGACCAAGGAAAATAGTGTCCGGCACATATTGATAAATTTAAATTTAGTAGAAAAACCAAATAACAAATCCGCTTTCAGCAACTGCAGAAACACATACAATAATACTATTCACTTGGAAGTAAACAAAACTATTTTTAAATGTTCTGCTTGGCAACCAATTAGCTGAAGAATTCAGCATGAGTTAAAGAGGATAAAAGGACACAAAGAAGTGCTTGCGAAAGAGACAGTTGACGTTGTTGTTTTCGACCAACTTCTTGTACATTCGTGCGCGAGCCGAAAAGACAACGTTCAGCATTACCATCAATTGAACAACAACTTCGAAGTATTTAGAAGTTCTCCGTTTGTTCATTAGGTTTGAAACTCTGTCCATTTGCATTTGGGTGGCATTTACATTTGAAACATTTGCTTATCTTAGCAAGTACTTGGTATTTCCAAATGTCTGCATGAAACTCTATTCATTGTGTTTGGTCGATCAAGTATTTGAAGCTTGCTTCGCTGATAACGAAACAAATGACTTAGTTGCCGTTTTAAATATATTTGTGCAAAACTTTCTCCTATACAAAACCCAGATCCAAAATCATGTTCTTATTACAAAATCTTTTTTGTTTTTTATATTATCCAACTTATATATGGACAATATAAGTGTATGATCCATATTTATTTATTTATTAGAACAATAATCAGAAGATATAAAAGGTGCGTGAAAAGTATTACAATTTTGGGATAGCCAAAGTTAATCTAACTGGTTTTAATAATGTTTTGCAAAAATACGTTTACCATTTTAACGTGAAAACGTTTTTAAAATGGGTATACATGCCACAATATGCCGCTCTTTCAGAATTTTTCGAAAATTGTCGCCTTTGTTTTTAATATATATCTTGACTCAAATGTCGTAGCGCCAAGTAATTTGTATATTCTGAAAATATGGTTTGTGGTGCAGCGTGTAAGAGGTGCGCTAATGTCAACAAGGGGAGAGGGACGTCCAAAGAGGTGACTAAAATGGAAAACTCACTTTTCTTTTGTAATCGTATTGCTTGAGTAGGGATTGTCCTATTTGACTGATTTTTTTGGAAAATCCACCGGGAATGTGGGAAATTTCGACTTTTTGTATTATTATTATTTAGAAAAAATTGAAAAATTGGATACGAACAGTGTCATAAAATGTAAGACGCGTGTTATTTACTTATTTGAAATGGCATTGACAAAGAAACTGTCGGCTTAAAAACAAAAATAAATGTAACGATTAGCACTTTAAAGTAAGACAAAAATATAAATTGAAGTGAACTAAAACTAAAATAAATTAATTACAAAAAACAAAAAAGAGAAACAAACAATAAATAGGAAAAAACACATGAAAATAAATGAATAAGGATAATATGAAATACCAGCCTCTGACCCGATGGGGCAAATTTTTTTGCAAATAGTAGCCAACTATGCATACATATGAACTAATAAACTACATTAATGCAGATAAAGGTGACCCAAATCAGCGACATCCAGTTCATCCAGCCTGCAGTGTGATCAGGAGTCCCGTAGGCAGTGAATGATGATGGTATTAACTGATGACGGCGATATATCGGGTGAGAGAACGTGATAGAATTTATTATATGACGCGCATAAAACTCGGAAAGGATCATGTAGGGTGTAGTTAGTAGTGCATCTATTCAATGCTAAAGGGACAAAATTTCTGGTAGAACGACTAGGGACACAAAAGTTTAACTGATTCAATAACTCAGGAGAATCAATTTCTCCAACTATGAGCTTATGAAGAAAACTAATCCCAAGAGCTATCCTATGATGCACCAAAGATGGAAGACTGATAAGAAGGAGCCTATCAGAGTAAGATGGCAAACGCAAATTAGGATTCCAGTTTAGGCCACGAAGGGCAAACAGGAGGAATTGTTTCTGTACAGACTCAATTCGAACTTGATTATTTATATATTGCGGTGACCAAATGCAAGAGCAATACTCGAGGAGTGGACGCACAAGAGATGAGAGAAAAGAGTCTTTGTGGTATAAGGGTCATTAAATTCAATAGACCAATTTTTCATGAAACCAAAAACACTTCGCTTTACTTACGATAGAAGATATACGTTGGTTAAAACACAGCTTGGGATCAAACTGGACACCGAGATCATTAAAAGTAGAGACTCGCTCGAGTTGGACGTATTCGATCGTGTATGTAAACAAATGAGGTTTACACCGATGATACTTATGAACTCATGAACTTACATTTGGAGATATTTAGATATAAATAATTTTCAGAACACCAAGAATGTAAAGAATCAAGATCCTCTTGGAGTCTGAGATGGAGGCACCATCATTAAATGAAAGGCACAATTTTAAATCGTTAGCGTAAATGATCACACGAGAATGAGAGATGGAGAAAGGGAGATCATTTACAAAAAAATTAAACAATGGGAATAGATGGCTTCATTGACAAAGACTGGACCAGAAAGAGTGGACTTAAATAACACTCGTTGAACCCTATTTCTAAAATAAGATGTAATCCAACAAAGAAGATATTGAGGAAAACCTAAAAGGCCAAGTTTATGTACAAGCAGATCATGATTAACAAAATCAAACGCCTTACTGAAATCAGAGTAAATAAAATCAGTTTGACTTTTGTCCCTAAAACCAAGATTTACAAAAGATGTAAACTCAAGCAAGTTTGTAGTTGAAGAACGCTTTTCCATAAAACCGTGTTGACGCGGAGAAATAATTGTTTTACAAAAGTGATAAAAGGTTGAAGTGAGCATTTTTTCAAAGAATTTTGGGATTGCAGAAAGTTTAACAATACCCCTGTAATTGGATATGTTTGCTTTGTTACCTTTTTTGTGTAAGGGACCAATAAAGGATTCCTTCTAGATAGGAGGGAAAGATGTGCTCTGAAGTGATAAATTGAAAAGTTTCAAAAGTGGTTTACACAGAGACTCAGCACAGTGCTTAAGCAGACAACTATGTATTTTGTCAGGGCCAGGTGAGTATGAGTGAATTTCAACGATTTTAAATTTGTAAGAAGACATTCCTCCCTAATTACAGGAGAATCAATGATGTAACAATGGGAAATGGGATAAGGATACCGGTTTTGAAAAAAGGATTTAGAGGAATAAGTGGATTGAAAGAATTTTGCAAACAGATCTGCAATACCCAAATCAGTGTGGCCATGTTCATTAACTAGATACAATGATGAGGGAAATAAAGAAGATTTGCGCTTTGAGTTCACAAAGCTATAGAACTGCTTTGGGTCGCGTGAAAATTGCAGTGAACGTGTGAGATAGTTATTATAACAAAGGTTATTGAACGAAAGCAAATTAGCCCGGGCCACACAAAAGTTAGCAAAAGCAATAGAAGAGCCAGAACTCTTAAATTTTTTATATATCCTCGACTTAATTTTCTTCAGATTAGAAAGTCTTCTTGTAAACCAAGGTGGTTTATATGACACTTTTGAAACAGCGTTAGCATAAAATACTCGTATATTGTATATCACTTCATAGAAAAAATTAATAGCAGTAGTCATATCACTGCAATTGTACAAAAAAGACCAATCTATTCCAAGAAAGACTTCATTTAGTTGGGCAAAGTTCACTTTGCGAAAACAAAATCGACGCATAGAAGAAGATGTGGACGGGTTACAGAATGGGATATTTCCAAAGTTGGATGGTAAGTATCCTCAGGAATACTTAAAGGTTGGCATCTTGACACATAAGTACCAGCACAATCATTACTAAACACAAGATCAAGTGATCTATTGTAATCGTTTACTACAAAGTTCATTTGAAACAAGGAAAATTCAAACAGTGTGTCCAAGAAAACATGTTGTGCTGAAGGAACTAGATACTTCGAGATTCCAAAAAAGGACCATGAAATGAATGGGAGTTTAAAATCACCCAGCACGATAAAAGAGTCACGGTCCCGAAGAATGTTGCTAACAGAGTTAATGGCTCTAGCATGACAAATATAAGGTTCCAAATTGGAGTTATGTGGAATATATATATTTTAATAAATACTTAATAGTTTAGTAAATATTTAATTTTTTAATAAATATTCTATATTTTAATAAATTCAGTATTTTAATAAATATTTTATAAACATATAAAGGTGCTTCATAACCACACAGCATGACGAACGAACGCACGATCAAATATGAAGCGAATAATAATAGAACAGAACAAAATTCAATGCTTGTACTCTCTGTCTGTTCCGTAAACAGCATAATTTTCCTTACAAATTTTATGTACTTTTTATTATTATTTAGAAAATAAAATGTGAGTAAAACACACTACGCTAATAATAGTCTAACCGAAAAAGAATATTCATACCGTACGTGTGTGTGTGGCGTTATACATTTTCTCTGTCAGTCTGCTCTGTTAACAAAAGTATTTGCATTATTTGATAGATTATCTTTAGTCAATGAGATGTACATATATAATCAATTCATTGTATGGAACAAAGACTATGAAATAAACAAGACAGCACAAGTCGCTCACAAAGAGCGAACATCTTCTATCTTCTTATCTCAAATTTTGCAATACCCAACAACAAATTCTGTGTAATCTCAAAATCAAAATCAATCAATCAATCAAGAACAACACACCCGCAATTACTACAGTTGCATTTTCGCTCTTCTCTTGAATCATATGTGAGCGAATTTCAAGTATTCTTTTCATTTGTGTGTGCCCTACACGACGGCGATCTCGCTTATTAATTTGTGTGCATGTCGCTGAGACTTTGCTGATCTATGTCATATAAATCAATACGGTATTTAACCCAATTACTTAAAGTATTAATTATAATATGCTTTCAAAACTAAAATTGCTCCTTTAATAATGAAATACATGAATAATATTGTATTAAATAATACAACTCTAATAATTATTTTAAAATTTGATTTCTAACATATTGTGCAGCAGTTTCACTTCAATAGTGTGCTTATATAGGTGAGGCAGATCACTTTTTTTATTCTTCTTTATTTTCTGTATTCCTTTTGATATTTTTTCTGTTGTTTTTGTTATCTTTGACATGTTCGAAGACCAAATTGTTTTCAAAATATTTGTGCAGGATCCCGTTATGTTGGCTTCTACGACTGTATATGCTTTTGAAAACGACAAACTTTTTTTATTTGTCCGACTTGCGTTCATCTTTCGTTGTAAGTAGTTGTCCTTTGCTTCTGCTCATCGCGTTTATTTTAATTCGTTGTTTAAAAAACAGTAAAATAAAAATTCTAAATAAGCCATTTGAAAGTATTGTAATTAAGATTAAAGTTTTTGACTAATCTAAGTGCAATATCATTGAATTACTTCAGTTAATAAAATAGTTTGTTCTTCCGATCGGCATTTATTTTTTCTAAAAGCTTGTCATCTTTTAACTGTGCCAAAAACTCTTGGTGGGGCTCTCGACTGTGTAACCCAAAAGGAGTTAGCCTCTTCAAATGTTTACAAAGCCTGAACATCAACAGTCACTCCTCAGGGGATCCAACCTACTGGCCCACTGACCCGCAGAAGATCCCTGACATTCTGGACATTGCCCTGACTAAGGGCATAGACCCGAACAAAGTTATCGCGGAGAACTGACAGGATCTCTGCTAGGACCATTGTGCTGTTATAATCCTTTTCAATGTTCCAGTGAATATTGTAAGCCGACCACCTAAAATTGATAGGAAATCCACAAATATAACCTTGTACCGCTCCTGGTTAGAGCGAGCAGTCGATCCAAACATCCAACTCAACTCTGGTGAAGAAATTGAAGATGCTGTAGAGTTACTTGCTCGCAATATCCACGAAGCTGCGAGTATCGCAACCTCAGCCCCCTCTGGCAGAACATACATACCCAAGCGACCCTTTGGTCTGCGGAGATTGCCAACATGGTTCATGTGAAAAGGAGACTCAGAAGAGTGTGGCACATATCTAGAAATCCGAGAGATGAAAACGCACTAACCCGAGAGACTAGAGAATTAAAAAAACTCTACTGTCGGAGTCAAGAAATAATGCTATCAGTAAATTTCTTGGCGAAGCGGAGCGAGGCAGTGCCGAACATAATCTATGGAACGCGACGAGCTACCTCAAAGGAAAGGAAAGCGCCCATCCAGCGTCCTAATGGTTTCTGGTGCAGATCAAGTGAAGGAAAAGCGCAGGAATTCCCCAATCATCTGGAAGCCACCTTCAATCCCTTCGACTTCTGCTCGCCTGCCGACAAATAGACAACTCTGGACTTCATCGATGTGGATTGTCAGATGGACTTGCCAATTCACCCAGTGGAGGTTCCTGAGGTTATCGAAGAGGTCAGATGCCAGAAGAAAACTAAATCTCCTGGATACGATAGGATCAAACGTATCTGCTATCCAAGCCTTACCCCACAATGCTCTTCTGTATTTAACAGCGATTTACAATGGCATCTTGAGGCTCAGCCACTTCCCAGCTATGTGGAAGTGTGCTGAAATAATCTTGATAGCCAAGCCTGGAAAACCTGAACACAAACCTTGCTCCCATCGCCCGATTAGCTTACTGGCTATACTTTCCAAAGTATTCGAAAGACTACTTTTGGTTAGAGTGTTGCCACTACTGGACGAAGGACCATGATTCCAGACTACCAATTCGGGTTCAGGAGATGTCACGGAACCCCAGAGCAATGCCACCGAGTCGCACAAAAATTTTTTACTACCTTCGAACGTGATGAGTAATGCTCTGTTGCTTTTCTAGATGTCCGACAAGCGTTTGACACAGTCTGGCATCCCGGCCTCCTGTTTATGCTAAAGAAATTTCTGCCAGCTCCATTTTTCCTGATACTAAGATCGTTTCTTAACAAAAGGACCTTCTATGTCAGATGCGAAGATCAGAAGTTCGACATAAAGAGTATGCTAGCGGGAGTTCCTCAAGGCAGTGAGTTGGGACCCATCCTACACACACTCTACACGTCTGACCTCCCGATCTTAAGGGACGGGAAACTCGCTATAGCGTCATACGCGGATGACACTGCTCTGTTGGTGAGTGACAGTGACCCGGCTGTAACCTCAGCTCTCCTGCAAGACCAATTGGGCCTCATGGGGCTTTGGCTGAAGAGGTGGAACATCAGCGTCAATGTAGAGAAATCAACGCATGTCACCCTGAACCGCTCGACTTGCCCTGCTGTTTTTATCAACGGTGACGCCATTCCAAGAAGCTCCACTGTAAAGTACCTGGGACTGACACTAGACAGGCGTCTCACCTGACAATCCCACATTATGACCAAACGAAGGCAGTTGGACCTGAAGCTTCGAAGAATGAGTTGGCTCTTCAGGTCAAACTCGAAGCTCAACCTACGAAATAAATTGTTACTGTACAAGGCCATATTGAAACCGGTATTGACTTACGGCATACAGCTTTGGGGCACTGCATCCAACTCAAACCTGGAAGTTCTCCAGAGGTTTCAGTTTAAGCTACTGCGGAGGATTGTAGGGTCGCAGTGGTTTGTCCGGAACTCAGTTATCCACCGAGACCTGCAGATTCCAATGATTAAGGAAGAAATCGTCAAGTACAGTAACAGACACCTCATTAGGTTGGAACACCATGTCAAGCACCTAGCATTGAACTTGTTGGACAACAGCAGTCAACTCGGCAAGATGGGACAGAATCATAAAGGCACTTGCCGACTTTGGAGTCAGGAAGTATCTACTTAGAATGCTTCGAAGTTACCTCAGCCAACGGGTTCTCCTCTACAACTCTGCAGAGGGGGAGTCAACATACCACGTAACCGGAGGAGTGCCCCAAGGGTCTGTTCTCGGCCCCCTCCCCTGGAACATATGATGGCATCCTTAGACTGTACTTCCCAGACGGGGTAAATACTGTGGGGTTTGCGGATGACATCGCTCTGGTGGTCGCCGGAAAACACATTAGTGAGTCGGTTGCACGTTGCAACACAGCCATTACAACCATCGCAGCATGGCTGAACCGCGTTGGTCTTAGCCTAGCGGAACATAAGACGGAAGCGCTATTAATTAGCAGTAGGAAACTCGTGGAGAGAGCTACGGTAATAGTCGGCAACACGGCCATCACCACTAAAAGATCGCTGGTTAACTAGGGGTTACCCTAGACTATAGGCTCACATTCAAGGAGCACTTAATATACGCCAGTGATAAGGTAGCAAGATCGTGTAAAGCTCTCTCGAGGATACTGCTGAACACTCGTAGGCTCAGGCAAGGACGCAGGTTGCTGCTGATGAATGCAACTAAACCTATTATGTTTATGGAGCATCAATATGGGCAAAAGCAATGGACAAGGTCTCCTACAGAACACACCTGGAGAGCGTGTACAGACGGGGCGCAGTCAGAGTAATCAGCGCTTTTCGCACTGTATCGGAAGATGCTGCACTTGTACTCGCGGGGCTGGTGCCAATCGATCTACTTGCCATGGAGACGGTGGAGGCCTACGCTTGGAGATCAGGGCCACCGGAAGAGACCAGAGCACAAAGAGCCCAGATGAGATGCTCATCCATCAGGACGAGGCAGACCCGCTGGGGCCGCTCCACGAAAGGACGCTGGACGCACAGCCTGATCCCAAGCCTAGCAGAGTGGATCGGAAGGAGGCATGGCGAAGTAAATTTTTACCTCACACAACTCCTGAGCGGTCATGATTGCTTCCGGAAGTACCTATGCAGGTTCCAACACGAAGACGCCCCATGGTGTGTGCACTGTGGCATCCAGTATGAGGAAGACGCCGAGCACGTTATTTTCAAGTGCAAAAGATATTGAGCGGCTTGAGTTTAAAGATGCCTTAGGAGAAGAGCCTACTGTCGCGAATCTAGTTGGTCACATGCTGGAACGTCCGTCCAATTCAAATGCGGTTTCCATGTTTGCTGCAATGCTCATGAAGTTACGGGGCCTGGAGAGATCCCGCCGCAACCAAGTCTAATTTTGCTGGTACCAGCCTTACGAAGCTTTGCTCATCGGCAGTCCCGTAAGGTCCTGGTACAATCCTCCTTCCTTTCCTTATTTATTATTTTGTAAATACAATACTTCCTTTTCTTGTAATAAACGAACAAAAAAAAAGCTCTACCGGTTGCGTCAATCCGCGGCAAGGATGGCTGCGAGCAATTCTGATAAGGCAAATGAAACGTCTCAAGCTGATACACAAGGTAATAAGACTTCTCACAAAATTACGCCAGTTCGTACGGAATCTAACCAATCAAGAATTTGAGTACAGCTCATTCGTGAACACCGCAAATTGGAAGCATTGGACACTGTTGTAGGACCACCGATTGCATCAACCAGTAGGGAGTCAAGGATGGCTGAGAGAGATTCAGACTCGGAAGAACTGCCACAGATGTACGAAACTTATGTAGCGCCTCCAGCTGATTCGTTGGACAATATGGACCATCATAGTTTCAGAGATTTCGATATCCGTGTAGAACAAAGTGTTCAATATCAGCGTCCGAATTACTATTGTAAGCTCTGGCAGCGTGCCAACAATCATTTCAATACGCGATAGGCTATGGTTCAAAAAAGATCTAAAGCTGACAACTGACCGTGGCAACATTTGTCGCCAAACTCTTCCCGGGTGAAAATGAGGCTAATTTTGAGTACTGTTACAACTGTCTCAGAGCGTGCAAAAAAGGCAACATTCTAACCATGAGCAGAACTAACGGTTACGCTTATCCACCCAAGCCGAATCATTTACCCAACCTCGATCCGGTAACAGAACGACTGATCTCGCCGAGAATTCCATACATGCAGATTCATCGCCTACGTCGTAATGGAAGTTATGGTATTGTCGCACAAGTTATAAATGTGCCCGTAGATGTTGAGACCGTGGTACGCTGCCTGCCTAGATCACTTGACAACGATTACATCTTCAATGTTAATTTGAAACGTAACATCGCGCACAAGTCAACCTACCTCTCCGGTTACGTGCAGAAATCGACGGTGCATGCATGGTTGCCGTATCTTGTTCACCAACCTTTATATAAGCATTTCAATATAATTATTGACTGGTCAATATTCGATCATTCGGCACCACTGGGCCAGGCTCTAGTTCTGCTACAGCTGATAAAATTATCGAGGCGGTTGAACCTCTAGACGCAAACAGGACCGCCGAGTCGGACATCATTCATGCCCAGCAGCACACGATGTGGTGGAATGAAGAGTATTGTTTGGACATCACGCCGGGTCAACGGAATATACCCGAGAATATAATGTATGATACATATGCTGAGGAGTTGTCATTTCCAGCGATCTACTACGGTACCGGCCATGCACTCGGTATGGAGTGCGTGCCACACCCTTTACTATGTACGTGTCAGAGATACGCCTAAGAGATAAGCATGGAGTGGCACAACACGTGCTATACATGGCTATGAAAATCCTTCGCATCCGAGTAAGAGATGGAATTTACAACTCTTTCCGCTGCGTGCGCGGCACAAAGAACATAACGAGGCGCATGATTGAGGATGAGGAGTATATTGAGAGACTAATTGACAAAAATCTGGCCTTTCTCAAAACAATTCCCAACTCAATGCAGTACTTGGCTGATCTGCAAAAAGATTTGTTTGCAATGTAACGCCACCTCGGCAAACCAACCGCATTCTTAACAATGAGTGCAAACGAGACTCATTGGCCCCGTCTCCTGTGTATTCTACATCGTTTATCTGATGAGTATAAGTCTCTTGGAGCCACTATAAGAGAGGAAGACATTTTCCAGAAACTAGACCGATACAAGCGAGCGTATTTAGTGGCTCAGGATCCCTGCTGTATATATTTTGACAAACTCGTGCTATGGTGATGGGCGTGTTGTGCAGTAAGGCATCCTATAATCTGATCGCAAATTTCGAGTGCGTGACTACTTTCTTCGTATAGAATTTAGCCCGCATGCGCATATTCTTCTTTGGCTAGATAATGACCCATATGAACCAGTAGGAGAGGATATGCCACTCACGGTACGTATGATGACTGATTTGAGCAGCGTAGACAGTAGCGATATGTCCGATCTCGAGATGATATCCAACCAAACTCACTCGCATACATTTTCGTGCACGAAGCGCAGAGAGGAACGATGCCGATTTCACATTCCATACTGGCCGATGTGCAAGACATGTATTCTTGTCCCGCTCGCTAAAGATGATCGTAGGCGTGAGTTGTACAAGAGGCGAGTAAATGCCGCGCGCCATAAGCTAGAGACGAAAATGTACGAGAAGATAAACGACTTTCTTTCTGACGTCAAGTGTAGCAAATCTGACAACTTTATTTTAATACGATTGACACTAAGACGATCAACAGTGTGCTTCAAACGGAATATGAAACAGATTTATGTGAATACGTTCAATCCATGGATCGCATCGGTACTCAACTCCAACATGGATTTCCAGACTATTCTCGATGCATATTCTTGTGCCGCCTACGTAGTTGAATACGTCAACAAATCAAATCGTGGCATCAGTCTAATGCACCGTGAACTGCTAAAGATCTATGAGTGCACAGGAAACCCCGTGGTATTTGCTGCTTCAGCAGAGCAGAGAGAGTTAATCTTAGAGGTGATATATCATAAATCAGATCGCGAGCCCATCCAAGTATTCTTTACTGGCTCCGCCGGTTGTGGTGCTCATGGAAACTTATAATAGATATACGCAGGATCACAGCAGCATGCATAATGCATACGTAGCGTGTGCGTCGACCGGAAAGGCAGCGGTGCCACTCGGCAGAGTAACAGTGCACTCTGCATTCCGACTGACTATTTCAAAGCAAACGCATCCATTATCACGAGAGATACTAAAAAGCTAGTGGTACTTATTACGCAACGTAAAGTGTGTCAGAGTGATACAGTGTGCCCCACTGTGCTCACTAAAATATGCTGTGGCGAGCGTTTGATGACTGACGAAATGGTGTTGATAAAATCGCGTTTCCGCATGAGAAAGTGGTGTGACAAAAACCTTCCAGGTGCTGTTAGACTTGTTTTTAACAATTCAGACGTCGACAAATGCAATGCTCGATCTATTCCAGAAAATGAGACTACGGTGTGCTCTGTTGCTACTGCGTATCATACGGACACCGAGAAACGAGACGTGATCAGCAAAGTGCATAAGATGGCCTCCACTGAGACCGGCAACCTGCCGTACAGTATAGTTCTAACATATGGTTACCCATACAAGCTCTCGCTGAACTTGGATGTTGAGGATGGTATTGTTAATGGAGCGATCGGCGTGTTGCAGTGTGTTGTGCACTACCCGACTGGGCTAGGCGTCACCGGTGAATCGATGAGAGTGTGGCTTCAGTTCGACAATGATTATATCGGGCGTCGTTTACGATTAAAATGCAGACCGCATGTGCAGAGAAAGCCTGGGGAACTTGAAGAGCGATGAGTGCCGATCGAGCGTCGCTCGTCTAACATCAATGTAGTCGCCAAAATAAAATATCACCGACTGTAGTTCCCACTGCTACCGGCGTGTGCACTTACCATACACAAATGGCAGGGCGGCATAAGACGAATATCTGAAACTCGCCAACCATCATTTGCATACAATCACTGCAAAAATTCGTAGCATCTTGGTTGCGGCTTTCTCCACTTTAGACAACCTTAACTTGGTCAATTTGAACGCACAGAGTCTTATCGCGCACAAAGAGGACATTACGACAGACTCGATTCTCACTCGCGCCGATTTCCTCGCTATCACAGAGACTTGGGTGCCGACGATTAGTACTGTAGTCAACATTAACAACTTTAATCTTGTTAATCAATAGGTCTGCAAACTCCGAGCGGGTGGCGTTGCTATTTACCAAAAGTATGACAGTCCCTACGACGTAATGCCCATTCATTTGAAGCTGAACGCTTCGTACGAATTTTGCTGCGGACACACATCGCCGACTTGGTAGCTGTGAAAATAAAACATTCGGAATCTACTCAATTCGTGCTTGCCGTGTGCTACGCACACCAGCGGATCTCCTACAAAGATCTATCGCTCTTTCTTTCCGCTTAAATCCTTCCCTACAACGAGTTAGTCGAGTGTATGGTCCCAAGGCGAACAGACTTCACTTGCCGGGACTTATCTAGATACAACCTACGCGCGCGACATGCAACCTTATATATTATATTTCTCCCATCATTACCCTGTGTTAAATGTAATAAATTTAAATAATTAAATTACACCTGACAGCCAATATTAACATTTTCTTTTCTTACTCGGTTTCAACATTTTGAAGCAAACGATGTCTGTTTGAGTTTCTTATTCTTGGTATATTTGATTTTAACTTCTTTACTTTCATTTATGCAAAACAAACTTTGTAGTATATTGCGCAACACTTTAAAAGAAAATTGATTAACGCAAAAACAATTAACAAAAATATGTTTCACAAAAGACGACTTGGTTGAAACGTACATGTAAACATATGTTATGGACAGAATCGATATCCGATAATTGAACTACCACTAATTTCTACAGTTTACAAATTACTGTTTTAGTTGACTTATAGCCATTTCACACTGAGCATTCAATGTACATTTCTCGAATGCTGCATTTAATGCTACATTTTTCAAAAACAACAACAGGGAAAAGTGACGTAAATTTGTAGTTGTTGTTGTAGTAGAAAATGTACATTCGATAAGAATGCAACTAAAATGCTGTTTGTGAAATTGGTCACTCTGTCCAGTGCTGGTTAATTGTTGCCTTTTTTTAGGTCATTTTCGATTTGCTTTCTCTATTTTTTTTTTTTTTTGTTGCGCGCCAACACAAAACAGCTGATCATTGCACAAAACAAATTGAAGAAAATTTTAAATTGTAATTTTTTTTTTTTTTAATATTAATAAAATAAGTAGTAGGAATAAAAAGGAAGCTGCAAGAATTATTTGCATACAATGCAAATTGTTCTCAATCATGTATTTCTCGCATAATTTCCATTTTAATTTCTCACAATTGGCCACAACGTTCCTTTTGTATGTACAACCAAAACAAAAAACAACTGCTCCGAAAATTCATAATGCAATGTGAATACTTTTTGTGAATTCTGCAGTGAATGCTCAGTGTGAAATGGCTATTAACATATATTATATGTACATATATAGACTATTATCGAAAAAATCTGGACTTTCGACATTGCTTTAATAATAATGGTTCATGAAAAAAGTTCTTACGCTAAAACAATTACGGTAGTGTAGCGATACTACCTGCCCCGAATTTTTAGTCCATTATTCTTTAGTTATGATACGTAATTTCAGCTTCCACTAGAAAATTTCGAATATCATCGAAAAATGATCTAGCGACGCCTAAAATTCAGCTCAGTCCACTTCTTCATTCAACAGCTCAATTTCAATATCGACAGTCTTAATCTCTGAGAATATGCTTGTGATAAAGATCTTAACGAGCCTGCCTCATTTCTTTGCTTCGTGGAATGCGACGTCAAAGGTGCAACGAGCATTAAAAACGATAGCTTCGCACCTATGCATGGAAGAGTCTCTGTTAGGAGTGCAACACATAAATCACGAAGCATTTGTGGCCAAGCAGGAGCGTAAGTCCAGTGCTAAACAAATGAGCATCTGATGACTATCTAAGAAAAGGGAACAGCGAAAAATCACATGGACATGCATTCATAAGTGAAGTTATGTTTGTGCACTCACACATAACGTCTGATTATACTTGGTGTATGGACTCGTTGCAAGCTACCATATGACACTTCATAAGTAATGATTTGATAATTATGAGAAATTGCAGAAACCAAAAGACGTCAGAATTGCTGATGAAACGATTTTGCAGGCGTACGGTAGAAGCAATATTACAGTGGAAGCATACGACGGTAAGTTTGGAATACAAAATATTTAGTCAAGGTATTATAAGTTCCGAATTTAAAACTAAATCATTTTAAGTTTGAAAACATTTTTAAAACAGCAGATACCAAATTCAATGATGGACGAAACTTTCATGATATGTAGCCAGCACTTCCGCTCTTTACAAAAAATTCTCAAAAGTAAGTATGTTTCTTTGTACTTCAGGCATTTGCATACACATATTTGTCTCTTTCATATGTACTTATTTTGTGGCTTAAAAATGAGATAACTGTGGTGTACCCAGCAGCGCACACGGTCAAACATATATAAATCGAAATCTCATGTTGGAAGCAATATCAAAACGATTCTGATTTTGATTCAAAAATTGAACTTGACGCGCACAAAAATATTTCACTTACAGTATCCGCGTTCTCCTCAACTCCAACCCAATTCCAATTCTCAGGATGCCAGAAATCTCTTTTAACGGTTTTGTAATCGACTAATTTTTTGTAGGCGATTTGGTAAAATTCGCCCTTATCTGAAGTTATTAAAGAAAACAAAGTACCAAGAACTGTAGCTTATTGCTTGCCTCGTTAAACTGCAGTTAAAGAATTCATCTTTGTAGTTGTTTTTAAGCATAAAATTGTATTTTACGCAAATCTCTTTTCCATTAAAGCAAAATAAACAAAACAAGCAAAACAACCAACGCTGAATATGCCAACTGGCTTGCATACAAATTTTAACATTTTAGAAGATTCAAATTTTTCTTTAACTCAATTAATTGATATGTTTAAAAAATAATAATGTTAATAATGAAGCTGTTCAATTTTAAATTTGCTTTAAAAATGCGTAGAAATTAATAAATAGTGATAGCACGATTAAACGGAAAACAATTAATAACCTTTCAAAAGCCGATTTAATTGTACCGAAAATACTCTTTCGATTAATCGCCATAATCGGTTATTCCTTAAAATAATCGTAAGAATCCACGACTTGTGGCTCTACTTAATTTCACAATTGACGCAATTTAGTTGAAAGCCAAAGTGAAGTGAAAAGGGAAGTGAATTTCTGCAACTCTTATTTACACGATCTTTTCTTAAACGTTTGCTTTACGTAGTAGTAATTTGTAAAACGTATTAGTTCAAAATCCTGTAAAAGACCGTGTAAAAAAGAGTTAGGTGTATTCAACAATTAAATATAAAAAACAAATGGCTCCTGTTCGTAGCGATATTTGGAAGCATTTTTCAAGGTAAATGCAACCCAAGTTAAGTGTCGTCTCTACAGCAAAATTTTAAAATTGTTAATTATTATTACATTATTGCTAACTTTTGATATTTAATACAGGAATAGGTTTTTTGAACTTGATGAAGCAACAGTTTCAAATTTAATATTTATTTAATATTTGGAATACTATAAATGGATAAATGTTGCGTTGTCTACAATAATGATACACGTAAAAAAGGGAAATGATCAATTGGCTCTTACGGATAACATGTGTGAGGAACGTTGTCTAACACTCAGTGTTGCAATTGGCTTGGCGCCAGATTTAAAAAGTGAATATTCGCATTGGCGAATATGGACGGCAGATATTCGCATTCACGAATGTGTAAAAATTGATATTCGTTACATCACTAACCAATCAGTATATCCAAAACTCTACATTCTCTGTCCCAAAAATATTGCTTTTTGTTAGGTTCGTTAGTACCATCAGAGCGTCTCTTTTCAAAAGCCGAACCAACCGTTACCGAAAAGCGCAATAGATTAACAACTAAAGGTGGAGATACACAAACGACGTTTTCCTGCAAATCAGCTTTTGCTGCGTTCGTTCGTCAAGAAAAAAAAGTTGAAATATATGAAATCGTATGTACTGAGTTACATACCTTGCTCGTGAACGCAGCAACGTAAAAAGTTGAACAACTTCAATAGAAAACAGTATTGGTGAATGGAAACAGAACTGGTTTGTGAACCAAAAACTGCTGTTTGTGAACTAAAAGAACTGCTTGACCGCGTGGTGAATTGGTGGTGACCGTGGTGAATTGGCAATTTCTTTGCAAGTATTTATGTTAAATTTGATTATATGATAATAAAAATACATACTTCATTTTTGTAATAATTCAACTTTTAATACAGATTTCTTCAATAATTACTTTTTTAAATATTCAAATTCACAGCTGTTTTTTCTTTACTGAAGTCAATAAGGTTGAAGTCGTTTGTGTAGTTTGACGCTGCATGCTGCGTTTGTGGACAATGCAGCTTATCGTTGATGCCGTTTGTGTATCTCCACCTTAAGCGCTTGTCAAAACTATTCTTCTTAAATTCTATAATATTTTAAATAATCAGATTAAGGTTTCTCAAACTCAAATTATATTATTATCAAATTCTACTTTAAGTTTATAAAATAAGATTTTTCAAACTCAGAACTCTTATTTTTAGAACTTATTTTTAAATTACTAAATTAATGTTTTTCGTTATATGAGAAATAATTAATAATTTAGCTTAAGGCCTAGTTGTCTTAGTTATAAACACGGTTTATATCCTATTTTAATAGCTTAAGCGTTTAATAAATAAATATTATTATTATTGTTGGGGGATGTAGCACTGCGACCTATAAGATTTATTGTGCCCCCTTCATGGACTTGAGTATTTCTCCTAGCTCAATACCCTCGATGAATTGTAGTATTGATCCTACTTCACAAAGTCTGAATTCGTCCTCGGATAGGGTGAATTCGCCAAGGTGCTTGCTTCTCTTGCGCATCAGGGCAGAGCAAGTTCCTATCACATGTAGTGCGGTCTCATTATCTTCCCCGCAGAACCTGCAAAGACCATTAGACGAGATTCCCAGTTTTGTTAGGTGGCGATTCAACCTACAATGTCCTGTTAATAATCCCGTAATGAAATAAATAATTAATTATTATAAAATGAATTGCAATTTAACAATATACATATGTACTTTTGTTCATTGTACTTATATACATAATCAATAACTTTGGCTGTGCCGAAGTTCTAATACTCTTCACGTCCCTCCTAAATTTATGTCCACATTTCAGTTCGATACGTCAAAAAACTTTTTCTAATAAGAACTTTCATTTGGATCCCGTTTTGTATGGGCCATACCCGCCTAGTGGTCCGATTCGGCTGATTCCGACAAATGTTCAGCGATTGGTAAAAAGAAACATATGTACAAAATATCAGCTCTCCAGCTCAAAAACTGAAGGACTAGTTTTGCGAACATGCGGACATGGCTAAATCAACTCGTCTCATCGAGCTGATCACAAATATATATACTTTATGTGGTCTGCGATGTCTCCTTCTGTATGTTACAAACTTCATGACAAACTTATGATACTATTCACTCCCGTGAAGAGTATAAAAAACAAAAATAATATTAAAGTTATTAATCCTACATATTTTCCATTTGTGCCTGCAAATAATTTAAAATAAACGTTCACTAAATTTAAAATGTTGTTTCCCACTCACAATGAACTGATATTTGCAATTCACCACAGCACCAAATTTTTTTTTTTTTTTTTTTTTGTTCGAGAACAACTGTTTTCGGTTCGTAAAACAGTTCTCTGCACATTTGCAACACTATATATATGCATATAAACCAAAACAAAAAACAGCTGACTTTCATAATTACTTTAAAGGCTGGGTGTCACTTATAACAGAAACGGAAGCAGAATTCAGTACATTTAGACCCACATACGGTCTAGCATGATTAAATCTAGCTATAACCTTAAAGATAAATTTGGTATGATTCAAGCATGCTTGTCGATATTGAGATTGAAGCGGGTCGTGAGCCAAACCAAAAATATTGACCACTATCAGCATATTGTGCTTACGAGCTTTTTGAATGCAATTCTTCATTCTTTCGTTTTGCAGTATCATCTGTTTTAATGTTAAAAGTGCTGCCAATCTGAAGAAAAATCGTGAAACTATCAAAAGTATTTGTTTTTTCCTTCATAGACCAACATAATTCAGTTCGAATTTTACAGCAGTACTGTTTAAACAAATTTTGGCTTTTACAAAATCTTTGTTCACAAAAAAAAAAAAATCAAATTTCTCGTAAATAAAATTAGTACAGCTACACTTTTTACAATGGTAAATATTTAGGACTTTTCCTATTTTTTTTAATTTTCTAATCTTACGTATTTTTAGTTTCACTTCAGTGGGTTTAACATGATGTTTCCCGATGCTGGACGTAATTTTCATGCATCATATAAGTGTTTCTCCGTATCCATGTTACCGGGAAATGAACGTAGCGATGTGGAAAAAGGTGGCAAAAGTGAGTATTGTTTTAAATTTGGCAACCAATTCTCATGTACAAATAATTATATTCCATATTTTAGTAATCATGCCACCGTCGGCATTGGATACACTCACACGTCTTAATGTCGAATATCCAATGTTATTCAAGTTGTCAAATAATAAAAAAGCACGTTCCTCGCATGCTGGTGTACTTGAATTTGTTGCTGATGAGGGCAAATGTTATCTGCCGTACTGGATGATGCATAATTTGCTTTTGGAAGAAGGTGATATACTAACCATTGAAAGCATTTCTTTGCCGGTGGCAACTTTTTCAAAATTCCAACCGCATAGCACTGATTTTTTGGATATTACTAACCCTAAGGCTGTATTGGAGAATGCTTTGCGTAATTTTGCTTGTCTTACAAAAGGTGATGTTATCGCTATTAAGTATAACAAAAAAGTCTATGAGTTGTGCGTGCTGGAGACACGACCAGGCAACGCAGTTAGCATTATTGAATGTGATATGAATGTAGAGTTTGAAGCACCAGTTGGTTATAAGGATAATACAGAGGAGCGTAAACAATTCAAAGGGAATGAATCTGAACCCCAGGATACTGCAATGGAGGAAGTTGTTGAGACTTTCAAGGGTTCCGGTGTTCGCCTCGATGGCAAAAAAAAAAAGGAAAGTCAAATGGATACAGCTGTTGTGAAGAAAGTATTGCCTCGCGGTGTGCCTGATTATGAATATCAATTTGGGATACTTAAGTTTGATCGCAGCATTAAACCGATCAGTGATCGAAAGACAAATAGTGCTACACAAGATGACGCGATTGAAAGTTTTTACGGTACCGGATTCTCAATGAAAAAATCGCGCAAGTAATTTCAATCATTTGTTCGGTTTAGTTATATTTTATATTTATAAAATAAAACAACGTGAAAGGAAAGCATCTTATTATAATTAAGGATCATTCAAAAATTAAGCGATAAACGAATTACTTCTTCCTTGGGTCTGGGTGGAGTCGATACCACAGTCATGGGTGGCAAACACCTTACTTTGCGACCATGTTTGCCTTCCTTGCGTTTCCAAAGTCCTGAGCGCGGACGGTTGCCCAATTCACGCATTCGTTGGGCGCTACCAATATGTTCTTTATTGTGATTGATATTTGAAACACGACCTAGATAAATATATTTAACTTGAAACCCCAGGAAGATGGCAATTTTAAGTCATTTAACTTACCAACGGTGGCCATACAGATTTTATCAAATGCAAATTCATATTTCGATGGTAACTGCACAACAACTTTATCATCGAACTTACGCAAAATTGTGCCATACGTACCTGCTGCGTGTATTAGATGGCAGGGGTAACCAGGATTTTTCTCTAGGCAGTGTATGCGCGTTCCTACGGGTAGAGCACCCAGAGGATACGCATCACCATCATTGGGACGCACTGAAAAACATTTGCATAAAAATACAAAGAACCATCCGCTGGCTAATTATTACGTAAGTTACTTACCCGGTATTCTTGGTATAAAACGTGATGACTTTATTACGTCTCCCTTTTTCATATTTTCTGTTGCTAGTATATATTTAAGATCATCACCACATGCTACAAGTGCTATTTTTGAAGTACGGCAACCATCAAAAAGTAAGTCCATAACCCGTTCTTCAAGTGCAGGTCCTTCTTTGGGTCCATCACGGACCCATTTAATCCAGTGATAATTTTGTTTAATGCCGCCGCCAATACCCTTAGCTACAAGACGTCCAGATAAGGGATCTCGACCAGCGAGATGAGTTATTTTCAGTGGTTGTATTGTATACTCATCGGGATAATGCACAATGCGACGAAATTGTTTTCCACCACCTGGTTTGGGTTTCTCTAAAAATTTTGTTTTGCTGCGGTGTTGCAAAGCTGTTAAAGGCTGGGGTTGATAACGCAGTGCACAGTTGTTGAATAAACGTATCATACATTGCATTTTCGAAGTTAAATTTAAAAAAAAACATAAAAAAAAGAAATATACGTTTGGTATAAGAAAATTTTGCTATTCGCTTGGAAATAAATGAAATCACTTTGTCTCACTATCGCGTGGCCACCTAAATCAATTTTTCGAGAGGCACGCTATTGTGGCCAACTAAATAAATTTTTCAAGGGCACACTAGTGATGAACCGATACACATTTCTTTTTTAAAGAAAATCTATCTCTAGTAGTCTTTTTACACCGAAATGATTCAATGTGAATCGATTTTGCGTTCGGACCGACGATTTGGATCATGAACAGCTGTTTTTTGTTTTGCTTATACTTACAAATGTATGCAACTAATTTTTCATTCCTGCTACTTATTTTATTAAAATTTTAAAATAGAATTACAAGTTAAAATTTACTTCAAATTATTTTGAGCAATGATCAGCTGTTTAATGTCGGTGCCTAACGAAATCACCTGAAAAGTTAGTAACGATGCGCAAAACGTTTGTAACGATTGTGACAATGTTATCAGTATTGCGTAGGCTGACCATTCCGTTACAACTGTTTATCCTCCGTTATAAACTAACTGAGGATCGGTCGTAAAATTCTACAACAATTTCGTCATTTTCCTTGTTGTTGTTGAATTAACCACCGTTTATGCCGCATCAGAGCTAAACAGCACAAATTCTCCGTCTGAAGACAGTATTAAAAGCATACGAAAGTGTTATATATTTTATAAATAAAGAATATTAGAAAAAAATAAAATTGGTATGTTTTAGGCTCCCAGTAATTTTGACTATTTATAATTTTTCTTCTGAATTTGACTCTTTTCACACAAGGTGACAAGCCCGATATCGTATTGCAAATGCTTCTTCTTTACTATCAAAAAATCAATTGATAACACAGCATTTTTGAGAATAGATAATTATTCTCAAAAAAAATGTCTGGCATTGAAAATGCATTATTACGTTCACGTAATGATTTTAACATATTCCTTTTTCATAATTTTCATTTTCTTCTAAAATTAATGCGACCAAACAAGAAAACACAATGTCATTAATTTTACAGAGCGATAACAGTGCGCACAAATATGTTTTTAACATTTCAAATAGTTTCTAACAGTTTTTTGTAATAGCAGTACTTCGGTAAGTCTGAAGACATACATACCCACCTATTTTCAGAAACATCACAAAAGAGAAATGATGCTGTTAACGCCTAACATCATCATTTGCTCGCTGTTAAGCCATTTTTCCAAAGATGGTCCGTCGAGCATGTCTTTCGAAAATTACACAAAAATGTTAAATATTTGTGTGCATTGTTATCGCTCTGTAAAAGGGATAATCTTGTGATTTGTTATTTGCTCGCGGAAATTTTGGAAGATGTAGAAAATTACGGAAAAAGAAATGTGTTAAAATCATTGCGTGATCATAGCGATCAATTTTCAATGTCGGACAATAGTTTTGAGAAAAATTATCGATTTTCAAAAATATTGTGCCATCAATTGATAAATGAATTAAATGCATTCGCAAATACATATAAGTTACGAGGCTTATTCAAAAAGTATCGCGATTTTTGAATTTTCGCGGGTTACTTATATTCGATTTTCTTGTGGCGTTATGTTGGTACTCATGTCTCTCACTTATGCTGAAAAGGTCGGCCATTTTGAATGTTAAGTTAATTTTTGAGATCTGTTTTGCTTGCACGTGAAATCGAATATACGTAACCCGCGGAAATTTAAAAATCACGATACTTTTTGAACAAGCCTCGTAAATCAGGCTTGTCAACTTGGGGGAAAAATTCAAATCCAGAAAAACAAATTTTGATAGTCAGAATTATTCGGAGAACCCCTAAAAACACCTGTTTCCACTTTTGTATAAGATTCTTTTTTTATAAAATATTTTATATTTCCAACCTATTTTCATTTGCTTCTAAGTTGGCAAACCTGCATAAACTGAAGTTTACAGACTGGTAACATACACTTTACAGATTATTACAAAAACAACTTTTTTTAACAGCGAAGGTTTCAACGTGTGCGAGAATACCTAAAAGCTCTTTGAATGGTGTTTTTTCCTAACTTTGTGATGTTTTTGAGAATAGGTGCGATAATCAACAATTTTGAGTGCGTATACAATTTCATAAACATTCAAAAATAAGAAACAAAGACCGCTTTCACACTTGAGTGTCTTGTTTTGTTAACCAGGGATGCGCGGTGGTCGCGGGGTAGCCGATACGCATGTACTAGCGTGTCGTTGAAATTCTGCCGACGTTTTTCGTTTTCTTCTTTCTTTTTCGTTGTTTGTTCATTTCGTTTGAGTTTTGTTGAGGAATTTGAAAATATTTGCTTTGCGTGATGCAAGCAAGTGTAAAAGCAAACACAAAGAAGAATGAATGATTAAAGTTGCAAGCGCAACTGTAAAACCGTTCAAAACATCTATGTATGTATATGGAAATCTAAAATTTAATCACAACCAGATCCACTATCGTGGACCCCAGTTTATACTTCATGAACCCCCAAATCTTTTCTTCCCTCACATGGACCCCTTGCAGGTCGTCGTTGACCCCTGGGGGTCGATATATACCACTTTTGGAAACACTGATTTAGTTACTCATTATCACAACTTCTTTGTTGCATGCCAAACAATAATTTCGATGTAGTCTCTCCTGTACCACAGTGTTCAGAATTATTTATAGCATATTCAACTTTTACCAGAACTTTACATCAATCTGAATGTTGCACTGATTCTGTAATTTTCGCTAACATTAATTTTAAAGTTCTATTTACTCGCTCAACTTGCCCATTTGTTTGCGGCGACGTAGTAGCTATTTTAACGTGTTCTGAATTGTTTTCCAATAAAAATGCATATAATTATTTATATAATACTAACAAAAAGTTAAAACTAATAGTTAACAGTGGTTTAAGCCGTGGCTGCCAGGACCTTAAGTGCAGGGCTGTCCAACTATTTTGGTTCCTTGGGCCGCATTGGAAAAATCCGTAATAAGTTGGGTTGAAAAAAAGGCTTTCCCAAATAAGTCGCTGAGTGGAAAAGCAGACTTAAGGCGTCCAGTGGCAAACCACACACTAGATAAGTCGTCCACAAATTGTTGCTGGCACGCGACAAAATGTGGAGAGCAGTGATTGCCAATGAATAGAAAAATTGGAGAGAGGACACAATGTTGTGTGCGAGTTATAACACTTTTTGTTTTCGCTTAGTTAAAAAAATTATTGTTGCTTTGCAAATTGAACCATTTTTCACCAGTGTACTGGAGCGGCAAGCAAAACAAAAAAAAAAAAGACTGCTTGGGCCGGGTTGGACAGCCCTGAGCTTGTGTATGTTATTTTAATATAGTACATATTTAAATTTAGAATAACTATGCTTATATAAACAAATTGTTTAAATTTTATTGTAAAGAGTTTAATATATTTTAGAATGGAAGAAATTTAGATTAAGAGTAATTGTACTTATTATGTTAGCTTAAATTCTACTATACAGGTTTGATTTTTTAAGGAACTCAAGGATAAGTTTAATGTTGTTAAAGGAAGCATTTGCTATTAGAATGATGGGGTCAATTTTAGTGAATGCCGTGAGTCTGAGTTGGGATAAAAAGGAGCAGGATAAATGTGAAGAATGTCGATACGCGTGTTATTACATAAGAGGCAAAGGTTGTTTTGATTTTTATCGATTAGGTGTTAGTTATGTTTGTGTGACTAAGACGTATCCTATTGAATTTTATCTGGTCCAGTCTAGATAGTTGTTGGAGAGTTGAAGTATTCCAAAAAGGGATGAAAGAACTATTGAAGGAACGGATATTCTTATACCAAGTGGACGTATGTTGTTGAATAATGAGATGATTCTGAATTTTGTGTTTTTCGAGTGTTTGGATACTCGTAACATCCCTGATGTTAAAATTAGGTGTATAAATCAATGGTAATTTTGTAGAGAGTTTGGCTAATGAGTCTGATTTTTCATTTCCTTTGATGTCAGAATGGCTAAGAACCCAGATAATTTTTATTTTTGGAAATTTTGAATTAAGTAAGACTCTTATTGCTGTCGCGTAGAAGTTGTGGTTGTTAAAATTAGCTATAGCAGTTATGGCTGAAAGAGAGCAAATAGCATACCTACCTGGTTTTTGTATACATATTTTTATAGCTTGCTGTATTGCTATGATTTCGGCTGCAAAAACTGTAGACTAGTGGGGTAATAGGCCGGTTACCAATGGGTCAGTTTCGGTAGAGATTCAGAAGCCCGTAATTTTAGATGACTTAAGAGCCATCAGTGTATATAAAGTTGTAATTGGAAAAATCATTTTTTAGAGAAAGGAAGAGTTGTTGGAAGACAGTAGAAGGCGTATTGTACTTATTGAAATCTGTAAGGGAGTCTTTTATATTTTGCCAATTGTGTCTCTTACTGTTGCTTCGTTTTGTGCTGAATTTATTTATTTATTTGAAATGGCATTGACAAAGTAACAGTCAGCTTAAAAACAAAAATAAATGTAACAATTAACACTTAAAAATAAGACAAAAATATAAATTGAAGTGATCTTAAACTAAAATAAATTAATTATACAAAAAAAAAAGAGAAAGAAACAATAAATAGGAAAAAAAAACATGAAAATAAATAAATAAAGATAATATGAAATATCAGCCTCTGACCCGATGGGGGAAATTTATTTGCAAATAGTAGCGAGCTATGCCCCTACTCACAGCTATGTGTGGTCAGAGACATAGGCAGCGTATGACAATGGTATTAATCGATGATAGCGATATCTCGGGTGAGAGAACGTGATAGAATTTATTATATGACGTGCATAAAACTCGGAAAGGATCGTGTAATGCATAGTTAGTAGTGCTATTCAATGCTAAAGGGACAAAATTTCTGGTAGGACGACTAGGGACACAAAAGTTTAACTGATTCAATAGCTCAGGAGAATAAATTTCCCCAACTATGAGGTTATGAAGAAAACTAATCCCAAGAGCTATCCTACGATGCACCAAAGATGGAAGACTGATAAGAAGGAGCCTATCAGAGTAAGATGGCAAACGCAAATTAGGATTCCAGTTTAGGCCACGAAGGGCAAACAGGAGGAATTGTTTCTGTACAGACTCAATTCGAACTTGATTATTTATATATTGCGGTGACCAAATGCAAGAGCAATACTCAAGGAGTGGACGCACAAGAGATATAAAAAGAGTCTTTGGGGTATAAGGGTCATTAAATTCAATAGACCATCGTTTAATGAAACCAAAAACACTCTTCGCTTTATTTACGATAAAAGAGATATGTTGGTTAAAACACAGCTTGGGATCAAACTGGACACCGAGGTCATTAAAAGTAGAGACTCGCTCGAGTTGGACGTATTCAATCATGTATGTAAACAAATGAGGTTTACACCGATGATATGTCATGAACTTACATTTGGAGATATTTAGATATAAGTAATTAAGAGAAAACCAAGAATGTAAAGAATCAAGATCCTCTTGGAGTCTGAGATGGGAGGTACCATCATTAAATGAAAGGCACAATTTTACATCATCAGCGTACATGAGGACACGAGAATGTGAGATGGAGAAAGGGAGATCATTTACAAAAAGGTTAAACAGTAATGGACCTAGATGGTTCCCTTGAGGAACTCCAGAAGTGACAAAGATTGGACTTAAATAATAATCGCTGAACCCCATTTCTCAAATAAGATGCAATCCAACAAAGAAGATGTTGTGGAAAACCTAAAAGGTCAAGTTTATGTACAAGCAGATCATGATTAACAGAATCAAACGCCTTACTGAAATCAGAGTAAATAACATCAGTTTGACTTTTGTCCCTAAAACCAAGATTTACAAAAGATGTAAACTCAAGCAAGTTTGTAGTTGAAAAACGCTTTTGCATAAAGCCCTGTTGACACGGAGAAATAATTGTTTTACAAAAGTGATAAAAGGTTGAAGTGAGCATTTTTTCAAACAATTTTAGGATTGCAGAAAGTTTAGCAATACCCCTGTATTTGGATATGTCAGTTTTGTTACCTTTTTTGTGTAGGGGAATAATAAAGGATTCCTTCCAGATAGGAGGGAAAGATCCGCTCTGAAGTGATAAATTGAAAAGTTTCAAAAGTGGTTTACACAGAGACTCCGTACAGTGCTTAAGCAGACAACTAGGTATTTTGTCTGGGCCAGGTGAGTAAGTGGATTTCAACGATTTTAAAATTGTAAGAAGACATTCCTCCCTAATTACAGGAAAAACAATGATGTTACAATGGGAAATGGGATATGGATACCGGTTTTGAATATAGGATTCAGAGGAATAAGTGGATTGAACAAATTTTGCAAACAGATCTGCAATACCCAAATCAGTGTGGCCATGTTCATTAACTAGATACAATGATGAGGGAAATAAAGAAGATGTGCGCTTTGAGTTCACAAAGTTATAGAACTGCTTAGGGTCGCGTGAAAATTGCTGTCTACAACGTGTGAGATAGTTATTATAGCAAAGGTTATTTAACGAAAGAAAATTAGCCCGGACCATACAAAAATTGGCAAAAGCAATAGAAGAGCCAGAACTCTTAATGTTCTTCAGGTTAGAAAGTCATCCTGTAAACCAAGGTGGTTTATATTACACTTTTGAAACAGCGTTATAGGGAACATAGGCATCAAATATATTGTATATCACTTCATAGAAAATATTAATAGCAGTAGTCATATCTCTACAATTGTACAAAAAAGACCAATCTATTCCGAGAAAGACTTCATTTAGTTGGGCAAAGTTCACTTTGCGAAAACAAAATCGACGCATAGAAGAAGATGTGGAGTCTGAAACAGGACGGGTTACAGAATGGGATATTTCCAAAGTTGGATGGTAAGTATCCTCAGGAATACTTAAAGGTTGGCATCTTGACACAGAAGTACCAGCAGAATCATTACTAAACACAAGATCAAGTGATCTATTGTAATGGTTTACTACAGAGTTCATTTGATACAAAGAAAATGCAACCAATGTGTCCAAGAAATCTTGTTGTGCTGAAGGAACTTGATACTTCGTGATTCCAAAAAAGGACCATGAAATGAATGGGAGATTAAAATCACCTAGCACGATGAAAGAGTCACGGTCTCGAAGAATGTTATTAACAGAGTTAATGTCTTTAGCATGACACATATAAGTTTCCAAATTGGAATTAGGTGGAATATAAGAACACGATATATTAACAGTTTCATGAGGCAAAAATAACCTCACACAAATAAACTCAATATTGGCTGAACAGTTTAGATCAACGAATTCTGATCTTAGGTGAGAGACAACAGCAACGAGGACACCACCTCCGCGTCGAATAGGGCGATCTTTTCTATATGTGATGAAATTTGAACAGAAAATGTCATTACTAAGAATACCAGAGTGAAGCCATGTCTCGGAAAACGCTATAACATCAGATTCAAAGGAGAAACTATCCCTATACAAATTGTTAAGCTGGGACAATAAGCCTCTAACATTTTGATATATTATAGAGATATGATGAAGGCAGGAAGCTAGTTTTTTGGAACCGAGCTTGGAGCCGGAGGTGAACTAGTAAGTACTGGAAGCCTAACTGTACTATGTCTATTCCTACTGTTATGTTTAAATTCATGAACAACCATATTTGGAGGTCAGAATTGCGCATTACAAACTTCGTCGAATGATTCAGAGGCACACTAATCTTGAACGACGAAATATCCCTATGTTGTGAAAAATTGAATTTTTAAACACTAACCTTCACATTAGTCTTAGAAGCAATATACCTATTAATGTCATCACAAGTAGTATCATAAGACAGTTTTGATAGGAAAATATGTTTCCGAGGGGCCACTACCGACAAGATAGGTGGTGAATCCACATTCAAAGATGGCGATATTGGTAAAGGTTCTAGGGTTGCCGCAGGTTATATTGATGAATTAGCGGCCTGGTTGGAATCGTCGGGTAACGGTACAATTGAGGTATGGGGTATACCACCATTGATGGTATCATTCCTCGAAATATCAGGTCTTGACCGCTTAGAAGCATTGATGGCAACATTCCCGTTTTTGTCCACAAAGGTGTTCGAAGAATGTGGAGAAGAAACGGGTCTAGAACGTTTGGAGGAGGATACCTGTATTACAGGCAGCACAGGAGTTGGAGGTAGGATCGGCTGGAGAGGCAATTGTGGCAGGAACAAGAGGAGTGGTGGAAGGTAGTTGGGGGGAAGCGTCGTAGCCCATAGGAGAAGGTGATAATAAGAGAAGGGGAGGAGATGAATCGAACTGATATTTAGTGAGTAAATCAATGTTCGAATCAAAATCAAACGATAGTTGCTTTACAGCACTATTCAATTTGATAAAATTGTCACGTATACTACGATACATTGCCGAAAATCAACCTGACGCTTAGAACAGGATGGGCAAGACCACTTCAAACTGCCACAAAATGTTTTGGATCTGCTGATAATTTTGTCATGGTCACGGCCGTTCAGTCCCGCACACTTCAAGTGTGAAAAATTGTCGCACAGCCAACAACGTACTGCGCGTAGAGAAACAACATCAAAAGTATTCTTATTTTTACATGAAGATTACAACAAATCATATTCACCAAAAAATAATAAAAAAAATTAAATAAAATTAAAAAAAAAAAAAAAAAAATCGATGAAAAATTAATTTTATGAAAAAATGCAGATACTAATAATACACACTGTAAGTGATAGCGCACAAAAAATCAAAAAAGCCAAGGCAAAAACAAAATGTTACAGAAAGAAACGCAAAACGGTACTGAATCGCAGATTAATAACAGTTTGGTTTCGCAACAACAATGCACACAGACAATAACTTTGAAATGTTATATACAATAACAAAGGTAAAAATTATGAAACAATGCAAAATAAAAAACAAAAATTCACTAATCACTTGAAAATATAAAGAAAAATACCTCAATTATAAAATATTAAATTTATTTAAAAATTTATTCACCACTAACTAACCCGACAACACGATCAATCTAAAGTTATGCACAATAATATAATAATGACAAATTGAAATACAAAAAAAAGTAAAAATTCAAAATATTTACTATAACAAAAGTAAACACGTCCGTTCTCTTTGAAACTCACAATCTCATTAAGTTTGTTTAGATAGGATTTAGGAGAGTAACCATAGATAGGGAGACAGTATTCTATTTTTGAAATTAGGATTGTATTGACTATTTGAATTAGGGTTGAGGTATTACAATTATATTTTTGACTTGAAAGATGCTTGATAATATTTAGTGGTTTTGGTGTTCCATCTGTATTTGCAGTTAAGTGTTAAACGTAAAATTTTGAAAGTGTCAACAGAAGAGTATGTTGTCGATGTGTATATTGTGGGAGCAATTGTGTTTGAGGCATATATGAATGTGATGGGTTTTGTCTGTAGATAGTGCGGCCCCTGAGTAGGTGCACTAGTCTTGGATGCTGCGGAAGAGTTGGGAAAGGTCACTATTAAGAAAAGGGACTCGCATTAGTCCAATCGCCGTTTAATTCATATTTATTTCGATTCTAAAATTCTATAATAATAAGTTAAAATATGTTAATACAAATTTTTAACATTCCAGTATAAACTTACTCAAGTCCTCTTCGTTGCTTCTTTTCTCTTAAAATCTAACCTTTTTGTTCTTTTGCACATGTGATCACGTTCTTGATCCTAGATAATCGATGTAAAGCAGATTGTCCAAAACTGATTTACCTCTCTTAAAACCGCACTGGTTTTTGTGAAGGAGATTGTTAGTTAAAATAAACCAACACAACCATTTTTGATATAATTTTATCCATGACCTTTCCTACGCATGGGATTAGCGAGATTTGGTGTCAGTTTTATAAGTTTGAGGGATATAGGAAGTGAGAATGTTATTGAAGTGTTTAAGGATTCGGATTTTGGATATTTCACGATGACAACGAATTATATTAACAAATTCAAAAATAATTTCAGGGTGCCAAGGAGGGTGTCACTAAGTTTTACTCCACGAAAGTTAAAGTTAGGTTGCTAAGAAAAAGTAGCCACAATTGTTAATTGCTCCAATTTTCCACAATTACATATACGTATTCATAGGCCACGAAACACACTTTTTCCTATTAAGACATACTTTCAAATTAAAAAAAAAAAAAACAGTACATATCAATCTAAGCCTTCAAGAGTATAGACGTGCGACTACACACCTGCGTATCGTGCTAGTGATTCGCGACAACATAGCTCTTATCAGTAAATTGAATAAAAGTGCAAGTTTACAAAGAAAAACAGTTAAAAAAAAAAAACCAAAAAAACAAGTAAGCTTACAAAAAACAGTTTAAAATAACAAAAACCTTTAACAACAACAACTCATCAAACAGTTAGAATCCTAATTATAGGGTTCTAGCCCATAAAGAAAAACACAACATTTCTGAAGAAGAAATTCTCATTGAACTAAGCCCACAAAACGTCACTGAAATACGGAAAATTATGAAGAAAGTACACAACACTCTGAAAGAAACCGTTCTCATCATAATTACATTCGCATCACCAGAAAAAATAATGATCGGATACGAGAAGGTGAACGTACGTCCATACGTACCGCTTCCCCTAAGATTCCATAACTGCCTTCGACTGGGACACCCTACCGCAATCTGCAAAAGCATCAAAACATGCAAGAATTGTTCTGCGGAACAACACACCACCGAAAATGAAGTATGCACTAAAGAAAAGTTCTGCACAAATTGCAAATATGATACAGACAATGACAACAAACGCAGCCCTTTGGACATAAAATATCCAGCATTCTTAAAAAAACAGGAACTCACAACTATCAAAACACTACATAAAGTAGATTACAAAAAAAACTTAAAAAATGTACTAGCGTGTCGTTGAAATTCTGCCGACGTTTTTCGTTTTCTTCTTTCTTTTTCGTTGTTTGTTCATTTCGTTTAAGTTTTGTTGAGGAATTTGAAAATATTTGCTTTGCGTGATGCAAGCAAGTGTAAAAGCAAACACAAAGAAGAATGAATGATTAAAGTTGCAAGCGCAACTGTAAAACCGGTCAAAACATCTGTGTATGTATATGGAAATCTAAAATTTAATCACAACCAGATCCACTATCGTGGACCCCAGTTTATACTTCATGAACCCCCAAATCTTTTCTTCCCTCACATGGACCCCTTGCAGGTCGTCGTTGACCCCTGGGGGTCGATATATACCACTTTTGGAAACACTGATCTAGTTACTCATTATTACAACTTCTTTGCTGCATACCAAACAATAATTTCGATGTAGTCTCTCCTGTACCACAGTGTTCACAATTATTTATAGCATATTCAACTTTTACCAGAACTTTACATCAATCTGAATGTTGCACTGATTCTGTAATTTTCGCTAACATTGATTTTAAGGTTCTATTTACTCGCTCAACTTGCCATTTGCTTGCGGCGACGCAGTAGCTATTTTAACGTGTTCTGAATTGTTTTCCAATAAAAATGCATATAATTATTTATATAATACTAACAAAAAGTTAAAACTAATAGTTAACAGTGGTCTAAGCCGTGGCTGCCAGGACCTTAAGCTAGTGCAGGGCTGTCCATCAATTTTGTTTCCCTGGGCCGCATTGGAAAAATCCGTGATAAGTTGGGTCGCAGGAGCAAAAAATAAGTTTTCTCAAGTTGACGAGAAAAAAGGCTTTTCCGAATAAGTCGCTGAGTGCAAAAGCAGACTTAAGGTGCCCAGTGGCAAGCCACAGAATAGATAAGTCGTCCACAAATTGTTGCTGGCACGCGACAAAATGTGGAGAGCAGTGATTGGCCAATGAATAGAAAAATTGGAGAGAGGACACAATGTTGTGTGCGAGTTATAACACTTTTTGTTTTCGCTTAGTTAAAAAAAATTATTGTTGCTTTGCAAATTGAACCATTTTTCACCAGTGTACTGGAGCGGCAAGCAAAACAAAAAAAAAAAAGACTCTGCTTGGGCCAGGTTGGATAGCCCTGAGCTTGTGTATGTTATTTTAATATAGTATGGTACATATTTAAATTTAGAATAACTATGCTTATATATACAAATTGTTTAAATTTTACTGTAAAGAGTTTAATATTTTGTAGAATGGAAGAAATTTAGACTAAGAGTAATTGTACTTATTATGTTAGCTTAAATTCTACTATACAGGTTTGATTTTTAAGGAACTCAAGGATAAGTTTAATGTTGTTAATGGAAACATTTGCTATTAGAATGATGGGGTCAAGGTTAGTGAATGTCGTGAGTCTGAGCTGGGATAAAAAGGAGCAGGATGAATGTGAAGAATGTCGATACGCGTGTTATTACATAAGGGGCAAAGGTTGTTTTGATTTTTATCGATTAGGTGAATGTTAGTTAAGTTTGTGTGACCAAGAAGTATCTTATTGAATTTTATCTGGTCCAGTCTAGATAGTTGTTGGAGAGTTGAAGTATTCCAAAAAGGGATGAAAGAACTATTGAAGGAACGGATATTCTTATACCAAGTGGACGTATGTTGTTGAATAATGAGATGATTCTGAATTTTGTGTTTTTCGAGTGTTTGGATACTCGTAATATCCCTGATGTTAAAATTAGGTGTATAAATCAATGGTAATTTTGTAGAGAGTTTGGCTAATGAGTCTGATTTTTCATTGCCTTTGATGTCAGAATGGCTAGGAACCCAGATAATTTTTATTTTTGGAAATTTTGAATTAAGTAAGACTCTTATTGCTGTCGCGTAGAAGTTGTGGTTGTTAAAATTAGCTATAGCAGTTATGGCTGAAAGAGAGCAAATAGCATACCTACCTGGTTTTTGTATACATATTTTTATAGCTTGCTGTATTGCTATGATTTCGGCTGCAAAAACTGTAGACTAGTGGGGTAATAGGCCGGTTACCAATGGGTCAGTTTCGGTAGAGATTCAGAAGCCCGTAATTTTAGATGACTTAAGAGCCATCAGTGTATATAAAGTTGTAATTGGAAAAATCATTTTTTAGAGAAAGGAAGAGTTGTTGGAAGACAGTAGAAGGCGTATTGTACTTATTGAAATCTGTATGGGAGTCTTTTATATTTTGCCAATTGTGTCTCTTACTGTTGCTTCGTTTTGTGCTGAATTAAGTTTGTTTAGGTAGGATTTAGGAGAGTAACCATAGATAGGGAGACAGTATTCTATTTTTGAAATTAGGATTGTATTGACTATTTGAATTAGGGTTGAGGTATTACAATTATATTTTTGACTTGAAAGATGCTTGATAATATTTAGTGGTTTGGTGTTCCATCTGCATATGCAGTTAAGTGTTAAACGTAAAATGTTTAAAGTGTCAACAGAAGGGTAGGTTGTCGATATGTATATTGTGAGAGCAATTGTGTTTGAGGCAGATATGAAGGTGATGGGTTTTGTCTGTAGATAGTGCGGCCCCTGAGTAGGTGCACCAGTCTTGGATGCTGCGGAAGAGTTGGGAAGGGTCACTATTAAGAAAAGGAACTCGCATTAGTTCAATCGCCGTTTAATTCATATTTATTTCGATTCTAAAATTCTATAATAATAATATAAAATATGTTAATACAAATTTTTAACATTCCAGTATAAACTTACTCAAGTCCTCTTTGTTGCTTCTTTTCTCGTAAAATCTAACCTTTTTGTTCTTTTGCACATGTGATCACGTTCTTGATCCTAGATAATCGATGTAAAGCAGATTGTCCAAAACTGATTTACCTCTCTTAAAACCGCACTGGTTTTTGTGGAGGAGATTGTTAGTTAAAATAAACCAACACAACCATTTTTGATATAATTTTATCCATGACCTTTCCTACGCATGGGATTAGCGAGATTTGGTGTCAGTTTTATAGGTTTGAGGGATATAGGAAGTGAGAATGTTATTGAAGTGTTTAAGGATTCGGATTTTGGATATTTCACGATGACAACGAATTATATTAACAAATTCAAAAATAATTTCAGGGTGCCAAGGAGGGTGTCACTAAGTTTTACTCCACGAAAGTTAAAGTTAGGTTGCTAAGAAAAAGTAGCCACAATTGTTAATAGCTCCAATTTTCCACAATTACATATACATATTCATAGGCCACGAAACACACTTTTTCATATAAATACATACTTTCAAATTAAAAAAAAAAACAGTACATATCACTCTAAGCCTTCAAGAGTATAGACGTGCGACTAAACACCTGCGTATCGTGCTAGTGATTCGCGACAACATAGCTCTTATCAGTAAATTGAATAAAAGTGCAAGTTTACAAAGAAAAACAGTAAAAAAAAAACCAAAAAAAAAACAAGTAAGCTTACAAAGAACAGTTTAAAATAACAAATACCTTTAACAACAACAACTCATCAAACAGTTAGAATCCTAATTACAGGGCTCTAGCCCATAAAGAAAAACACAACATTTCTGAAAAAGAAATTCTCATTGAACTAAGCCCACAAAACGTCACTGAAATACGGAAAATTATGAAGAAAGTACACAACACTCTGAAAGAAACCGTTCTCATCATAATTACATTCGCATCACCAGAAAAAATAATGATCGGATACGAGAAGGTGAACGTACGTCCATACGTACCGCTTCCCCTAAGATTCCATAACTGCCTTCGACTGGGACACCCTACCGCAATCTGCAAAAGCAACAAAACATGCAAGAATTGTTCTACGGAACAACACACCACCGAAAATGAAGTATGCACTAAAGAAAAGTTCTGCACAAATTGCAAATATGATACAGACAATGACAACAAACGCAGCCCTTTGGACATAAAATATCCAGCATTCTTAAAAAAACAGGAACTCACAACTATCAAAACACTACATAAAGTAGGTTACAAAAAAGCTTTAAAAATGTACTAGTGTGTCGTTGAAATTCTGCCGACGTTTTTCGTTTTTTTCTTTCTTTTTCGTTGTTTGTTTTCAGTTCGTTTGAGTTTTGTTGAGGATTTTGAAAATATTTGCTTTGCGTGATGCAAGCAAGTGTAAAAGCAAACACAAAGAAGAATGAATGATTAAAGTTGCAAGCGCAACTGTAAAACCGGTCAAAACATCTGTGTATGTATATGGAAATCTAAAATTTAATCACAACCAGATCCACTATCGTGGACCCCAGTTTATACTTCATGAACCCCCAAATCTTTTCTTCCCTCACATGGACCCCTTGCAGGTCGTCGTTGACCCCTGGGGGTCGATATATACCACTTTTGGAAACACTGATCTAGTTACTCATTATCACAACTTCTTTGTTGCATACCAAACAATAATTTCGATGTAGTCTCTCCTGTAGCACAGTGTTCAGAATTATTTATAGCATATTCAACTTTTACCAGAACTTTACATCAATTTGAATGTTGCACTGATTCTGTAATTTTTGCTAACATTGATTTTAAGGTTCTATTTACTCGCTCAACTTGCCATTTGCTTGCGGCGACGCAGTAGCTATTTTAACGTGTTCTGAATTGTTTTCCAATAAAATTATTTATATAATACTAACAAAAAGTTAAAACTAATAGTTAACAGTGGTCTAAGCCGTGGCTGCCAGGACCTTAAGCTAGTGCAGGGCTGTCCATCAATTTTGTTTCCCTGGGCCGCATTGGAAAAATCCGTGATAAGTTGGGTCGCAGGAGCAAAAAATAAGTTTTCTCAAGTTGACGAGAAAAAAGGCTTTTCCGAATAAGTCGCTGAGTGCAAAAGCAGACTTAAGGTGCCCAGTGGCAAGCCACAGAATAGATAAGTCGTCCACAAATTGTTGCTGACACGCGACAAAATGTGGAGAGCAGTGATTGGCCAATGAATAGAAAAATTGGAGAGAGGACACAATGTTGTGTGCGAGTTATAACACTTTTTGTTTTCGCTTAGTTAAAAAAATTATTGTTGCTTTGCAAATTGAACCATTTTTCACTAGTGTACTGGAGCGGCAAGCAAAACCAAAAAAAAAAAAGACTCTGCTTGGGCCAGGTTGGACAGCCCAGAGCTTGTGTATGTTATTTTAATATAGTATGGTACATATTTAAATTAAGAATAACTATGTTTATATATACAAATTGTTTAAATTTTACTGTAAAGAGTTTAATATATTGTAGAATGGAACAAATTTAGAATAAGAGTAATTGTACTTATTATGTTAGCTTAAATTCTACTATACAGGTTTGATTTTTTAAGGAACTCAAGGATAAGTTTAATGTTGTTAATGGAAACATTTGCTATTAGAATGATGGGGTCAAGGTTAGTGAATGTCGTGAGTCTGAGCTGGGATAAAAAGGAGCAGGATGAATGTGAAGAATGTCGATACGCGTGTTATTACATAAGGGGCAAAGGTTGTTTTGATTTTTATCGATTAGGTGAATGTTAGTTAAGTTTGTGTGACCAAGAAGTATCTTATTGAATTTTATCTGGTCCAGTCTAGATAGTTGTTGGAGAGTTGAAGTATTCCAAAAAGGGATGAAAGAACTATTGAAGGAACGGATATTCTTATACCAAGTGGACGTATGTTGTTGAATAATGAGATGATTCTGAATTTTGTGTTTTTCGAGTGTTTGGATACTCGTAATATCCCTGATGTTAAAATTAGGTGTATAAATCAATGGTAATTTTGTAGAGAGTTTGGCTAATGAGTCTGATTTTTCATTGCCTTTGATGTCAGAATGGCTAGGAACCCAGATAATTTTTATTTTTGGAAATTTTGAATTAAGTAAGACTCTTATTGCTGTCGCGTAGAAGTTGTGGTTGTTAAAATTAGCTATAGCAGTTATGGCTGAAAGAGAGCAAATAGCATACCTACCTGGTTTTTGTATACATATTTTTATAGCTTGCTGTATTGCTATGATTTCGGCTGCAAAAACTGTAGACTAGTGGGGTAATAGGCTGGTTACCAATGGGTCAGTTTCGGTAGAGATTCAGAAGCCCGTAATTTTAGATGACTTAAGAGCCATCAGTGTATATAAAGTTGTAATTGGAAAAATCATTTTTTAGAGAAAGGAAGAGTTGTTGGAAGACAGTAGAAGGCGTATTGTACTTATTGAAATCTGTAAGGGAGTCTTTTATATTTTGCCAATTGTGTCTCTTACTGTTGCTTCGTTTTGTGCTGAATTAAGTTTGTTTAGGTAGGACTTAGGAGAGTAACCATAGATAGGGAGACAGTATTCTATTTTTGAAATTAGGATTGTATTGACTATTTGAATTAGGGTTGAGGTATTACAATTATATTTTTGACTTGAAAGATGCTTGATAATTTTTAGTGGTTTTGGTGTTCCATCTGTATTTGCTGTTAAGTGTTAAACGTAAAATTTTTAAAGTGTCAACAGAAGGGTAGGTTGTCGATGTGTGTATTGTGGGAGCAATTGTGTTTGAGGCAGATATGAAAGTGATGGGTTTTGTCTTTAGATAGTGCGGCCCCTGAGTAGGTGCACCAGTCTTGGATGCTGCGGAAGAGTTGGGAAGGGTCACTATTAAGAAAAGGGACTCGCATTAGTTCAATCGCCGTTTAATTCATATTTATTTCGATTCTAAAATTCTATAATAATAATATAAAATATGTTAATACAAATTTTTAACATTCCAGTATAAACTTACTCAAGTCCTCTTTGTTGCTTCTTTTCTCTTAAAATCTAACCTTTTTGTTCTTTTGCACATGTGATCACGTTCTTGATCCTAGATAATCGATGTAAAGCAGATTGTCCAAAACTGATTTACCTCTCTTAAAACTGCACTGGGTTTTGTGGAGGAGATTTTTAGTTAAAATAAACCAACACAACCATTTTTGATACAATTTTATCCATGACCTTTCCTACGCATGGGATTAGCGAGATTTGGTGTCAGTTTTATAAGTTTGAGGGATATAGGAATTGAGAATGTTATTGAAGTGTTTAAGGATTCGGATTTTTGATATTTCACGATGACAACGAATTATATTAACAAATTCAAAAATAATTTCAGGGTGCCAAGGAGGGTGTCACTAAGTTTTACTCCACGAAAGTTAAAGTTAGGTTGCTAAGAAAAAGTAGCCACAATTGTTAATAGCTCCAATTTTCCACAATTACATATACATATTCATAGGCCACGAAACACACTTTTTCATATAAATACATACTTTCAAATTAATAAAAAAAACAGTACATATCACTCTAAGCCTTCAAGAGTATAGACGTGCGACTAAACACCTGCGTATCGTGCTAGTGATTCGCGACAACATAGCTCTTATCAGTAAATTGAATAAAAGTGCAAGTTTACAAAGAAAAACATTTAAAAACAACCAAAAAAACAAGTAAGCTTACAAAGAACAGTTAAAAATAACAAAAACCTTTAACAACAACAACTCATCAAACAGTTAGAATCCTAATTACAGGGCTCTAGCCCATAAAGAAAAACACAACATTTCTGAAGAAGAAATTCTCATTGAACTAAGCCCACAAAACGTCACTGAAATACGGAAAATTATGAAGAAAGTACACAACACTCTGAAAGAAAACATTCGCATCACCAGAAAAAATAATGATCGGATACGAGAAGGTGAACGTACGTCCATACGTACCGCTTCCCCTAAGATTCCATAACTGCCTTCGACTGGGACACCCTACCGCAATCTGCAAAAGCAACAAAACATGCAAGAATTGTTCTGCGGAACAACACACCACCGAAAATGAAGTATGCACTAAAGAAAAGTTCTGCACAAATTGCAAATATGATACAGACAATGACAACAAACGCAGCCCTTTGGACATAAAATATCCAGCATTCTTAAAAAAACAGGAACTCACAACTATCAAAACACTACATAAAGTAGATTACAAAAAAAACTTAAAAAATGTACTAGCGTGTCGTTGAAATTCTGCCGACGTTTTTCGTTTTTTTCTTTCTTTTTCGTTGTTTGTTTTCAGTTCGTTTGAGTTTTGTTGAGGATTTTGAAAATATTTGCTTTGCGTGATGCAAGCAAGTGTAAAAGCAAACACAAAGAAGAATGAATGATTAAAGTTGCAAGCGCAACTGTAAAACCGGTCAAAACATCTGTGTATGTATATGGAAATCTAAATTTAATCACAACCAGATCCACTATCGTGGACCCCAGTTTATACTTCATGAACCCCCAAATCTTTTCTTCCCTCACATGGACCCCTTGCAGGTCGTCGTTGACCCCTGGGGGTCGATATATACCACTTTTGGAAACACTGATCTAGTTACTCATTATTACAACTTCTTTGTTGCATACCAAACAATAATTTCGATGTAGTCTCTCCTATACCACAGTGTTCACAATTATTTATAGCATATTCAACTTTTACCAGAACTTTACATCAATCTGAATGTTGCACTGATTCTGTAATTTTCGCTAACATTGATTTTAAGGTTCTATTTACTCGCTCAACTTGCCATTTGCTTGCGGCGACGCAGTAGCTATTTTAACGTGTTCTGAATTGTTTTCCAATAAAAATGCATATAATTATTTATATAATACTAACAAAAAGTTAAAACTAATAGTTAACAGTGGTCTAAGCCGTGGCTGCCAGGACCTTAAGCTAGTGCAGGGCTGTCCATCAATTTTGTTTCCCTGGGCCGCATTGGAAAAATCCGTGATAAGTTGGGTCGCAGGAGCAAAAAATAAGTTTTCTCAAGTTGACGAGAAAAAAGGCTTTTCCGAATAAGTCGCTGAGTGCAAAAGCAGACTTAAGGTGCCCAGTGGCAAGCCACAGAATAGATAAGTCGTCCACAAATTGTTGCTGGCACGCGACAAAATGTGGAGAGCAGTGATTGGCCAATGAATAGAAAAATTGGAGAGAGGACACAATGTTGTGTGCGAGTTATAACACTTTTTGTTTTCGCTTAGTTAAAAAAAATTATTGTTGCTTTGCAAATTGAACCATTTTTCACTAGTGTACTGGAGCGGCAAGCAAAACCAAAAAAAAAAAGACTCTGCTTGGGCCAGGTTGGATAGCCCTGAGCTTGTGTATGTTATTTTAATATAGTATGGTACATATTTAAATTTAGAATAACTATGCTTATATATACAAATTGTTTAAATTTTACTGTAAAGAGTTTAATATTTTGTAGAATGGAAGAAATTTAGACTAATAGTAATTGTACTTATTATGTTAGCTTAAATTCTACTATACAGGTTTGATTTTTTAAGGAACTCAAGGATAAGTTTAATGTTGTTAATGGAAACATTTGCTATTAGAATGATGGGGTCAAGGTTAGTGAATGTCGTGAGTCTGAGCTGGGATAAAAAGGAGCAGGATGAATGTGAAGAATGTCGATACGCGTGTTATTACATAAGGGGCAAAGGTTGTTTTGATTTTTATCGATTAGGTGAATGTTAGTTAAGTTTGTGTGACCAAGAAGTATCTTATTGAATTTTATCTGGTCCAGTCTAGATAGTTGTTGGAGAGTTGAAGTATTCCAAAAAGGGATGAAAGAACTATTGAAGGAACGGATATTCTTATACCAAGTGGACGTATGTTGTTGAATAATGAGATGATTCTGAATTTTGTGTTTTTCGAGTGTTTGGATACTCGTAATATCCCTGATGTTAAAATTGGGTGTATAAATCAATGGTAATTTTGTAGAGAGTTTGGCTAATGAGTCTGATTTTTCATTGCCTTTGATGTCAGAATGGCTAGGAACCCAGATAATTTTTATTTTTGGAAATTTTGAATTAAGTAAGACTCTTATTGCTGTCGCGTAGAAGTTGTGGTTGTTAAAATTAGCTATAGCAGTTATGGCTGAAAGAGAGCAAATAGCATACCTACCTGGTTTTTGTATACATATTTTTATAGCTTGCTGTATTGCTATGATTTCGGCTGCAAAAACTGTAGACTAGTGGGGTAATAGGCCGGTTACCAATGGGTCAGTTTCGGTAGAGACTCAGAAGCCCGTAATTTTAGATGACTTAAGAGCCATCAGTGTATATAAAGTTGTAATTGGAAAAATCATTTTTTAGAGAAAGGAAGAGTTGTTGGAAGACAGTAGAAGGCGTATTGTACTTATTGAAATCTGTAAGGGAGTCTTTTATAATTGTGTCTCTTACTGTTGCTTCGTTTTGTGCTGAATTAAGTTTGTTTAGGTAGGATTTAGGAGAGTAATCATAGATAGGGAGACAGTATTCTATTTTTGAAATTAGGATTGTATTGACTATTTGAATTAGGGTTGAGGTATTACAATTATATTTTTGACTTGAAAGATGCTTGATAATTTTTAGTGGTTTTGGTGTTCCATCTGTATTTGCTGTTAAGTGTTAAACGTAAAATTTTTAAAGTGTCAACAGAAGGGTAGGTTGTCGATGTGTGTATTGTGGGAGCAATTGTGTTTGAGGCAGATATGAAAGTGATGGGTTTTGTCTGTAGATAGTGCGGCCCCTGAGTAGGTGCACCAGTCTTGGATGCTGCGGAAGAGTTGGGAAGGGTCACTATTAAGAAAAGGGACTCGCATTAGTTCAATCGCCGTTTAATTCATATTTATTTCGATTCTAAAATTCTATAATAATAATATAAAATATATTAATACAAATTTTTAACATTCCAGTATAAACTTACTCAAGTCCTCTTTGTTGCTTCTTTTCTCGTAAAATCTAACCTTTTTGTTCTTTTGCACATGTGATCACGTTCTTGATCCTAGATAATCGATGTAAAGCAGATTGTCCAAAACTGATTTCCCTCTCTTAAAACCGCACTGGTTTTTGTGGAGGAGATTTTTAGTTAAAATAAACCAACACAACCATTTTTGATATAATTTTATCCATGACCTTTCCTACGCATGGGATTAGCGAGATTTGGTGTCAGTTTTATAAGTTTGAGGGATATAGGAATTGAGAATGTTATTGAAGTGTTTAAGGATTCGGATTTTTGATATTTCACGATGACAACGAATTATATTAACAAATTCAAAAATAATTTCAGGGTGCCAAGGAGGGTGTCACTAAGTTTTACTCCACGAAAGTTAAAGTTAGGTTGCTAAGAAAAAGTAGCCACAATTGTTAATAGCTCCAATTTTCCACAATTACATATACATATTCATAGGCCACGAAACACACTTTTTCATATAAATACATACTTTCAAATTAAAAAAAAAACAGTACATATCACTCTAAGCCTTCAAGAGTATAGACGTGCGACTAAACACCTGCGTATCATGCTAGTGATTCGCGACAACATAGCTCTTATCAGTAAATTGAATAAAAGTGCAAGTTTACAAAGAAAAACAGTAAAAAAAAAACCAAAAAAAAAAAACAAGTAAGCTTACAAAGAACAGTTTAAAATAACAAAAACCTTTAACAACAACAACTCATCAAACAGTTAGAATCCTAATTACAGGGCTCTAGCCCATAAAGAAAAACACAACATTTCTGAAGAAGAAATTCTCATTGAACTAAGCCCACAAAACGTCACTGAAATACGGAAAATTATGAAGAAAGTACACAACACTCTGAAAGAAACCATTCGCATCACCAGAAAAAATAATGATCGGATACGAGAAGGTGAACGTACGTCCATACGTACCGCTTCCCCTAAGATTCCATAACTGCCTTCGACTGGGACACCCTACCGCAATCTGCAAAAGCAACAAAACATGCAAGAATTGTTCTGCGGAACAACACACCACCGAAAATGAAGTATGCACTAAAGAAAAGTTCTGCACAAATTGCAAATATGATACAGACAATGACAACAAACGCAGCCCTTTGGATATAAAATATCCAGCATTCTTAAAAAAACAGGAACTCACAACTATCAAAACACTACATAAAGTAGGTTACAAAAAAGCTTTAAAAATGTACTAGTGTGTCGTTGAAATTCTGCCGACGTTTTTCGTTTTCTTCTTTCTTTTTCGTTGTTTGTTCATTTCGTTTGAGTTTTGTTGAGGAATTTGAAAATATTTGCTTTGCGTGATGCAAGCAAGTGTAAAAGCAAACACAAAGAAGAATGAATGATTAAAGTTGCAAGCGCAACTGTAAAACCGGTCAAAACATCTGTGTATGTATATGGAAATCTAAAATTTAATCACAACCAGATCCACTATCGTGGACCCCAGTTTATACTTCATGAACCCCCAAATCTTTTCTTCCCTCACATGGACCCCTTGCAGGTCGTCGTTGACCCCTGGGGGTCGATATATACCACTTTTGGAAACACTGATCTAGTTACTCATTATCACAACTTCTTTGTTGCATACCAAACAATAATTTCGATGTAGTCTCTCCTGTAGCACAGTGTTCAGAATTATTTATAGCATATTCAACTTTTACCAGAACTTTACATCAATTTGAATGTTGCACTGATTCTGTAATTTTTGCTAACATTGATTTTAAGGTTCTATTTACTCGCTCAACTTGCTTGCGGCGACGTAGTAGCTATTTTAACGTGTTCTGAATTGTTTTCCAATAAAATTATTTATATAATACTAACAAAAAGTTAAAACTAATAGTTAACAGTGGTCTAAGCCGTGGCTGCCAGGACCTTAAGCTAGTGCAGGGCTGTCCATCAATTTTGTTTCCCTGGGCCGCATTGGAAAAATCCGTGATAAGTTGGGTCGCAGGAGCAAAAAATAAGTTTTCTCAAGTTGACGAGAAAAAAGGCTTTTCCGAATAAGTCGCTGAGTGCAAAAACATACTTAAGGCGCCCAGTGGCAAACCACAGAATAGATAAGTCGTCCACAAATTGTTGCTGACACGCGACAAAATGTGGAGAGCAGTGATTGGCCAATGAATAGAAAAATTGGAGAGAGGACACAATGTTGTGTGCGAGTTATAACACTTTTTGTTTTCGCTTAGTTAAAAAAAATTATTGTTGCTTTGCAAATTGAACCATTTTTCACTAGTGTACTGGAGCGGCAAGCAAAACCAAAAAAAAAAAAGACTCTGCTTGGGCCAGGTTGGACAGCCCAGAGCTTGTGTATGTTATTTTAATATAGTATGGTACATATTTAAATTAAGAATAACTATGTTTATATATACAAATTGTTTAAATTTTACTGTAAAGAGTTTAATATATTGTAGAATGGAAGAAATTTAGATTAAGAGTAATTGTACTTATTATGTTAGCTTAAATTCTACTATACAGGTTTGATTTTTTAAGGAACTCAAGGATAAGTTTAATGTTGTTAAAGGAAGCATTTGCTATTAGAATGATGGGGTCAAGGTTAGTGAATGTCGTGAGTCTGAGCTGGGATAAAAAGGAGCAGGATGAATGTGAAGAATGTCGATACGCGTGTTATTACATAAGGGGCAAAGGTTGTTTTGATTTTTATCGATTAGGTGAATGTTAGTTAAGTTTGTGTGACCAAGAAGTATCTTATTGAATTTAATCTGGTCCAGTCTAGATAGTTGTTGGAGAGTTGAAATATTCCAAAAAGGGATGAAAGAACTATTGAAGGAACGGATATTCTTATACCAAGTGGACGTATGTTGTTGAATAATGAGATGATTCTGAATTTTGTGTTTTTCGAGTGTTTGGATACTCGTAATATCCCTGATGTTAAAATTGGGTGTATAAATCAATGGTAATTTTGTAGAGAGTTTGGCTAATGAGTCTGATTTTTCATTGCCTTTGATGTCAGAATGGCTAGGAACCCAGATAATTTTTATTTTTGGAAATTTTGAATTAAGTAAGACTCTTATTGCTGTCGCGTAGAAGTTGTGGTTGTTAAAATTAGCTATAGCAGTTATGGCTGAAAGAGAGCAAATAGCATACCTACCTGGTTTTTGTATACATATTTTTATAGCTTGCTGTATTGCTATGATTTCGGCTGCAAAAACTGTAGACTAGTGGGGTAATAGGCTGGTTACCAATGGGTCAGTTTCGGTAGAGATTCAGAAGCCCGTAATTTTAGATGACTTAAGAGCCATCAGTGTATATAAAGTTGTAATTGGAAAAATCATTTTTTAGAGAAAGGAAGAGTTGTTGGAAGACAGTAGAAGGCGTATTGTACTTATTGAAATCTGTAAGGGAGTCTTTTATAATTGTGTCTCTTACTGTTGCTTCGTTTTGTGCTGAATTAAGTTTGTTTAGGTAGGATTTAGGAGAGTAATCATAGATAGGGAGACAGTACTCTATTTTTGAAATTAGGATTGTATTGACTATTTGAATTAGGGTTGAGGTATTACAATTATATTTTTGACTTGAAAGATGCTTGATAATATTTAGTGGTTTTGGTGTTCCATCTGTATTTGCAGTTAAGTGTTAAACGTAAAATTTTGAAAGTGTCAACAGAAGAGTAGGTTGTCGATGTGTATATTGTGGGAGCAATTGTGTTTGAGGCATATATGAATGTGATGGGTTTTGTCTGTAGATAGTGCGGCCCCTGAGTAGGTGCACCAGTCTTGGATGCTGCGGAAGAGTTGGGAAAGGTCACTATTAAGAAAAGGGACTCGCATTAGTCCAATCGCCGTTTAATTCATATTTATTTCGATTCTAAAATTCTATAATAATAATATAAAATATGTTAATACAAATTTTTAACATTCCAGTATAAACTTACTCAAGTCCTCTTTGTTGCTTCTTTTCTCTTAAAATCTAACCTTTTTGTTCTTGTGCACATGTGATCACGTCGCACTTTGGTGCACAACAGCAACCCACGCACACAGTGCTGCTTTTTGTGCACTTGGTAGCCCAGCTGATGTGTTATATGTTAGATGGCGCTAGGCTGAGCGAATAATTCTTAACAGTCATTTGCTGGTTATTATGATATATAAGATCAATAAGGAGGTGGAAGTCAGCCGCATAGGCACAAAATTTAATTTCTTTGTGTAGTGCTAGAGTTCTTGTAAGGGCGTTGTAGGATATGAGAAAGAGGATAACAGAGATTGGGGATCCTTGTGGGATGCAGTTGTTAAGGGGAAAGCTATTAGATAACGTTTTGCCAGTTTTAACTATAATTTTCCTATTTAACGTAAGAGATTATTTTAGGTCCTAGTTTCCATTAATGCAGTTGGTGTATGATAGTGTGTATCCCTATATCGTCAATGGCTTTGGCAAAGTCTAGTGAAATTATCGATAAGTGACGCTTTGAAGCGATAGCTCTTGATCCTAGATAATCGATGTAAAGCAGATTGTCCAAAACTGATTTACCTCTCTTAAAACCGCACTGGTTTTTGTGGAGGAGATTGTTAGTTAAAATAAACCAACACAATCATTTTTGATATAATTTTATCCATGACCTTTCCTACGCATGGGATTAGCGAGATTTGGTGTCAGTTTTATAGGTTTGAGGGATAAAGGAATTGAGAATGTTAATACATACTTTCAAATTAAAAAAAAAACAGTACATATCACTCTAAGCCTTCAAGAGTATAGACGTGCGACTAAACACCTGCGTATCGTGCTAGTGATTCGCGACAACATAGCTCTTATCAGTAAATTGAATAAAAGTGCAAGTTTACAAAGAAAAACATTTAAAAACAACCAAAAAAACAAGTAAGCTTACAAAGAACAGTTAAAAATAACAAAAACCTTTAACAACAACAACTCATCAAACAGTTAGAATCCAAATTACAGGGCTCTAGCCCATAAAGAAAAACACAACATTTCTGAAGAAGAAATTCTCATTGAACTAAGCCCACAAAACGTCACTGAAATACGGAAAATTACGAAGAAAGTACACAACACTCTGAAAGAAACCGTTCTCATCATAATTACATTCGCATCACCAGAAAAAATAATGATCGGATACGAGAAGGTGAACGTATGCCCATACGTACCGCTTCCCCTAAGATTCCATAACTGCCTTCGACTGGGACACCCTACCGCAACCTGCAAAAGCAACAAAACATGCAAGAATTGTTCTGCGGAACAACACACCACCGAAAATGAAGTATGCACTAAAGAAAAGTTCTGCATAAATTGCAAATATGATACAGACAATGACAACAAACGCAGCCCTTTGGACATAAAATATCCAGCATTCTTAAAAAAAACAGGAACTCACAACTATCAAAACACTACATAAAGTAGATTACAAAAAAGCTTTAAAAATTTACCACAGCTTTCATACCCACCAACATACCCAATACTCAAAAGTCCTATCCAACCAATCGCCTCAAGAGGCTATGCAACTCAATCAAGCTGATTCCGGTTCAACAAAACTGAAACACGCACAAACATCACAACCGAACCCGCCAAAACAACCCAAGAGCCAAAACCTATCACACAAACCCACACCAACAAGCAGCAAACACAGAAAAGAAAAGTAACATCATACGAAGACATCACTGACTCAGACTTGGAGATCACCCTAGAAAACGAAAAGCAGCATCTATCCTCGCAACTCTCTTCAGACCTAAAAGTAATAATATTCAAAAAAGATAACACAAATAAAGATAAAATATAACATACACAAGAGAAACAATGTCATACATGATAATAACATGGTAACCTAGTACCACTAAATAACCAATAATACTTCGGCGCGACATCGGCGGTCTCCTTGGGGGCGCTACACCTCCTGTTAGGACGTGTCCCCGGGGGACAATGCTAAAAAACCTTTCCCCTCACACAACGCTTACTTAATCTGTTCAACAATATTCTAAATAGGTACATCCCCCAACAATTTAAAGTCAGGAATATCTTCCCCATTCCTTAACCAAACTCTAACAGAACTTCGATAAACTTATATCGACCCATATCCCTCAATCTATGTATCTCTAAAGTTCTTGACAAAATTATCGCAACCCGTTTATGGTGGCTTACTACAAACGACAAGCTACTCGATAATTGGCAGATAGGTTTCCAGAAAGGAAATGGGTGTCTGATCCTATAGCTATGCTAGATTATCAGATCACCACCGTCCTTTCATGCATACACTAACAGATGAGCTCAAAGACTGGAAAATAGGACCAAAAATTATCAAATACGTCACGAACTTCACAAATAGGAAAATAATAGTTCAAACAGCCCTCGAATCTTCCGCTCCAAAACCTCTGTAAAACGGAATACCTCAAGAGTCGCTTCTATCTGTCATACTCTTTACAATAGCCTTCAATAAACTAAACAACACAATAGCAAAACAAGAAATCTTTGAATTCTCAGCCTACGCCGACGATTACACAATATTACGTAAAATCAACAAGAATTCAAACATCCTAAACAAAAATGCTCTACTTTCTGACGTTAACAAATATGCAACTATTATGGTCCTTCGCTTTCGATTAACAAGTGTTAACACCTCCTTATTGGCCTCTTTTCAATTTGATTCCGATAATTTCATCGTAGAAAACTTTGATTCACTGAAAATCCTTTGACTACGGGCTCTTCCTCTATGGCAATTTACCTTTACAGGCTGTAAACATTATACCAATCAGCACTAAGGCTAGCTTTTGGTGGTCTTCGGACCACCCCAATCAACAACTGTCTGAAGCCAACATCATCCCAATTGAAACCAGAGCAACCATCGGAATACTCAAACACATCCCAAAATCCCCTCAAGCCTAAAGTGTACAGTGGATGAATTCCATAAAATGCAACTACAAATACCACCCACTAGCATCATTAAAGAAACCATTCTCCCCTGGGCATTCGATGGCTCCTGCTTAAACGTATCCCTCCATACCACGCTTAAATCAAATACCCCACCCAAAATATGCCAACAAAAATTTGGAGAACTGAAGGGATCACTCAACCACTATAAATTCCTATATACTGATGGCTCTAAATCCTCCGCAGGTGTTTCATACAGCGTCACTAGTAGTAGTAGTAACAAAAAGTATACTTCCTCACTTCACATCCATCTTTACCGCTGAAATTGCAGCAATATACACAGCAGGCATATACGCCAAAAACAAAAAAGGAAAGTTTGCAATATGCACTGATTCCCTTTCCTCACTAAAAACAATAGCCAACATCAACAGCCAAACCTTCTACACAAAATCAATTAGAAGCACACTATCATCTCGAGACAACAAATTACTATTGCTATAGGTCCCCGGGTACTGCTGAATAGCGGGAAATGAACTGGCCAACCAAACTGCTAAAGGAACTCTCATGTTTCCACTAATACTGGAAGAAAACCTTAACACCGCAGACATACGAAACCATTTATACCACAGTATCAACACTTTTAAAGAATCTTTGTGAAATAACACATCCCTTCACTATAAAAACATCAATTCTGATGAAACATCGATAAAACTCTTCCCCTCTGAAAACTCAAAAAATGCATGCCGTTTCGACTGGATAAAATGAACATAAAACCAAATACCTCCCAAATAACTTTACCATTGACCAAATAATTTCACATAACAACATGACCCAAACGATAGCTTTTTTAAAATCCATCAATATTTACCATTTGCTTTAAAAAGATAAAAACTTGTAAATACCTGTAAATAATAACAAGACATAAAGTACTTACAAATATTAATTAAGAACAGTTTATGTACAGTAACCAAATTCAATATTTAGATTTAAGTCAGCTTAAGGCCTTAGTTGCTATAGCTTTAGATTTAAGTTACCAGCAAATTTGTATATACATATGCAATTATCGATACACTCAAAGAGCTTTTACAGATGGGATGGAAATCGAATAATGGCAGAGTTTTTAACTTCAAAATTTCAATTTCCTTCCACTAGGTTGTCCATTTCGCCCAATGTGCACTGGTCCTGTGCAATACACAATCATGTTTTGTTCATATTTCTGTCTATCGCTCTCATGCATAACGTGTTGGTGTCATTTGTTTGCAATTGCAATGGTTCGCAACCTTTTTTCACCAGGAACCACTTCACTATTATTACCAAGGAACACAAGTTTAAAAAATAAACTTCAATCGAGACGTATAATGAACATATTTAATCGTAATATTCAGAATTAACACTCATTTATTTTTCGGATCATATTTACCGACCTATTCTCGTTGTTTTTGCGTTGACACCTCATACAAGGAAAGCTTTTGTCATCTTTGCGGTTCTCTCTTTTTAACATCACTCTGAATATCAGTAAACTTTAGTTTATGCAGGTTTGCCAACTTAGAAGAAAATGAAAATATGTTGGAAACATTAAATATTTAAAAAAAAAAAAAATATTATACAAAAATGTCCGAGTAATTCTGACTATTTTTAATATTTTTCTAAATTCCATTTTTTCCCCCAAGTTGACAAGCCTGATTTTATCTTATATGTATTTGTGACTGTATGCAATTAATGGCACAATCTTTTTGATAATTTTTTACAAAACTATTGTCCGACATTGAAAATGGATCACTATTATCACGCAATAATTTTAACACATTTCCTTTTGCATAGTTTTCATTATATTCCAAAATTTCGCGAGAAATCAACAAATCGAAAGATTACCCATTTTACAGAGCAATAACAGTGCACACAATTATTAAACATTTTTGTCCAATTATCGAAAGACATGCTCGACCGACTATCTTGGCTGAATGATAGTCGATTTCAAAAGCTATGATGATAAGAGCTTTTTTCATATGGAAAAATGGCTTACAGCGACCGCAAGATAATGTTAGGCAATAACAGTACGATTTCTTTTTTGTGATATTTTTGAGAATAGGTGGGTTAGTACCTAATATCTGTCTGAATTGGTAATTAGTTTTTTTCAGGGGGAAACCATCGCCGACCTGTGTTATCCATAAATTCTAATTTATTTATAATTATCTGCTCAAGTACAACAGCTTTTGAATAAAACTGGTATTTTCTTGAAAAAAGAAATGACCTGCTGCAATTTTATACGTATTTCCATACAATCCGGATACATTAAGATTAACACTAATAATAAACTAATAGCTACTAATTCGGACTTAATAGTACATCTAATAGGCACATACGAATTAATTCAGACAGTAAAAATGATAAACGATAACACAGGACTTTTGACAACAGAACAAAGTAACTATATACAAAAGAAAGTAGAGACGTAAAAGAGTAAGATTCAAACAACAACACCAAAAAACAGAGCAAGACGAGGACTGATTGATATGGAAGGACATGCCACTAAGTATCTTTTTGGAAGAATGGATAGTACAGATCAAGAAGACATCTTAAACCATTTTAATAAAGTAGATGTTAATATACATAGCTCAATAACAAATCTCAACCAACAGATAAAAATTAATTATCAATTAGAGAAAACAATACAACTAATAAAAAACACTATACCCAAAGACCAGAGTGAAATACTAGATCACGTGAATCATGTGGACAAGACAATAACCGACATAATGATAAAAACCCTAAACATTCGAGTCGGGGCACAAGACTTAACGTCCGCACCTTTCATTAAATATTTAGAGGTCCTACTGGATTGTCGTCTCAACTTCAGGGATCACCTCAAGTTTTCAAGCGAAAAAGCGTCGAAGACCTACGCAGCACTAGCAAGGCTTATGCTGAATGTTGGAGGACCCAGACAACCAGTGAATGAGCTGCTTGCGGCAGTCAGCAAATCGATTATCCGATACGCTGCACCAGTGTGGTCCTGTGCAACCAAACATTAAACGTACATTAAAGGAGCTGCTTCCATGTATCGACTCAACTCGATAAGGGTATGTTGCGCGTTCCGAACGATTTCAGATGACGCAATAAGCGTCATTGCAAACTGTAAACTGGTGGACATGGACGTTAATGAGTTGGCGGCGATATATACTTTGAGACGGGCAGAGCCTGCCACACATGATCAGACCGACACACCGGCTACTGGCAGGAGCGTTGGCAAAGCTCAACAAAGGGGCGTTGGACATTCGAGTTAATACCCAACATCAGTGTCTGGGTGGCCCGAAAACATGGAACTCTGAATTACCACCTCACGCAGTTCCTCACAGGACATGGCTATTTCCGGGAGTACCTGCACAGATTTAAACATGCAGATGCATTGCCTGTACTGCACAAACCAGCCGGAAAATGCTCGCCATGTTCGCATGACAGTATCCCGATTTGTGCATAATCACGTCAGAGGTAGGTGAGAACTTTACACCAAATGGCGTGATTAACTTTATGTTAAAGGATGAAGACTCCTGGAACAAAGTTTGCAGTATAATCGTTGCTATATTGCAACAGGTCCGCAGAGATGAAGAGTTGAACATAAGAGTGGTCTAACCTAGCTCTCTCTGGCGAATTAATGCCTCTATTGGCGGTCCCGCCAGGGTTGAAAAAAGAGCCTGCGTAGGCCGGGGCTGGATTTAGTACGTAGGCACCACATGAGACTGTTTGTCTGGTGAATCGTGCATGCTAGTAGGTCGGTCTACTAGAATCTTTAGAAGATTTACACCTCCAATGCGAATCCAAAAAAAAAAAAAAAAACTGTAATGGGGACCATCCCGCCTCCTTACCATCTTGCCCTAAATATCAACTGCAAAGGGAACTGCCGAAAATAAAAACCTAGAAGAAGTGTAGGATGAAAGAAGCAAAAGTATTATTGAAAGAGCAACGACTTACTACTACAGTTACTCCTCCGACTAGGTTCGCTGCTATCGCTGCTTCTGATGTCTTTTTGCTCTCTGCGGCCAACAAATCAATAATTAAAATTCAATCAATATTGTTATTCAACATCAAATCCTTCTTCCTCCGGTAGTCCCGACCTCTACTTCTGTAACAAAACAACTAGTAATTACAAACAACAGCTAATTACTCAAACAATAACAACTTCTCTGACAATGAGAGCGATAATGATAGTATAGAAGAAATCTCCTGTCCTTCTCCCCTGCATCAGAAGCAGTCATCTGCGCAGTGACTTGTCTCAGGGTCGGCTAGACCTGTGACAGATGCGTGGCAGGGATATAGTGGAATTGATGGTAGAGGAAAACTAAAGAAACAAAAACGGAGTGATTCAAGAGAAAGCTTTTAGGTCTACAATTCATTAAGGTTTTGCGAGTATTGGCTTGAATTTCAATTGTCTTCATAAGTGTTATTCAGGCTTGCCAACTTACTTCCAATACTGACTTTTAACTTTACCATCAAGTTGGCAAGCCTGCGAATGTATTTCAGTTTGTTGGAATGACTATTAAAAAAGCACAGGGTTAAACTTTAAAAGTTGCTGGGACTGAGTAATTAATACTCATTTTTCACACGGCCAATTAAATGTTGCTCTGTCACATGTTACATCTTGGTTGGTTGGTGGTTGGTTAACGTGGCTGACTTGTATAGTCCACTACCAAGCCACAATTAGCACTTAAGTGCCGTTTCGAAACCACTTCCTCGCCGAACACAATCCATCCCGTAGAGTTTAGGTATTTTAAAAGGTCACCAAAACCAGTGAGCGAAAAGTCCGAGAGGTTATCGATAATAAATTTGCCCAGGAACTTATTTCTAGTTCTCGCCAGTACTGGGCATTGATATAGAAAGTGGGTGAGTGATTCCCTTTCCACCACGCCACCACAACTCCTACAAAGGCTCCTGAAGGGACTACTCAGTCTCTCCGCGTGAGTCCCAACACACCAGTGACCAGTAAAAACCGCTGTGCGTCTTGCGGTATCTTTGCGTCTTCTATTGAATAGTTTAAAAGACCTATTATATTATTAGCCTGTTGAAGGAAAAGCAGGAAGTTGCTCCTCTTGACAACCGCCAGTGGAATCGGGACTTTTACCGCTAGCGATAAATCAAGAGGTGCACCAAAGCGAGGAAGTTCGTTCAGCCTACTCATTTCCCTCAATGTTCCTATGGCCGGCAATCTATAAGAGAGTGACATACTCTCCACGACTTAGATCGCTTATCGCCATCTTACATTCCCTTACGAGCTTAGATTTCACAATGGTGGATTGCAGTGCCGCCTGACTATAAATCAATATAGCGCTATCTTACGACATTTCAGTACATTATTTTCTGCAAGCCGACATACCTCTCTAATAGCCAGAACCTCGTTAGGTAAGCGAAAGGGGTGGTCTAAGTTTAATTATGGTGAGTACACCACTGCACCTACACCACTTTCAATCTTTGAACCATCAGTAAAGATTGGAAAGTCAGGATCACTCTGAAAACTATTTTCTTTCCACTTCATCCTGTTAGGAAGATTTACCTAGAAGTTGCTCTCAAAGCTATTATGTGCCACTATATAGTCTGTTGTTTTCTTAAACATAGGATTTTTGACCACTCCTGGTATCATACTATGTCCATCAGATCGTCTGACCAGCAACAAGTCTCTTTCGGTCTTACTGTGCTGTTGCAGACAATGTTTTTAATGTGGAGATCAGTGCGAAGAAGATATAGCAGTACGTTCAGCGACTGCCGTGGGACACGTGCAGAATAGCTCCTGTGCACACTGATTAGTTTGTGCACTACATAGCCCTTTCCTAGAGCTGGCCACCAAACAATTTCACCATATGCTAGTATCGGACGTACAATTGCAGTATACATCCATGCTAAGGGCGAAGAACCCATCTCTTACCAAACATTCTCTTGCAAGAGTAAAAGGATTTTTTCCAATTCCAATTGGATTTCCAATTTAGTTTTGCATCTAGCATAACTCCTAAGTATTTGGCCTTGTCTGAAAGATGAAGTTGTTGTCCATTCAGAATAGGAAGGCGGAAACTTGGTATTTTAGTCTTCGTTGTGAAAAGTATCAGTTCCGCCTTGCTCGGGTTAATGTTTAGTCCACATCCTGTGGCCCACTTTAACAGTTTATTTATTTACTTATTTATTCAAATATGTATGACAACTGACTGTCAACAAAAAATCCAAGTTATCAATAGTACAATAAGGAATATCTCAATAAAACTTAAAACTACTAAATTAAGTTATAAAATATATGCGTCTCTAACCCGGTGGGGGAATGTTATTTGTTAAATGGCTAGCTATGCCCCTACTCATAGCCATGTGTGGTCAGAGACAGACATCCAAAATTGTAACGGCCAGGTTCAATCACGGTGGATGGAGATCCAGAACCAGAGCATTGATAGCGTTTGGCGAAATCTCAGGAGAAAGGATGTGATATAGTTTGTTATAATTTAAACATAATACACGAAATGGATCGTGTGAGGTAAAATTAGTTGTGCACATACTTACAGCAAGAGGGACGAAATTTCTAATGGTACGACTTGGACACAGAAACTAAGTTGACTCAAATGCAACGGCGAATCAACAATACCAGTAATAAGTTTATGAAGTAAGCTTATATCAAGAGAAATTCGGCGATTACTTAACGAAGAAAGATCAATAAGAAGAAGCCTGCTGGAGTATGAAGGCAAACGAACACTAATGTCCCAATTTAAAACACGAAGTGCAAAATGAAGGAATTGTTTCTGTACTGACTCAATACGGCCTTCATTTATTCTGTATTGAGTGCACCACACGCACGAAGAGTATTCGAGTACTGGGCGGACAAGCGAGATAAAAAAAAGCTTGGTAGTGTAGGGATCATTAAATTCTTTGGACCATCTTTTATTAAATCCAAAAATACTTTTAGCTTTATTAATAGTTGAAGAAATGTGATGGGTAAAGGTTAGTTAAGGGTCAAAAAAGACTCCTAGGTCACTGAAGGTGAAGACACGCGCCAATGGGTTGTTGTCGATCGTGTAAGAAAATGAATGAGGCTCCCGGCGATGAAAAGGCATAAACTTTCATTTTGCGCAGCTTAGCTCTAGAAGATTGCATACACACCAAGAAAGCAGTGAAGTTAGATCCTCTTGCAATCTGACTTGCGACAAGATATTATTAAAAGAAAGGCAAAGTTTTACATCATCAGCGCACATCAAAACACGAGAGTAATTCATGGAAAGAGGAAGATCATTTATAAAAAGAATAAACATTAAAGGGCCAAGATGGCTTCTCTGAGGAACGCCATAAGTCACATCAACTGGGCAGGAAAGAGTAGATTTAAATAACACTCGCTGAACTCTATTTCTTAAATATGAAGAAATCCAACAAGATCTTGCGAGAAACCTAAAAGATCCAGTTTAAGTAAAAGCAGATCATGATTAACGGAATCAAACGCATTGCTGAAGTCAGTATAAATGACATCAGTTTGACATTTTTCGTTGAAACCAAGGTTCACCAAAGATGTAAATTCAAGCAAGATAGTAAAGATCAGGAAAATATGCGCTCTAAAGTGATAAATTGAAAAGTTTAAGAAACGGCTTACATAGAGACTCCGCACAGTGCTTAAATGGGCAATTAAGTATTTTGTCTGGACCGGGTGAGTAAGTGGGTTTCAACGATTTCAAATTAAGAAGAAGATATTCTTCATCAATTACAGGAGTAACAATGTGGTTACAATGGGAAGTGGGATATGGGTAAAAGTTCGCCAAATAAGATTTATTTATTCCTCATAAGTGGATTGAAAAGATTTTGCAAACAGGTCTTCAATACCAAGATCACTGTGGGCTTGTTCATTAGTTAGTTAGTTAGTTAGTTCAGTTAGATACAACGATGAGGGAAATGAAGAAGTCTTGCGCTTTGAGTTAACATAGTTATAAAACTGCTTAGGATCACGCGAAAATTGCAGTCTACAACGTGAGAGGTAGTTATTATAACAGATGTTATTTAGGGAAAGGAAATTAGCCAGGGCTACACAAAAGTTAGCAAAAGCAATAGAAGAGCCAGTTCTCTTAAATTTTTTATTTAACCTCGACTTAATGTTCTTCAAGTTAGAAAGTCTTCTTGTAAACCAAGGTGGTTTATAAGATACTATAAAATCAACTATATAGGGGACATTTGCAACGAAAGTATTGTAAAAAAATTAATAGCAGTAGCCATATAGCTGCAATTAAATAAGAAAGACCAATCAATTCCGAGAAAGATTACATTTAGTTGAGCAAAGTTAACTTTACGAAAACAAAAACGACGCTTGCATATAGATGTAGACGCTGATGCTAGACAGGTTACAGACAGGGATATTTCCAATGTTGGATGATATGTATCCTCAGGAAGACATAATGGTTGAAATCAAGACACAGAACCCAGCGAAATCGTTACTAAACACAAGATCAAATGATCTATTAAAAAATTGAACATGATATAAAGATAGATTCATGTGGCAAAAATAACTTCACACAAATAAACTCAATGTTAACTATAATAGAAAGTTCAGATCTACTAATTCCGTTCGTAAGTGATATAACAGCGATGAGTATACCACCTCCAAATCGATTACGGCGATCTGTTCTATATGTAACGAAATTTGAACAGCAAATTTCATTACTAAGAATATCAGAGTTGGGGCATGTCTCTGAAAACGCTATAACATCAGCTTCAAAGGAGAAACTATCCCTATACAAAACGTCAAGTTTAGAAAGAAGACCTCTAACATTCTGATAGTGAATAGAAAGATTTTCAGAAGGGGAAATTAGTTTTTTGAAATTGTATTTGATGGTGAAAAAGAACACTAACAGTCGGACGAAGATTTTTACTCTGAGGTTTAAATTCATGAACAACTGCGTGCTCAGGCCAAAATTTTACATCACAAACAATATTAAAAATGTTGTCGGGGACACTTATTTTAAAGGACGCAATATCACGTGGGTTAGAAAAATTAAATTTCTGAACAGTTACCTTTCCCTCTAACTTGGCTTCTATCACGTAATGATATTAACACATTTCCTTTTTGCATAGTTTTCATTATATTCCAAAATTTCCTCGAGAAATCAACAAAGCGAAAGATTACCCATTTTACAGAGCGATAACAGTGCACACAAATTAACATTTTTTTTCACAAACAAATTAACACCTCCTCAGCCAATGTTTGTATGGCGGGTACCCCCCTAGTGGTCCGAGGGTCTTGAAATTTATATGGTTGGTGGATATCGGTCAGAAACTTTAGTGTTCATATTTCATATTCGATAGTATGAAAAACAAAAAAGTTTTTCTAATAAGAACTTTCATTTGGATCCCCGTTTGAATGGGGGGTACCCCATAGTGGTACAGCGTGAAGAGTATAAAAACAAAAACAAAACAACAAAAGCAATGTGTTTCTAACGTTTATCTTCTGTCTTGTGCCTATTGCCGCCCTCAATCGAAGTTTTCGTATCGATCATGGTGCTTGTTTTCGCTTACGTTCTTACAATAATAACAAAAACAACACACATTCAAGAAAAAACAGCATTAACGTTTGTGTGCGGTTTTGGAAAAACTTAAAAAAAATTAATCCTAAAAAAAGTATATTTTCCTTAAAAAAATTAAATAAAAATCAGCCAAGTGTGAGTCGGACTCGCATACAGAGGGTTCCGTACCATCGTACAAGATTTTTTGCTTAAAATATTAAATTATGTGGATATTTAACAGCCTAAAAGTATACTACCATTAACAGCTTAAAAGTATACTACAAAAAAGAATTGTTTAACATAAGGTTAAATTAAAGAACAATGCTTCTAAAAATGTGTATTTTTAGTATTTGTCGTTCTACACACAAGTGATTTACACACTCTGTGAAAATTTTAACTCTCTACCTATTACGGTTCATGAGATAGAGTAGGAGATGGACGGACGGACGGACATCGTTAGCTTAGTAATAGGGTCCCGTTACCTCCCTATGGGTGCGGAACCCTAAAAAGTATTCAACTTATGTAATGAAGCATTACCATTCATTTGTAGTTTAAAAATAAAATTATTAAAATCGGTTCAGTATATTTTTCACCAGATCAAAAAATGGTAACAAACACATATAATAATCCAAGACCAATTGGGCCTCATGGGGCCTTAGCTTAAGAGGTGGAACATCTGTGTGAATGCAGAGAAATCAACGCATGTTACATTCACCCTGAGCCGCTCAACATGCCCTGCTGTTTTCATCAACGGTGACGCCATTCCAAGAAGCGCCACTGTGAATTACCTAGGACTGATACTAGACAGGTGTCTCACCTGGCAATCCCACATTGTGACTAAATGAAGGCAGTTAGACCTGAAGCTTCGAAGAATGAGTTGGCTCTTCATGTCAGACTCGAAGCCCAACCTGCGAAATAAGCTACTACTGTACAAGGCCATACTGAAACCGGTATGTACTTACGGTACACAGCTTTGGGGCACTGCATGCAACTCAAACCTGAAAATTCTTCAGAGGTTTCAGTCCAAGCTACTGCGGAGATTGTAGGGGCACAATGGTTTGTCCAGAACTCGGTTATCAACCCAGATTCCAATGATAAAGGAAGAAATCGTTAAGTTCAGTAACAGACACTTCATTAGGTTGGAGGCCCATGACAATCACCTAGCATTGAACTTATTGGACAACAGCAGCCAAACGCGACGCCTGAAAAGGCAACACCCACTAGATCTTCCATTCCGTATCCCGGATTAGTGATTGACTTATCCAAATCTTAAAGTGACTTACTTCTTACGATAAAATTCGCTGGTTGTCGTCTAACGACAGTTACAAATAAAGAACATAGTATAAAAAAATAAAAAATTAAGCGGCAAAGCGAAAAAAAGCGAACAAAAATGTTTGTATCTGGTTTTACAATGCATTAGAATTCATTTGTTCTTTAAAAAATAAAGATTGAAATCGGTTCAGTATATTTTGCGACACATGAGTAAATGTTAAAAAATCAGCCAAGTGTGAGTCGGACTCGCACACGGAGGGTTCCGTACCATCGTACAAGATTTTTTGCTTAAAATATAAATATTTTTACAATTTTTTCTTCCTTATAATCCATCTTATAATTATTTTCATTATCACTACAGCAGAAACTCTTTCTCAAAAAGGGAAATTGAAGAACTTTTTGCCACCAAAAGACGTTTGAGACGAGATTGACAGCAATATAGATCTCCCATTGAAAATTGCAACAAAACATTTATCAAAAGCGCTCAAAAGTGAAAAAGTTGATGCACAAAGACGATACATTGAACATGTACCAGATTGTCACTCTGGAAAGCTCATAATGCACTAAAAACTCCTGTAGATCTAGGTTCGCCTATTAGAGATTAATCCGGGAGTTGGGTCCACTCAAAAGAAGATAATTTTAATTTAACTTCCATACACGGTAATAGCTTTTCTCACAAGATTGTCTAACGCCATTCTTCGAATCGATTACTTCCCGACTCAGTGGAAAAAATCTGTCGTAATAATGATTCTGAAACCAGGGAAGAATAAGTCAAGTCTCACAGGCCCATAAATCTGCTTCCATGCCTTTCCAAATTGTTTGAAAAGACAATTTTATTTAAACTTAATCACCATCTACAAGTCAATAGCATATTTCCGGTTCATCAGTTTGGATTTCGATCAAGGCATGGAACAATAGAACAAGTAAACAGAATTACCCCCGAAATAAGAACAGCATTTGAGTTACGAGAATATTGCTCAGCGGTTTTTCTAAATGTAGCTCAAGCTTTGGATCGAGTATGGCACGAAGGCTTAATTTATACTGTAAAATGCTTATATAGTGAATCCAGTTTTTGTTGTGAAACGAATATGAGATTAAAGCTGGCATTCCGCAAGGCAGTGTTCTGGGCCAAATTCTGTACATATTATATACTGCAGATATACCAACAAGTTCACGAATTGTCACATCAACGTTCGCAGATAACACAGCTATAGTCAGCCGTAATCGTTGCGCGGACAAAGCTGCATCAGACCTGAACAATTATCTTAAAACAATTGAAGAGTGGTTTTCTAAGTGTAGAATAAAAGTGAATGAACAAAAATGTAAGCATGTCACATTTACACTAAACCTTAAAAATTGTGATCCAGTATACTTAAATGGAACTACAATTCCTCAAACACAGGATATAACCTACCTTGGCGTTCACCTAGACAAGCGCATTACTTGACGAAAGCACATTGAATCAAGAAACAAATCAGATGTAACTTGAAGCACAAAGTCTCCACTGATTAATAAACTCAAGATCTGGCATGTGACTTGAGTACAAGGTTCTTCTGTATAACTTCATCATTAAACCAACTTAACATACGGTTCAGAGCCATGGGGAACCGCAGGCGCGAGTAATGTTGAATCTGTAGTTCAAAGAGAGTGGACCTGTTTATTTTTATTCTAACAAATATTTAAATTTTTACTTTTTAGGGTTCCGTACCCATAGGGAGCTAACGGGACCCTATTACTAAGCTTACGAAGTCCGTCCGTCCGTCCGTCTCCTGCTCTATCTCATGAACCGAGAGTTGAAATTTTCACAGAGTGTGTAATTCACTTGGGTGTAGAATGACAAATACTAAACATACACTTTTTTTAGAAGCATTGTTCTTTAATTTAACCTTTTCTTTAAAATTTTTTTTGTTTTTGTAGTATATTTTTAAGCTGTAATTATAGTATACTTTTAGGCTGTTAAATATCCACATAATTTAATATTTTAAACAAATCTTGTACGATTATACGGAACCCTCCGTGTGCGAGTCCGACTCACACTTGGCTGATTTGTTTTACTTCAATTTGTAATTAATTTTGTTTTTATTTTTGTGCGTAACTTAATTCGATCGTGTTTTCGGGTTAGTTAGTGGTGCATCAATTTTAAAAGTTTTAATATTTCTATTTGAGGTATTTTCATTTAAGTTTTGAGTAATTAGTGCATTTTGTTTTTACATGTTTCATAATTTTTACCATTGTTATTGTACATAACATTTCAAAGTTATTTATTTATTTATGTAGACTAAGATTATAATTATAAATTATAATTTAGTTAATTTTTAAGATCGGAGGAAATTAGAAAACTGCAGGACCAGACTTGAGCGGAAATCGAACCCGCGACTCTAGGATGTCAGCTTTGCGCACTAACCAAATTCAAAGTTGTTATTTGTGAGCATTGTTGCTGCGAAACAAAACGGTTATTAATCAGTGACTCAGTATTGTTCCGTGTTTCTTTCTGTAGCATTTGTTTTTGCTTTGGGTTTGTTTGATTTTTGTGCGCTTTCTCTTACAGTGTGTACATTTAGTATCTACATTTTTCATTAAATTAAATTAAAATTTATTTTTGTTTTTTAATTATATTCATATATATATATTTTTAATTTAAATTGCATTGTTGTTATATGAAGTGTAAAAACAAACCATTTACTCCTAAATACCACACTGTAGCTTGTTGGTTGTGTGATAATGCGGCCCATGTTGCTTGTCCTGATATCAATGGAAGAATTGCCGATATTATCGATCAAAATATCGACCTTCATTGGTCTTGTCCTAATTGTCGGTCTGATGAGATAGACTTTCGTAAATCTATTACATTAATGCGTAATGCATACAATGATCTAGCGAAAGACTTTCGGCGCTTGAACGATAAATTCACAGCTTATGATAAGTATTTTAAAGATATTAAATTCTTTGATATATCGCCTTAACGAAAACGGCGTCATTCGACCAATCGGGGAGATGGAGCTACCGGTGATCTTTCATAAGAATTCTTATGCATCTGTTGTGCAGCATGTAGCGGCAGAAATAGCGCCTACTAGCTCAAACACTCGAGCTTTAATTGGACCTAACCAGCTTGTCGCTGTTCCTTCTAAATCTATTTTTGTGCCTAGGTTAGGTAAAGATACTTCGGAAGCCGATGTTTATCACTACCTTCTTTCTAAACTGCCAACAATTACAAATGTGAATACCAATAAGTAAATTTTCTTTTAAAAGGACAATTTCGTCTTTTTAAATATCCGTTCCACCTGAATACTGTAGTGTACTGTTAGGTCCTAACTTTTGGCCGGCCGGCTGTGTTGTTCACGAATATAATTTTAAAAAACGTGGAAAACCTGGTGTCATTGCCAAACTCCCCCTACAAATTCGACAAAAAAGTTTCTCTTTTCATTCAGATATAATATTGTTTGTAGAAACATGGCTTCGTCCAGATGTTCTGAATTCCGAATTGTTTAACAATAATTAGTCAACGTTCAGGAAAGCTCGATTTGATCGTTGGTGATGGAGTTCTGATTTCTGTTAGAGCTTCTTATTCTTCTGACTTGGTGTCTATTGATAATATTGATGATATTGAGTTTATTTGTGTAAAGATTTCATTTTCCAATTCTAATTTATTTATTATATGTTCCTATATCCCACCTGGTTCTGATGACTCTGTTTACTTATCACATCTGACAGCTATTAAGAAAGTTTTGTCTTTTATCAAAGATACTGATAAGGTCTTAATCATGGGAGATTTTAATCTTCCAAATATTTATTGGACAGCCTCGGATAATTGTAACTCTGTAAAATCATCAGTAAGCTGTGAGTTTGTCGACTAATTGCTGGATCTTTCCTTTCAGCAAGTAAACTACATAGCTAATAACATTAACCGAATTTTAGATTTGGTCTTTACCGACAGCATAAATGATGTTTCCTTGTTTCGAAGTAATCCTCTTTCCACTCCTGAGGATGCTTATCATCCGACTTTGGAATTAAACATCATTCAGAATGGGTTTGGTTTGGTTCCAAGAATCCTTCTAATTTGCTTCCTACATCAAGACGTGTTTTCTGCTTTAAACAAACTGACTTCTTTAAGCAAAATTCTCTACTTACAGCCACTGACTGGTCTTATTTGTATTCCAGTGATAATGTTGAACTAGCTGCAAAGTTTTTTTTATACAACTATGAAAAATCATTTCAAATTATGTGTTCCGAAAATTAAACTTAAACATAATCCACATACCTTGATTTTCTCGTAATTTAATTAAATTAAAGAATTTAATAAATAGACTATTTAAAAAACTTAAAAGGTCCGGTTTGTCTGCTGATTATACTAAATACGCTATATCCCGCTATAATTTTCAACACCTAAACAATTTCTGCTATCAGTTAAACGTGGCACATGTCAAAGAGGATATTAAAAGAGATCCTTAAAAATTGTATAACTTTATTAACACGAAGCGCAGGTTGGATATATTCCGATCCTGTATGAAAGTGAACGGTGTTAAATGTTGCAGCGATGGAGAAATTTCCAATATTTTTTCGAACTTTTTCCAAAGCAGTATTACAATATTTAATATCTTATAAATTAACGTTTTTACCAGGTCCAGATGATGTACCTAGTTGTGCTCTAAAGCGATGTGCTGTTGCTTTGCATAGACTAATAAAAAATGCAGTAAAACCAATATATCAAATTACCGAGGAATATCTAAACCCTGCACATATTATCACCGATCAGGTGCAGCATTTCGTTTTTTCTCTATAAAGTACTTCACAACACGGTTTCACCAAGAAGCGTTCAACTAAAACCAACTTATTAGAATTTACTTCGTTGGTCAATTGTAGTTTTTCACAACAACATCAAATGGATGTCATTTACACAGATTTTAGTAAAGCTTTTGACAGTGTTTGTCACTTCGTACTCCTCAATAAACTGAATACCTTTGGTTTACCTTCCAAGTTAGTTAGCTGGATTACATCCTATCTAACTTCCAGAACCCAAAAAGTTCTGGTGTCCCTCAGGGTAGCCACCTTGGCCCATTATTATTCAATATTTTTATAAACGATTTGCCATCTGCCATAAAACATTCTAACGTCTTAATGTACGCTGATGATGTTAAGTTATGCTTATCTATTTTATCTCCGGTCCAACAAATGTTTCTTCAAGAAAATCTTGATTCCTTACCTCAGTGGTGCGCCAAAAATTATCTTTCGTAAAAATTTAATTGTAAAAAACGACCACATTAATGATCACACTCTAGAACGTGTCACACAATTCAGTGATCTGGGTGTGATGATGAATCCAAAGCTGCATTTTGAGTCGCATAAATCTAGTATCATAGATAAAGCTAGAAGTGATTTAGGATACATTAAACGTTGGTCCACAGTTTAAAAAGTATAGTGATTGTATTGAGTCCGTTCAAAAGCAATTTTTGTTCTTGCAGTGCTTAACTTACACTGGGATCCTAATATAAACCTTCCATCTTACCAAAGCCGTCTTAAATTAATCTGCCTCCCGAAATTATCCAGTCGCAGAACGTAGTGTCACATTCTTGCACAATCTAATTGTAGGCAGCATCTTTTCCTCTTCCTTGCTTGGTAGTATAAATTTTAATGTTGTTTCTCGAATTACAAGGAATTATTCTCCTATACATGTAAGACTACTTACTTGCAGAATGATCCTTTTCGTGTCAATCATACAATCTATACTATGACCTTTTATATATTTCTATTTCTTCCAATCAGTTAAAATCTAATCTCTTAGACCTGTCATTAGGTCTGTAGCCGTATAGTAGTCAATTAATTTGTATTGCATGTCTACCAACTCCAGTAGTTCAGTACCGAAGAGATTTGTGGTCGATACCCAGTGTTGTTTGGTTTTTAATGGACCGCAGCTCGCTCGGGGTCTGGTGGGGAAAGTGGCGTGGGATAGAAAGTAGTTAAACAAATTTTGAAATAATACAAAGAGCCTAATCTAAAATTCTCAGAACAATAACAGGCGCTCCATAATACATCAGAAATGAAGACATTCACAAAAATCTTAATGTTCAGCAGGTAAAAGAAGAGTGCTCGAAGCGAAAACGTAACTATATGGATAAACTTGTGCAGCATGTTAATCCACTAGCCAGAGCACTTGTTCATACAAGAAACTCATCTCATTAGGAGATACAAAATATCCATTAAAAAAGTAAAAAAAAAATAAAAAAATTATGTAATATAGTTGCTAATATGTTGTCGAGTAGGGTAGTGCATATTAGGATAGTGGTGGAATTAAATGACATTAAAATTGTCCGGCCCTGTCCCAACAAAGAGGTTAAGATCCCCATCATGGGCCGTTGCTAACCGTGGCGAACTTTGTTGGGACCTAGGAAAATAGGGTCCGGCACATATTGATAAATTTAAATTTAGTAGAAAAACCAAATAACACATCCGCTTTCAGCAACTGCAGATACACATACAATAATACTATTCACTTGGAAATAAACGAAACCATTTTTAAATGTTCTGCTTCGCAACCAATTAGCTTAAGAAGTCAGCATGAGTGAAAGAGGATAAAAGGACACAAAGAAGTGCTTGCGAAAGAGACAGTTGACGTTGTTGTTTTCGACCAACTTCTTGTACATTCATGCGCGAGCCGAAAAGACAACGTTCAGCATTACCATCAATTGAACAACAACTTCGAAGTGTTTAGAAGTTCTCCGTTTGTTCATTAGGTTTGAAACTCGGTTCATTTGCATTTGGGTGGCATTTGAAAGATTTGCTTATCTTAGCAAGTACTTGGTATTTCCAAATGTCTGCATGAAACTCTATTCATTGTGTTTGGTCGATCAAGTATTTGAAGCTTGCTTCGCTGATAACGAAACAAATGACTTAGTTGCCGTTTTAAATATATTTGTGCAAAACTATCTCCTATACAAAACCCAGATCCAAATTCATGTTCTTACTACAAAATCTTTTTTGTTTTTTATATTATCCAACTTATATATGGACAATATAAGTGTATGATCCATATTTATTTATTTATTAGAACAATAATCAGAAGATATAAAAGGTGCGTGAAAAGTATTACAATTTTGGGATAGCCAAAGTTAATCTAACTGGTTTTAATAATGTTTTGCAAAAATATGTTTACCATTTTAACGTGAAAACTTTTTTAAAATGGGTATACATGCCACAATATGCCGCTCTTTCAGAATTTTTCGAAAATTGTCGCCTTTCTAATTAGAAGAAAAATAATTTTTAGAAAATCCACCGGGAAAGTGGGAAATTTCGATTTTATTATTATTATTTAGAAAAAATTGAAAAATTGGATACGAACAGTGTCATAAATTGTAAGACGTGTGCTATATCTATATAATTAAACGGCAAACATTGATTTGTGAACCTTTTCCTGCTTAAACCACTGAACCGATTTTTTTAAGAAATATACCAATTGAAAGGTGTTTTACGAGATGTTTTGAATCGTGATACTGGTAGCAATGTATTTTGTTTAACGGCTCACGCAGGTTGTGGGAAAACTTATGTCCAAACAGCAATCATTCGTAAATTAAATTCATTAAATCTTCGTTGTATACCCACAGCTTTCAGCAGTATCTCTTCTACTCTCTTGATCGGTGGGAGGACCTTACACAATGTGTTCAAATTACCAATTCCATATTAGAAAATATCAGTCCTAACAGTAATGAAGGTAGATTCCTCAATTCTGCGTCACTGATTATAATCGATGAAATTTCAATGTGTCCTCTTTATGCTATGATATTAATTGATACATTGCTGAGAGACTTGAGTTCGGGAGAGAATAGAGACAAATTATTTGGGGCAAAACAATTTTTTTATGCGGTGATTTTAGACAAATCCTGCCAGTTGTTCCTCATGGTTCACGTGTTACACTCATAGAAAATTGTATTACATCGTGGTCTGAATTTCGAAACTTTCATCATGTCACTTTAACTCGAAATATGAACCCACTTCCTCATGAAATTCAATTTGTTCAGTTTCTTATATCACTTGGTAACGGTGAAATGGAAGCTTTTCCTCAGTTCGGTTCGGTGAACCTGTAAACATCATCAATGATATATTTGGAAATATTTCGGAAACTCTTTTATCTACTGACATTTTGAATTCAGTTATTTTGGTTCCAAAAAATAATGATTGTTCATTTATAAATTTAGAAGTCTTAAAACGAATGCCTGGAGAGGAGCAGGCTTATTACAGCTTTGATAAAATTGTCACGTGAAGATAACAATTTTCCTATTGAGTTTTTGAATACTGTATCAGTTAGTGGTCTGCCTACCCATACATTTATTTTAAAAGAAAACTGTATTGTATTATTAATACGGAATTTAAATACAGGAAAAGCATTAGTTAACGGAACTCGCATGAGCGTAAAACGAATGTACCGAAACTCAATGGATTGCGAGGTTTTAACAGGTGTAGCGCGTAATATTGGAATTTTAGTTCCCCATATTCATTTGACTTATTCGGGAACTCTTTTATCGTTCAACTTTCAAAGAACTCAATTTCCAGTCACACCAGCTTTTGCGATGACTATAAATAAATCCCAAGGTCAAGCGTTTCAAAAACTTGGAATTTTGTTGAGACAGTCTGTGTTTAGTCACGGACAATTGAATTGATTGATAATTTGCTTTATTCGCCATATGCATATATATACATTTTATAGTATTGCTTAAAGCTAGCAACTAATATTTATCAGAGTTTAGGCTTACTGTACAGCTGTAATATTATTATTTTGGCTTAATTAATTTAATTATTAACATTTATTGTTGTTACATTTAAATTACCAAAGGAAAGATGGCATTAAAAACCTTGGACCAAAAAAAAAACATAAAAAAAAATAAAAAAATTTTTAATCTTGAACTACTACTAAAGGAATGCTGGTACTTCATGAAAGCTAGTCAAAACCTATGAGGGGAAGTACCTGTCAGCACGTAGCTGTGCAATATTAGATGTTTTTTGCATAAAATTTACTTGTAGCACGAGAGATGAGCTCATCAATCGTTTCAACATTTGCTTTTAAATGCAAAAGATTTGTTGCATATAAGTATGGTAGGTCAAATATCATTTTCAAAATTTTGTTTTGGACAGTCTGCAATTTGCTTATATGAGTCTTTGCACAGCCACCCCATATTTCAGACCCATATAACATAATAGGTAAAAGTATTGATTTGTAGATGGTTAGTTTATTTTGGATCGAGAGTTTTGATCTGCGGTTGATAAACGGGTATAAGATACGTACAGAAGTTTTTTATCTAGAATAACACCCAGATACTTAACTGAATTTTCCCATTTAATGTTGGAGTTATTAAGTTGAAGCTCTACGCATAGCAAAAAGACTGGCTTTCTTTTCATTGTGAAATAAATCACTTTAGTTTTAACGGCATTTACCTTAATTTTCCATTGATAGAAATAAAATGACAGAGAGTCCATTGAGTTTTGTAGCTCTGTGCATGTGTTACCAATAATATAAAGAGCTGTGTCATCCGCAAAAATAATCGAACTACATCTTTCAAACAAAGGGATGTCGTAACTGTAAATATTATAAAGGATGGGTCCGAGCACAGAACCCTGTGGGACAACAGCACTTATTAGCTTCCTCCTGGAGTCAGTTCCGTTTGGACTGATATAAAAGTACCTATCAGTTAGAAAGCTTTATATTAATTTAGTAATGTAAGTAGGGGTATTACAAGATAATTATTTAAAAATCAGGCCATTATACCAAACTGTATCAAAAGCGGCTTCTATGGCAAGTGACTTTTTAAGAGCCAAGTTCTCCTTGATATGTTTAGAGATTAGGTCAAGGGGGTGAATGCTGTTAAGAAAAGATCGAAATCCGAATTGGACTGTTGGTAAAATAGAATTTTTTTCTAGGTGTAAGTTTAACCTGATCTTAATTAGACGTTCGACGATTTTGGAGAAGCCGCATAGTAAGCTTATTGGCCGGTAACTATCTGGAGAATCGGGAGGTTTATTAGGAATTTGGTCGATACCCTGGTCAGTGAGGTCACAAAGAGAATTTCGCACAATTTCAGATGTGGTCGAGTCGGCAAGTAAGTTAGCCTTTTCTAATTTAGTATTGTAAACACATTGTCATTGAAGCTGAAACTTGGATAAATTATTTTTTGTTTTTGATGATTTTTGTTAGTTTCCAAAAGGGTTTGGTACTTTTGCCTAATTTAGACAATTTATGATTCCAAGAGACATTATTTAGTTCAAATAGCTTCTTCCGAATCTCATAATTTAATAAATTTACTCTGGCTTTAAAGATGGGTTGCCTAGTTCTAATCCATTTCCTTAGGGTTGTGTTTCTTAGAGTAATGATGTTTTTAATGGATGGTGGAAGTTTACGGACTATTGACTTAACTAGCTTTGCAGGTACTGACTGTTTAATAGCATTTATTATATCTATTTGAAGTATGTTGGCCATCGAGTCAATAGTTTCAGAATCAGATTCTGAGTTCTGAAAGAAGTCAAGATTTTCATTAGATGAAGCACTAAGGAGACGCTTAAACTTCCTCCAATCAGCTTTTGAGTAAAGCAAATATGTTTCAGGTTTAGTAATTTTAACTCTTTTACTGAATTTGAATAAAACGGGGAGATGGTCAGATGAAAGCTCTGCATGAACAACAGGCTCAGAAAAGTTTGTCGGCGAATTTGTAAGAAAGATATCAAGAGTGGACGGTTTACCTTTATAACTTGCCGGGATATAGGTTGAGTCTTTGGGGATTAGAATGGAAAATTTCCCTAAGGACAAGAGCTCATGAAGGGTATTACCAAAAGAGTTCGCCCTGGAACTGTTCCAGAATTGATTTCTGCAATTTAAGTCACCACCCACTATGTAGTCACCATCTAATCGAGATATTTTAAGCAAGTCAGACTTAAACATACTTTTAATGTGCTGGGTTGGCAATGAAGTAATGCAATGATTGTTTAAACATTTGGCTGAAGGACCAGAAAAAGTACGCCGAATAAATTTTGATCGATTTATTGGAGTCTGTGTATATTTTTATGGCAATGTTTTCAATAAAATGTGTGTTTAAGGTTTTGATTTGTTCATGCTTTGTAGACTTGTGGACACCTTAGCAACACCTCCGCCTCTATTAGCTGCACGATCATTTCTATAGACAAGGTAGTTAGGAATGGATAATTTGTTATTATGCGTTAGCCATGTTTCGCTAACAAGACAGATGTGAATTTGATTTTTGCTGAGGAAATGAACTAGTTCAAGTCGCTTTGCAATGACGGCACGAGCATTCCATGCCATAATATTTATATAATCTACATTATTTATTACTATAGACATATTTAAGTACTAATTGTGTAATAACATTGAATTGTTCACTCTTCTTTGAACATCTTTGGAGTTTGTCCATAAGCTCTGACGTAATAGAGGTTATTTCTTCAAACGAAAATAGATCGGTGTTCGATTTATCAGCTGACTCTCTTGTCGTCTTCATGTATGTGGGTGGTGCTCTTTCTTGGGAGCCGACGAGAGCGTTCCTATAGCTTAAAACAGATAATTTACTTTGCATAACTGGAGTATTTGTTGTAGTATTAGGAGCAGCGCTAGTGCTGTAATTATTGTGCTAGTAACTACCGTTGAGTTGAGCTGGGTTGTTGTGGCTTAAGTATTGTTTGGGGTTTGGCGATCTCTTTTGAATCAAGGCAATATATGAAGCCCGGCAAGGGCAGGCAACGTCGGTAGAAGGGTGAGCACTCTGCAGTTTGCACAACGAAGTATTCCTGTGTCTGGGCACAATGACGTCTTATGGAGGCCGGCGCAGAAAGCACACGATGTGGCGACATTACAACTGTATGACCTGTGTCCAAAAAGTTGACAGTTGTAACATTGTGTTAGTTTGCTAGGTGACTTTGTTTTATATTCCCAGCGAACCTTAGTATGGTTGATGTATGGATGGTCTTTCCTCAGTTTTTGTTTACCAGATATACTACATATAACAGAATCTTAAAACCAGCTCTTGTTGTTGCTGAGGAACGAATTGTACATGTACAAGACAATTGAATGTTGCCGCCAGTAGAGTTCGATCATTCAATGAATTGCGATTTTATGTTTCTGAGACATCAGATCAGGGCCATTTATCACATGATAGAGTTTTCACAAAGAACATTGTTTACAGAGAAGTTATTAACACTTAAAAAAACAAATGTTTTTTTCTAGAATGCGGTCGATTGTGGTTTGTTTTAATAAATACCTAATATATTAGTAAATATTTAATTTTTTGATAAACATTCAATATTTTAATAAATTCAATATTTTAATAAATATTTTATAAACATATAAAGGTGCTTCATAACCACACAGCATGACGAACGAACGCACGATCAAATATGTAGCAAATAACAGTAGAACAGAACAAAATTCAATGCTTGCACTCTCTATCTGCTCCGTAAACAGCATAATTTTCCTTACATATTTATGTACTTTTTATTATTATTTAGAAAATAAAATGTGAGTAAAACACACTACGCTAATAACAGTCTACACGAAAAAGAATATTCATACCGTACGTGTGTGTGTGTGGCGCTATACATTTTCTCTGTCAGTCTGCTCTGTTAACAAAAGTATTTGGGTTATTTGATAGGTTATCTTTAGTTAATGAGATGTATATATAAGTATATTCCATACATTGTATGGAACAAACACTATGAAATAAACAAGACAGCAAAAGTCGCTCACAAAGATCTTCTATCTTCTTATTTCAAATTTTGCCATACCCAACAACAAATTCTGTGTAATCTCAAAATCAAAATCAATCAATCAATCAAAATTACACACAAAAACAACACACCCGCAATTACTACAGTTGCATTTTCGCTCTTCTCTTCAATCATATGTGAGCGAATTTCAAGTATGCATTTCATTTGTGTGTGCCCTACACGACGGCGATCTCGCTTATTAATTTGTGTGCATGTCGCTGAGACTTTGCTGATCTATGCCATATAAATCAATACGGTATTTAACCCAATTACTTAAATTATGAATTATAATATGCTTTCAAAACTAAAATTGCTCCTTTAATAATGAAATACATGAATAATATTGTATTACACAACACAACTCTAATAATTATTTTAAAATTTGATTTCTAACATATTGTGCAGCAGTTTCACTTCAATAGTGTGCTTATATAGGTGAGGCAGATCACTTTTTTTATTCTTCTTTATTTTCTCTATTCCTTTTGTTATTGTTGCTGTTGCTTTTGTTATCTTTGACATGTTCGATGATCAAATTGTTTACAAAATATTTGTGCAGGATCCCGTTATGTTGGCTTCTACGACTGTATATGCTTTTGAAAACGACAAACTTTTTTTATTTGTCCGACTTGCGTTCATCTTTCGTTGTAAGTAGTTGTCCTTTGCTTCTACTCATCGCGTTTATTTTAATTCGTTGTTTAAAAAGCAGTAAAAGAGTAATAAAAATTCTAAGTGAGCCATTTGAAAGTATTGTTATTAAGATTATTGTTTTTGACTAATCTATGCGCAATATCATTCAATTACTTCAGTTAATAAAATAGTGTATTCTTCCGATCGGCATTTATTTTATTTAAAAGCTTGTCATCTTTTAACTGTTGTTGTTTCCAATATTTTAATTCGTTGTTTAAATAAAAGAACGGTAAACATAAAATCAAAGTAAGTCATTTCAATGCATAAAATAAAAAAGCTTTAAGTGGTTTGACTAATATAAGCCAAATATTATTCAATTTCATTGGTTTCCAACATAGTATTGTGTGTTCTTGCTACTGGGATTTACTTTGGGCATTTTAGGTGCTTCAAAAGTTGTGCCGGGTGACTCCTTGTTTTACATAATGCGGCCTAAATACAAAAGCACTTATGCTCTCTGGTACGGAATTAAACATGCTCAACAACTCCTTCGTGAACATTGTAGACTTGAAGCATTGGGTGCTGTTCAAGCCGCACCGATTCCGTCTATTACTAGGGAGGAAAGGATGGCTGCGAGCAATTCTGATAAGGGAAATGGAACGTCTCAAGCTGATACACAGGGCAATAAGGCTTCTCACAAAATTACGCCAGTTCGTACGCAATCTAACCAATCAAGAATTCGAGTACAACTCCTTCGTGAACACCGTAGATTGGAAGCATTGGGCACTATTGTAGGACCACCGATTGCATCAACCAGTAGAGAGTCAAGGATGGCTGAGAGAGATTCAGACTCGAAAGAACTGCCACAGATGTACGAAACTTATGTAGCGCCTCGAGCTGATTCGTTGGACAATATGGACCATCATAGTTTCAGAGATTTCGACATTCGTGTAGAACAAAGTGTTCAATATCAGCGTCCGAATTACTATTATAAGCTCTTGCAGCGTGCCAACAATCATTTCAAGCACCAGTAATTGGGTACGTGAATCATAGTTCCTATGTTCTACTCTTAAGAGAGACACAAATCAAAGACAAATAATTATGTCTGTTCTTATCAAACGTTTATTAAAAAGTAAAACCTAAAACATCAAAATGAATCTTAATAATAAAGCTTACATCTAACAAAAGTTCAACTTAATTCTAAAGCTTTTAACGAAATCAAGGAGGGAAAGAAGTTTAGATGATTAAGAAGAAAAAAACAGGGATGAAAAGACTTTTAAATTATTAAGTCGACAAGTATATTACTTGTCTTTTATTCCTAACTATACATAACTCCTCCATCCTTTGTTTCGTGATACTCCTGACTCACGATTACAATATACGTACACATATGATTGGATTTGTTTGTTTTGAAATTACAATAATTATTACATGTACAGAAACAATTCCTCCTATTTGCCCTTCGTGGCATAAACTGGAATCCTAATTCGCCTTTGCCATATTACTCTGATATATATATACATTCCTTGGCACTACATTACAATTAAATTTATAATATAGTACCGCACTTTAGTTAGTGCATAGGGCGGAAACTAGACTCCTCCAGCGACTTCTGTCTTGTGCATAGTTTTTGATCTGATTCCAGGAACCGAATTTTTCGCTCTCACTGCGCACCGTTCTGATCCATGTCATCCTCGGGCGACCCCGACTCCTTTTCCCTTGCGGGTTCCATTCAAACGCCGTTTTCGCCAAGTCATTTTCCTTCCGCAGTGTGTGACCGATCCAGCCCCATTTTCTTTTTCTAATTTCCAAGTTTATGGGAGCGCTGCGGGTAAGGGTGAGTAGGTCTTCATTTGATATTGTATTTGGCCAGAAAAAGCGACAGATAATGCGTAGGCATTTGTTTATAAAAGTCTGCAATTTATTACAGATCACCTCAGTCACCTTCCAGGTTTCCGAGCCAAACAGGAGGACTGGCTTAATACTTGTATTGAAAATTTTCAGTTTGGTATTGCGAGATAAAACATTTGAGTCCCATATCTTTTTGAGCTTGAAAAATGCTGCACGGGCCTTGCAAATGCGCGCATCGACATCAACGTCTGCTCCTCCGTCCTTTGTGATCACGCCACCCAGGTAGGTGAACTGGTCAACGTCGTCAATTGAGCCGGTTACCCCCTCCATATGAAAAGTCAAGGGTTCTGTTACCGGGGTCTCCATCCGCATCAGTTTTGTCTTGGCCATGTTCACCTTCAGGCCTACTAGCCGCGCGTTTTCAACAAGTCTCTCAAGTTTTTTCTTTATGCCATTTAGTGAGTGGGAAAGAAAACAAATGTCGTCCGCGTAATCGAGGTCGCATAATTTTTGAAAGGGATTCCATTGGATGCCGTCAGGAACTTCTTGATTTGTTTTCCTTAATACACCGTCGAGCACTAGAATGAATAGCAAGGGTGACAACACGCAGCCTTGGCGCACTCCCTTCGTTATTTCAAATTTCTCGCTGTTCTTGCCTTTGAAACGGACGCAGCATTCTGCATCGGTGTAGAGCTCTCTGATAAGACTAGTTATCTTATCAGGTACGCCGTTTTTACGCAACGCATCCCAGATGGCGTTCCTGTTTATGGTGTCAAAAGCGCGCTCGAAATCAACAAAGAGAAGGAAAAGCGGGGAGTGCCATTCGGCCGATTGTTCGATGATGATCCTTAGGGTGTTGATGTGGTCAACGCAGGATCTGCGTGGTCTAAAGCCATTCTGCTCTGGTCTTAAAACGGTGTTTAGGGCCGGGGAAATACGATCGAGAATTATAAAGGCTAGAATCTTCTGAATTGTGTTTAGCAACGTGATACCTCGCCAGTTTTTGCAGATACTCAGGTCCCCTTTCTTGGGAATTGTTATTATGACGCCCTCTTTCCAGTTCTGTGGTATCCGTTCCGTTTGCCAAATCTCTTTAACCAGTCGAAGTAAGATAGGAGCTAGTTGTTCTGAGCCGCATTTGAAGATCTCAGCGGGTAAGTTGTCCGCTCCGCCCGCCTTATTATTTTTAAGTTTTTGTATTGCTCCTTTAATTTCTGCCACTGATGGGGGCGAGGTGGTTATATTTCTATTCGGTAGCAATCTGATGGCTGAAATTTGCTGTACTGGTTCTGACGCCGCGTTGCTGCCACCTGAGTTTTCAAAGAATTCTTTCCATCGTCGGAGTTGCTGCTCTTCGGAAGTTAAGACATTGAGTTGTTCATCTTTAAGAGGTGGAATATTCGGCTTGGTGTTAACGAGAGCCTTAATGGCATTATAAACGCCTCTAAGGTCGTTCCGATGAGCCGCAATTTCAGCTTCTTCCGCAGTGGAGTTTACTTGGTTGATTTTGTCTTTTTTCACCTGCTTTCTGATCTCTTTCTGAGTGGTGTTATAGTGGGCTGCAAGGTGTCGTCTTAGCTGTGGATTATTGGTGTTGTTTATCCTTGTTTTAATATCGCGCCTTTTCTCGATCTTCTCCCAGGTCTCGTCACTTAACCATGGCTTTCTGCGGCACCGCGACGTGCCAGCAGTTTCGGCTGCGATTGTCTTGCAGGTAGAGCAGACTTGTTCCCATGAGCCCATTTGTAGCAATGGCTCGATTTCATCGTGCAACCTTTGTTGGAATTTTTTGGCGACCGCCTGGTCCTTTAAGCTGTGGATGTTAAGCTGGACGTAGGCGCAGTTGTGCAACGACAAGGTTATGATCACTATAGATGTCTGCACCACGACGAGTGCGCACATCTAGCAATGTGTTGTGAAATTTTCTGCTTATTAGAATGTGGTCAATCTGGTTCCTTGTCCTTCCATCAGGGGATTGCCAAGTATATTTATGAATATCTCGATGACGATATCTTGTACTGCCAATATATAGGTTGTAACTCGCGGCAAATTTTTTAAGGCGTTCTCCATTATTTGATGTTGTGTTGCCTAGCCCATGCTTACCCATTATATTTTCGAAGCCAAAATTATTACTACCTACTTTTGCATTAAAATCGCCAATGGTTAAAACGATGTCTCCTTTCGGTAGGCCGACAAGTGTGGCTTCTAAAACCTCATAAAACGCATCCTTATTTACATCATTGTCTGGGTCTGTTGGTGCGTAACACTGTACAATGGATATTTTGCGAAATTTTGAATTGAATCTTGCTGTTATAATGCGATCCGAGATAGGTTTATATTCCAACAGGGATGCCACAGCGCGCGGAGCAACGAGTATACCGACTCCGTTTATTCTAGATTGTGCATTCCCACTATACAAAAAGCGGTGTCCTGTAGGGACGCGTAGTTCTCCTTGGCCGGTCCAACGGGTTTCTGCTAGTCCAAGTATAGATAGACCGTATCTGTCCATTTCTTTGCATACCTGTTCAATCTTGGAGGGTTCCGACAGTGATCTGACATTCCAGGTTCCTAATCTAGTCCTTGTACGAAAGCCAAAGGTCGTCATCTTGTTGTTTTGGTATCCGAGGCTATTTTCCGTTTCTTGGGTAATTTAGTTTTATGGCTAGGTTACCAACCTTGCGCAACCCCTTGTGCGTCAGTGGGATACGTGTTGAAAATTTCAGGTCTCCAACAATGCCCATTTTTAAACACGTTTGTATAGCGAGCCGCATGCTGCATGTCAGACGCCCGCTTCCAGCCGCATCTACTGTGATGGCCAGACGCTGGAAGTTTCTCCCTCTCTCGTTTGACTCCCGCTCCATGTACTACACCGGGGTTGATTACCCGATCGTTCGAAAGAGTGCTAGGGATTAACAGGGTTTACCACGTGAAGGTGAGAGTATGAAAGTTGACAGATAGAGGCTATGTGGTACGCATATCTACCTTTTTAACCCCAGATATATTACTCTGATAGGCTCCTACTTATCAGTCTTCCATCTTTGGTGCATCGTAGGATAGCTCTTGGGATTAGTTTTCTTCATAAGCTCATAGTTTGGGAAATTGATTCTGCTCAACTACTGAATCAGTTAATCTTTTGTGTCCCTAGTCGTCCTACCAGAAATGTTGTCTCTTTAGTATTGAGTAGATGCATTACTAACTATACCCTACACGAACCTTTTCGAGTTTTATGCACGTCACATAATAAATTCTATCACGTTCTCTGACCCGAGATATCGCCATCATCGATTAATACCATCGTCATTCGCTGCCTACGGGACTCCTGATCACACTGCAGACTGGATGAACTGGATGTCGCTGATTTGGGTCATCTATACCATCATTATTGTAGTTTATTAGTTCATATGTCTCTGGCCACACATAGCTGTGAGTAGGGGCATAGCTCGCTACTATTTGCAAATAAATTTCCCCCATCGGGTCAGAGGCTGGTATTTCATATTATCCTTATTTGTTTATTTTCATGTTTTTGTTTTCCTATTTATAGTTTGTTTCTGTCTTTTTTTTTTTTTTTTTTTGTGATTAATTTATTTTGGTTTAAGTTCACTTCAATTTATATTTTTGTCTTATTTTTAAGTGTTAATTGTTACATTTATTTTTGTTTTTAAGCTGACAGTTTCTTTGTCAATGCCATTTTAAATAAATTAATGTATATATTTATATTTCTATAGTATTTCTTGCAATTAATTATTATTTAATTTTGAAAGATTTGTGCAGTTTGAATATTTGAAAGGTCTCTTTATATTATTTTCGTGAACATTTGTTAAATTCTGTTTTCTAAACTTAGATTGCTCTTTATGTCTCAAACTTTTATAATTTTTAATATATCCTTCAATCCTGTCTTCTTCATAATTCTCCCATTTTCCGTTTCTTTTTTGAGTAATTGTAAGTTTTTGTTCTTCTATTCGTTTTTCTATTAATAATTTATCAACTTTGTTGTTGGGTATATTTATGGGTGTTTCTTTAATATTGGAATGAAATGTATTATTATAATAGTCAACAGCTTTAATCAATTGCTCTTTTGCATGTAATTTTTCTACTAAATTTAATGTTCTCACTTTTTCTGTTAATGTATTGTTGAGTCTTTCAATATCTGAATTGCCAGTGTGGTTGTTCGGTTTACAAAAATGAATATTTTCGCTTTTACAAAATTCTTTTATATTTATAGTATTGAATTCATTATCACAAACTATTTTATTAATTTTATCATCAATAGACATGTAAAACCTCATTTTTAGGGTTCCGTACCCATACGGATCTAACGGGACCCTATTACTAAGCATACGTTGTCCGTCCGCCCGTCTCCTGTTCTATCTCATGAATCGTAATAGGTAGAGAGTTGAAATTTTCACAGTGTGTGTAATTCATTTGTATGTAGAACGACAAATACTGAAAATACATATTTTTAGAATCATTTTTCTTTAATTTAATCTTATGTTCAACAATTTTTTTTGTAGTATACTTTTAAGCTGTTAATTGTAGTATACTTTTAGGCTGTTAAATACGCACATAATTTAATATTTTAGGCAAAAATCTTGTACGATGGTACGGAACCCTCCGTGTGCGAGTCCGACTCACACTTGGCTGATTTTTTCAATTAATGTGTCAGATGGCGTTTTCGTTCTAATCGGGTTACGATCATATTTGGCTGCCGTACATATGTCACAATTATTAATTAGTTTGTTTACTAAAATCATGATATTGGGGTAGTAAATTTTGTGTTTTAAACTATCATAATTGGATACATGCCCTGATTCTCCGACGTGGAATAAAGATATTAATTTAAAAGCTTCAGTATCGTTTTCAATATCTTTGGCAAAATACCTGCATTTTACGACCTTATCTCAGAAGTATGAGCAAAAATTACAACGATTTTTTGTTGAAGAATTTTATATATACTGTCATCCAGTTCAGAAAAGATAGCCACTATTCCTTTTTGGATATGTCTTCTCAAAAAAAACCTCGATATTATTTGTTAAATCATTTTCGTCAATATACACCCTTTTGTTGCCCTTAACCATTTTTGATTCTGCTTCTTTATTTCGAACGAGAATTAACTGAGTTTTAAATCTGTTCACTACAGTGTCAAGAATAGGAATATGGTCAGACAATCTTTCTCGTTGAGAGTCTATTGTAGCTAATGCCGAACCATTGTCATTATATTCTTCATTACCCGCATGAATTTCATTCAGATCACAATCAATTCTACTTATACCTTGTTTACATGACGCTCAAATCGATTATGCGAGAATCAATTTAACGAATATCGATTTTGGACTTATGTTTACATGAGGCAGTCGACATCGGTTTGACTAAATCGATTTTGGTTTATTTGTATTATGTCAGAGTTACCATATGCATAAAATATAATGTGATTTTCTCAACAGAATAAGTTATTTTTAAAAATCGCATTGAATAAAATAATATATAAATGTAAAATACTTAGCCTGATTTTTAATAACGTTCTACAATAATTTTTCAGTATATAAATCTTAAATTATTAAAAAAAGATAAAATAAAGCAAAATAGTTCTACCACATGGCAACTCTTAGGAAACAACATTCTGAATTTCAAATCGAAATGACATTGCTAAGTGTTTACATGAGATTGGAAATCGATTTACAAAACTGAAATCGATTGCTGTTTTCGTCAAATCGATTCGTGCGTGAAAATCGATTTGAAAAAGTGTTTATACATAAGGTTTTCGTTAAATCGATTCTCGCAGAATCAATTTGAGCGTCATATAAACAAGGTATATTTTGGCATTATATTCTCCAAGGTGAATAAGCCACCTTTGGAGCCGAGGGTTTATGTTCTTTCCATTATTTTTTACTTGTAACCATTTTAGAGGCTGGTGGTCAGTAATATGATGGAACTCCCTAAAAAAAAAGATATGGTCGTAAGTATTGACAATTCCACACTATTGCAAGCAGTTCCTTTTCTACCGTTGAATAGTTTTTTCGTGATCATTGAGAGTACGAGAAGCAAAACTTATAGGATGACCCTTCTGAGAAAGAACAGCCCCAAGTGCAAAGTTACTAGCGTCTGTCGTAAGTTTAAATGGCTTAACAAAATTGGGGTACCTTAAAATAGGATAGTCTGTGATGATAATTTTGAGTTTTTCAAAAGCTGAAATATAGTTTGGGTCATTGCTATTTACTTTGTTGTTCTTTTTTAAATATCGAAATTTTTTGAAATTTTAGAGTAGTCTTTTATAAATTTACGGTAATACCTTGTTGCTTCGAGAAAAGATCTGATTTGTTTCTGTGTTTCCGGAAGTTTAAGGTTTCGAATGACTAAAATTTTGTCTCTATTAGATTTCATACCTTCAGGCGTTAAAACATGTCCGAGATAATGTTTCTTTTACAATGAAATTACATTTGACTATTTGTATTTTAGACCGGTACTTCGTAAAGCAGAAAATATCAACTTTAGACTGCCCATATGTTCTTGTAGTGATGTACTGAAGATTAGTATATCATCAAGGTAAACTACACAAACTTTGTTGATATATTTTCTTAGATGGTGCGTTTTTGAGGCCAAAAGGCATCCTGACAAACTCATAATGACCGTATGGAGTAGAAAATGCAGTTTTCTTTCTATCCATTGGGTTCATAAGAATTTGGTGGAAACTATTTGCTAAGTCTATGGTCGAGAAATAGTGAGCTCTTCCTAGTTTATCAAGAATGGTATGAGTAAAAGTAAGCCTATCGCCATCTTTGTAAAAAGGTCCTCGTAACGATGTAAGAGAGACACTATGTTTTTTCTTTCTTCAGTGATCATGTGATCTATGTTCAAATTATTGATAATAGGAGTATTTATAGGTTCTATGGCATAAATGTTCTGAATATCAAAGGGAAATTCTCTAGGGATATCTGTATGTAAGCTATTTGTTATTTTATTCACACCGTTAATGGTTTTGTAATATTTAGGATCTTTAAGGGTTTCGTACGATCCGATTGGGAATATTTCTGAGCCTATTACACTAATTGTTGATCCTGTGTCTATAAGACACCTCAATTATACGTTATTAATTTTTACTCTAATTATTGGTATTCCTGTTCTTTGTGAGGCTCGTTGTAAAAATTTTCATCACTCTGCTGGATATTTTCTATCTCCATAGGTTCTGTTGGCATGTCACCCTGTCTTGGATAAAATTAATTTTTTGTGGCACATTGTTCGTAGAACTAGTTTGGTGTGACATTTTAGTTCTTCCGCTTTTAAGATTTTGTGTGAAAATGTTTCGCTCACCAACAGGATTATTGCCAACGGTAAGTTTTTTATTTCCTAAATATTGAGATGAGTTTGAATTGTAATTGCTATTCGGAACTGTTTTTGGTTGAAAACATTTGGTATTTTTATTTAATAAGTTCTTCTGACTTGTAACAGTTTTCCTATGTCTATAGTCTATGCATCTCCGATCGTCTAAAAGTTTAAGCCTAGTGTATTTCATAACAATGCTGTTCAGTGATTCATTGTTTGCGATGTGAACCCTAACTTGCCCAACTATTTTTTTAACAAGAATATCAACCAGGTCACGGTGCACACATTCTGGCTTTTATATATTTGGTCTTGTAACGTCAAATTCATGCAACTCATTTATTTCAAACCTAGCTTTCTCAAAAATATTAAATAATTCGTCTAAATTATTAATTTTACAATTACTACAAAAATTATAGATTTTTGCATAAGTTTTACGAGGTTGCAAATATTTCAATAACTTATCCTCAATCTGATCCCACGTCGCGTCGTCACCAAGTCCTGCATCACCTTGGATTTTCTCGTTGATTACTATATGGAGACCGCATTGTAAAAGCCCAGCATTCTGTCCACATATGGTAATAGTAGCGTCCACAGATTTTATGAAAACCAATGGATAATGATATTTGTCGAGTGGCTTTAATCGACGGAATTGCTCCAAAATATCTTTTGGAGCTAGGAAATCAAATTGTTGTTCATTAGTTGTCTGTTGTTGTTCATAAATTGATCGTTGTTGTTCATTAGTTAGTTGTAGTTGTTCATAAATTGGCCGTTGTTGTTCATTAATTAGTTGTTGTTGATCATTCACTTGTTTTTGTAGCTGCGCATTCTCTCTAGCTTGTTCAGTAAGTTGATCGTGTTGTTCTTGAAGAGCCAATTCCAAGCATTCAATCTTTTCGAAAAGATCTTCCATGATTATTAATGTAATTCAATTATAATAATAATAATTATATAATGGTAATTCAAACTTTTGTTGATTCTTAATGTTTAGTTTTTATAAATTTTTTAAAGTTTGTATTATGTTGTTAACAAGTAACTCAGTTTTTAGGGTTCCATACCCATAGGGAGCTAACGGGACCCTATTACTAAGCTTACGCCGTCCGTCCATCTGTCCATCTCCTGCTCTATCTCATGAACCGTAATAGGTAGAGAGTTAAAATTTTCACAGAGTGTGTAATTCACTTGTGTGTAGAACGACAAATACTAAAAATACACATTTTTAGAAGCATTGTTCTTTAATTTAATCTTTTGTTTAACTTTATTTTTTGTAGCATACTTTTAAGCTGTTAGTTGTAGTATACTTTTATGCTGTTAAATATTCACATAATTTAATATTTTGAGCAAAAAATTTTGTACGATGGTACGAAATCCTCCGTGTGCGAGTCCGACTCACACTTGGCTGATTTTTTTAAATATTTAACTTGGAGTTTATTCTTTTATTTGCACAGTATTGTTTTATACCGTATAATTTTTCACTATCAGGAAATATAGGCTTCTTTTTTTTTCTTTTATATTCACTGTTTGTATACTGTTTCTATTATTCAGTTATACGCTTATTATATCTGTATTTTTTTTTTTTTTAATTTTTCTTTAAATTTGTTTTTTTTTTTTTTTTTGCGTTGCACTAGAGTTTTTAGTTTTTTTCACTTTAAGTAATGTAAGTTTCTTCTTTTCTTTTGTTTTTCACTTTACTGTTTGTATTAATTTGCGATTTTTTCTTCTTTTTTTAATTTTTCTTTCTTAGTTTTTTTCGCATAGCACTACAGTTATTATTTTTTTTTTTGTTTTCTTCGGTTTTTATACATTTAGTTACGTTTTTTGTTTTATTTATTAATTTTTTTTCTGTCGGAGGATCTTTAGATCTCCTTATACAATCGTGTTTAATTCTTTCCTTATCTTCAATAGAAGCTGCGCAAATTATAGTTTCTATGTCCTACTCTTGAGACACAACTGAAAGACAAATTATTATGTCTGTTCTTATCAAACGTTTATTAAAAAGTAAAACCTAAAACATCAAAGTGAATCTTAATAATAAAGCTTACAACTAACAAAAGTTCAGCTTAATTCTAAAGCTTTTAACGGAAACAAGGAGGGAAAGAAGTTTCGATGATTAAGATAAAACAGGGATGAAAAGACATTTAAATTATTAAGTCGACAAGTATATTACCTATCCTTTATTCCTAACTATACATAACTCGCGTGCACCATATGCGATAGGCTGTGGTTTAAAAAAGACCTAAAGCTGAAAACTGCGACCGTGGCAACATTTGTCGCCAAACTCTTCCCCGGTGAAAATGAGGCTAATTTTGAGTACTATTACAACTGTCTCAGAGCGTGCAAAAAAGGCAACATTCCGACGATGAGCAGAACTAACGGCAACGCTTATCCACCCAAGCCCAATCATTCAGCCAACCTTGATCCGATAACAGAACGACTGATCTCGCCAAGAATTCCATACATGCAGATTCGTCGCGTACGTCGTAAGGGAAGTTATAGTATTGTCGGAAAAATTATAAATGTGCCCGTAGATGTTGAGACCGTGGTACTCTGCATGCCTAGATCACTTGACAACGATTACATCTTCAATGTTAATTTGAAACGTAACATCGCGCACAAGTCAACCTACCTCTCCGGCTACGTGCAGAAATCGACGGTGCATGAATGGTTGCTGTATCTTGTTCACCAACCTTTATATAAGCATTACAATATAACTATTGACCAATATTCGATCATTCGGCACCACAGGGCCAGGTTCTAGTTCTGCTACAGCTGACAAAATTATCGAGGTTTTTGAACCTCTAGACGCAAACAGGACCGCCGAGTCGGACATCATTCATGCCCAGCAGCACACCAACCAAACTCACTCGCATACATTTTCGTGCACGAAGCGCAGAGAGGAACGATGCCGATTTCACATTCCATACTGGCCGATGAGCAAGACATGTATTCTTGTCCCGCTCGCTAAAGATGATCGTAGGCGTGAGTTGTACAAGAGGCGAGTAAATGACGCGCGCCATAAGCTAGAGACGAAAATGTACGAGAAGATAAACGACTTTCTTTCTGACATCAACTGTAGCAAATCTGACAACTTTATTTTAATACGATTGACACAAAGACGATCAACAGTGTGCTTCAAACGGAATATGAAACAGATTAATGTGAGTACGTTCAATCCATGGATCGCATCGGTACTCAACTCCAACATGGATTTCCAGATTATTCTCGATGCATATTCTTGTGCCGCCTACGTAGTTGAATACGTCAACAAATCAAATCGTGGCATCAGTCAAATGCATCGTGAACTGCTATGAGCAGAACACGCAGTATGACTACACGCAACTGATGACTAAAGTCGTTCTTAAGATGCTAAACGCGGTGGAAATGAGTGCACAGGAAGCCGCGTGGTATTTGCTGCCTCAGCCGATGTGTTGGGCGTCTCGTAAAACTGTTGCGGTTCCAACAGTCTGGCCTCAAGAAAGATACAAGGCTCATAAATGCAAATTAATAATGGATACAGAGAGATTGTCCAAGAATAGCACTGACATTTGGAGCAAGTCGATTATTCAAAAGTACGAGGAACGGTCTGAAGACTTGGAGATGATTAACATTGCTCAGTGTGTCGCATCGTATGAGCTAGCAACAGCGCGGATAACTATGAACAACGATGATAACGAGAGCAATCTAGATAAAGACGCTGATAATGATGACAGAACCGTCGGTGTGAAAAGATACCGTTGTCGTACATGTTGCAAGATCATTCGTTATTGCAACTACGATATCAGTGACGTTGACAATTATAAAAGGGAGATGGTGATGTTGTATGTACCATTCCGTAATGAGCACGTTGAAATCATCGATAGGACCAAATTCCTTGATGCTTACGGAGGTGTGTAAAGAGTTCGAGCTCAATATAGACATATTCGTTATAATGCCGGAGATCGAGGCTCTGTGTGTACTCAATGACGAGATGACTGCCATACATCCTCCTGAGGCACAGGATCTGTGTTTGCCCCAACAGTGTTCAAACCATGATGATTTTGACGAGATTCCAACAAACATAAGCATTGTGAGACGCAAGGAAAACGTTATGAGCAAGAAGGACTACTGCACTCTCGTACGGCTTACTAATCCCGAGCAGAGATCGGTTACATAAATCAGATCGCGAGCCCATCCAAGTATTCTTTACTGGCCCCACCGGTTGTGGCAAGACATTCAGCCTCAAGGTGCTCATGGAAACTTATAATAGCTATACGCAGGATAACAGCAGCATGCATAACGCATACGTAGCACGTGCGTCGACCGGAAAGGCGGTGGTGGTACTCGGCAGAGTAACAGTGCACTCTGCATTTCGACTGACTATTTCAAAGCAAACGCATCCATTATCACGAGAGATACTACAAAGCTATCGGCACTTATTACACAACGTAAAGTGTTCACATCTATTCAACGCGGTAAACGCTCGCTTACAATCCATGACAGGTTTGTACGATTCCAATTTCGGCGGCCTCGATTTGTTCGCTTGCGAAGACCTTAATCAACTCCCACCTGTGAATGCATCACCTATATATCAGGCGAAGCGGGGTTCGCTGGGTGGTGGGACGCTACTTTGGCAGTCTTTAGACTATTATCCACTCGTACAAGTCGTGCGCCAGAGTGATAAACGTTTCCCCACTGTGCTCACTAAAATAAGCTGTGGCGAGCGTTTGATGACTGACGAAATGGAGTTGATAAAGTCGCGTGTGACGAAAACATCCCAGGTGTTGTTAGACTTTATTTTAACAATTCAGACGTCGACAAGTGCAATGCTCGATCTATTCCAGAAAATAAAACCACAGTGTGCTCTGTTGCTACTGTTTCCTATACTGGGTACCACACGGACACCTAGAATCGAGACGCGATCAGCAAAGTGCATAAGATGGCCGCCAGTGAGACCGGCAACCTGCCGTACAGTATAGATCTAACAGAGGGTTACCCATACATGCTCACGGCGTCACCGGTGAATCGATGAGAGTGTGGCTTCAGTTCGACAATGATTATATCGGGCGTCGTTTTCGATTAAAGTGCAGACCGCATGTGCGGAAAAAGCCTGGGGAACTTGAAGAGCGATAAGTGCCGATCGAGCGTCGCTCGGCTAACATCAATGTAGTCGCCAAAGTAAATATCACCGACTGTAGTTCCTACTGCTACCATACACAAATGGCAGGGCGGCACAAGACGAATATCTGAAACCCGCCGACCATCATTTGCATACAATCACTACAAAAATTCGTAGCATCTTGGATGCGGCTTTCTCCACTTTAGACAACCTTAATTTGTTCAATTTGAACGCACAGAGTCTCATCGCGCACAAAGAGGACATTACGACAGACTCGCTTCTCACTCGCGCCGATTTCCTCGCTATCACAGAGACTTGGGTGCCGACGAGCAGTACTGTAGTCAACATTAACAACTTTAATCTTGTTAATCAATTGGTCTGCGAACTCCAAGCGGGTGGCGTTGCTATTTACCAAAAGAATAACAGTCCCTACGAAGTAATGCCCATTCATTTGAAACTGAACGCTTCGTACGAAACGTTGCTGCAGACACACACATACGCGCGCGACATGCAATTGACATGCAAACATTACATATCATATTTCTCCCATCATTCCCCTGTGTTAAATGTAATAAAACAAAACAAACTTTGTAGTATATTGCGCAACACTTTAAAAGAAAATTGATTTAATATTGACGCACAAAGAATTAACAAAAATATATGTTTTATGGAGTATTCTCACTGAGCTGAACTCGAGTTCATCGACGAACTCGTACGAATTCGAGTTCAAATCTACAACAACCACAGGGAAAATGACTGAAGTTTGCTGTTGTTGTAGCAAATTTGAACTCGAGTTCGTCGAGGAACTCGCAAAGAACTCGGTAATGATATTGGTCACTCTGCGGCAGTGCTGCCAAGTTTTTGGTCACTCTCGACATTACACAGCTGATTATGCACAAAACAATTTGAAGAAAATTTTAAATTCTAATTTTTTTTCAAATGTTAATAAAATAAGTAGCAGGAATCAAAAATGCTGTTGCAAGAATTATTTGCATACAATGCAAATTGTTCTCAATCATGTATTTCTCGCACAATTTCCATTTAAATTTCTCACAATTGGCCACAACGTTCTATTTCTGTTCTCAGAACTCACAAACTCGCAAAAGAACTCGCACTATGAATGTAATATTACAAAAGACGACTTGGTTGATACCTACATGTAAACATATGTTATGGATAGAATCGATAGCCGACAATTGAACTACTACTAATTTCTACAGTTTACATATTGGACTAATATCGAAAAAAATCTGGACTTTCGACTTTGCTTTAATAATAATGGTCATTGAAAAACGTTGTCACGCTAAAACAATTACGGTAGTGTAGCGATACTACCTGCCCCGAATTTATAGGCCATTATTCTTTAGTTATGATACGTAATTTCAACTTCCACTAGAAAATTTCGAATATCATCGAAAAATGATGTATCGACACCTAAAATTCAGTACAGTCCACTTCTTCATTCAACAGCTCAATTTCAATATCGACAGTCTTAATCTCTGAGAATATGCTTGTGATAAAGATCTTAACGAGCCTGCCTCATTTCTTTGCTTCGTGGAATGCGACGTCAAAGGTGCAACGAGCATTAAAAACGATAGCTTCGCACCTATGCATGGAAGAGTCTCTGTTAGGAGTGCAACACATAAATCACGAAGCATTTGTGGCCAAGCAGAAGCGTAAGTCCAGTGCTAAACAAATGAGCATCTGATGACTATCTAAGAAAAGGGAACAGCGAAAAATCACATGGACATGCATTCATAAGTGAAGTTATGTTTGTGCACTCACACATAACGTCTGATTATACTTGGTGTATGGACTCGTTGCAAGCTACCATATGACACTTCATAAGTAATGATTTGATAATTATGAGAAATTGCAGAAACCAAAAGACGTCAGAATTGCTGATGAAACGATTTTGCAGGCGTACGGTAGAAGCAATATTACAGTGGAAGCATACGACGGTAAGTTTGGAATACAAAATATTTAGTCAAGGTATTATAAGTTCCGAATTTAAAACTAAATCATTTTTAGTTTGAAAACATTTTTAAAACAGCAGATACCAAATTCAATGATGGACGAAACTTTCATGATATGTAGCCAGCACTTCCGCTCTTTACCAAAAATTCTCAAAAGTAAGTATGTTTCTTTGTACTTCAGGCGTTTGCATACACATATTTGTCTCTTTCATATGTACTTATTTTGTGGCTTAAAAATGAGATAACTGTGGTGTACCCAGCAGCGCACACGGTCAAACATATATAAATCGAAATCTCATGTTGGAAGCAATATCAAAACGATTCTGATTTTGATTCAAAAATTGAACTTGACGCGCACAAAAATATTTCACTTACAGTATCCGCGTTCTCCTCAACTCCAACCCAATTCCAATTCTCAGGATGCCAGAAATCTCTTTTAACGGTTTTGTAATCGACTAATTTTTTGTAGGCGATTTGGTAAAATTCGCCCTTATCTGAAGTTATTAAAGAAAACAAAGTACCAAGAACTGTAGCTTATTGCTTGCCTCGTTAAACTGCAGTTAAAGAATTCATCTTTGTAGTTGTTTTTAAGCATAAAATTGTATTTTACGCAAATCTCTTTTCCATTAAAGCAAAATAAACAAAACAAGCAAAACAACCAACGCTGAATATGCCAACTGGCTTGCATACAAATTTTAACATTTTAGAAGATTCAAATTTTTCTTTAACTCAATTAATTGATATGTTTAAAAAATAATAATGTTAATAATGAAGCTGTTCAATTTTAAATTTGCTTTAAAAATGCGTAGAAATTGATAAATAGTGATAGCACGATTAAACGGAAAACAATTAATAACCTTTCAAAAGCCGATTTAATTGTACCGAAAATACTCTTTCGATTAATCGCCATAATCGGTTATTCCTTAAAATAATCGTAAGAATCCACGACTTGTGGCTCTACTTAATTTCACAATTGACGCAATTTAGTTGAAAGCCAAAGTGAAGTGAAAAGGGAAGTGAATTTCTGAACTCTTATTTACACGGTCTTTTCTTAAACGTTTGCTTTACGTAGTAGTAATTTGTAAAACGTGTTAGTTCAAAATCCTGTAAAAGACCGTGTAAAAAAGAGTTGGTTGTATTCAACAATTAAATATAAAAAACTAATGGCTCCTTTTCGTAGCGATATTTGGAAGCATTTTTCAAGGTAAATGCAACCCAAGTTAAGTGTCGTATATAAAGCAAAATTTTAAAATTGTTAATTATTATTACAAAGTTAGCAAACTTTTGATATTTAATACGGGAATAGGTTTTTTGAACTTGATGAAGCAACAGTTTCAACTTTAATATTTATTTAATATTTGGAATACTATAAATGGATAAATGTTGCGTTGTCTACAATAATGATACACGTAAAAAAGGGAAATGATCAATTGACTCTTACGGATAACATGTGTGAGGAACGTTGTCTAACACTCAGTGTTGCAATTGGCTTGGAGCCAGATTTAAAAAGTGAATATTCGCATTGGCGAATATGGACGGCAGATATTCGCATTCACGAATGTGTAAAAATTGATATTCGTTACATCACTAACCAATCAGTATATCCAAAACTCTACACTCTCTGTCCCAAAAATATTGCTTTTTGTTAGGTTCGTTAGTACCATCAGAGCGTCTCTTTTCAAAAGCCGAACCAACCGTTACCGAAAAGCGCAATAGATTAATATATATTTTTTATATTTTTAAAGTCTACTTTAAGTTTGTAAATTAAGGTTTTTAAACTCAAAACTCTTATTTTTAGAACTTATTTTTAAATTACTAAATTAATGTTTTCCGTTATATAAGAAATAATAATAATTATTAAATGAATTGCAATTTAACAATATATGTACTTTTTTTCATTGTACTTATATACACTGGTGGAGAAAATAATAGAAACGACATTCAGTTCTACACTTCAAACCACATTGTCAACTTCGTCTGCAAATTTAATGCCAACATCCCACTGTCCATGATTAGTTGATAACGGTACTTTATTTTGGATTTCGGTTCTGTGCATATTTCGGCAGAAATATTTGTTGTGTATTCAACTTTGTTAAGTGACCACGTTTTTTCATTAAAAAAAAAAAAAGCTCATAAATTTTGTCATACTCTTTTACTAAAACTTGTGAAATATTATAAAAACAAAAGTATATACCGCTATTCATTTTTAAGCAAAACAAAAGAAACGAGGTAGAAAGCGAGCAACCTCTTTAAGGTTCCATAAACTATTATTCGACAGTCAAGGAAAAACCCATTCCTTTCATCGGAAGATCTAAGGAAGGAGTTAAATACAACTGTCTCTAGTCGAACATGCTGATGGATGTAGATTTGAAGGCACATTCCGCAAGGAAAGTATCTTTCCTTAGCAAAAATAACATCAAAAACTGAATCAATTTTGCGAATAAACATTTAAAGCGGACAAATTGGAAAAAGGTTTTGTGGTCAGATGCAACAAAGGTTAATTTGTTTGGATCTGATGGGAAACCGAAAGTAAGAAGCCCCAAAACTACTGCACACGATCCAAAATACACAATTAAAACTGTTAAGCATGGTGGTGGCAACATAATGCTATGGGGATATTTCTCCACTTAGGGTGTTGGTCCAATGTTTTGGATCAAAGATAAAATGTGCGCCGCGGACTACATCAATAAACTTAATAGTATTATGTTATGTTATCGAGGCCTCTGTAGCTAGCGTTAGCGCACTAGGCTACCACCCCAGAGGTCGCCGGTTTGAACTCAATTGGCGACGAACTGATCCTGCGCTTTTCCCATCCTCCTAAAATTGTTCCTGTTATTCTATAACTTCCTAATCCTAACAGCACTTCCTATATATATCCAAATCCAAGTATTTGCACAGAGTTGGTGCAATTCAGCTGCTAAAAAAATAAATAGTGGAGTAAAACGCAAAGTGCAGTTGTGTGAGGTGCTCAGCAAAAACAGCAAGAGGAAGAAGAAGAAGCGATCAAAAAAATAACGCATTTACGCACCATAACAAATTATCGAAGTCCCCAACCATTTGTATGTGCCCAACTTCCGCTTAACAACAGCAACACAAAAAAATAAAGCACTGATGGCGCTTCAGGCGGAAGTGTTGTTCTCAAGCAACGTCAGATGGCAGCCCCATCACTTAATTATTTATTATTACAGTTATTTAAATTGTAAAAACTTAACATAACTTAAAAGGGGAGCACTGGCTGCTATGGCCTTCGGCTCGGTGGTGGGTTATTTTCATAAAAATAATGAGTGATTTATATATTAGAGATAGCTTAAATAATATTTACAGGTGTATATGTACATACTTATAGTTAGGTTTATATCTTGTGGAAAATGTTTATTTCTTTTAAATAAGTAATTAATTTTAAAATGTTTTCTTCTGTGGGGTTCTTACTGAGTGCGGTTTTAGGATTAATGTTATGGAAGATTTTTTTTTTTTTTTGTGGTTAATGTTGCGGAGTAAGATGTTAGTATGTGGTATAAATTGGTGTTTGTGGTAGAGAGGCAGTTAGGGCAATGAGGTGTTTTATTTGGATCAAAGTAATGCACGTGGGTGAGCTTAGTGTGACCTAATCTTAGCCTAAAAATTTTGATTTGTTCATTTCGATTAAAATTTGTTTGTCTTAGTATCTTAAGATAATCGTCTGTATGGAGGGAGTTTGTTTTGATGCCTTGATACCATCTGTTGCATTTGGTGATATTATTCTGTAGTTTGTCTGATAAGATAGTTCTTAAATATTTGTTTATGTCCGTTGGGTTGGTGTTCTAGGTTAGGATGAGAGGCATGTTAATAGCGTCTTTGGCTGATTTGTCTGCAAGTTCGTTGGCCTTAATTTTAGAGTGGCCTGGGACCCATAGAATTATGATTCTTGGAGCAGCTTTAATGAGGAGGGATCTTATGGTATAGGGAAGGGTGTTGTAGTTGTTGACGTTGGATATTGCATCTATTGTCAAAAGTGAGTCAGTGCAGATAACGAAGTTTTTGTTTTTATTTTTTATAATAAGCTTTATAGCTTCAAGAATGGCTGTTGCTTCGGCGGAGAAAATTGAAGAGTAGTATGGTAGCGTGCCATATTGGAGTGTAGTAGTTTCTGTTGAGATAGCATAGGTTGCACTACTATTTTGGAGTGACCGATCGGTGTAGATGAAGGTGTGGTTATTTAGGTTTGATTTTAATTGGAGGAAATGTTGTTTGTAGTTGTTGGATGGAGTACTCGTTTTGTCGTATTTTCGAAGTGAGGTATTAATTAAGGATTCAGGGAGGAGCCAGGGTGGTTTAGAGTCAAGTGGCTTTTGAGAGAGGTATGGTATATTGTTATACCTGCTAACATTTATTATTATAGTTATGGCTGATGTGAGTTTAGGAGTTCTAATTGATTTGTTTTGTTTAATGTAATTGTAGAATGGGGTGTCTCTGGAGTTAAGTAAAGTTTTGAACATTTTTGATAGGATGTAATCTCTTATTGTTTCAATTGATGGTATGTTCGTTTCATAGAGCATGTTGTTGATGGGTGTAGAGCGGAACGTTCCTAGCGAAATCCTGATCACCGAATTAAGTGGAGTCTTTAATTTATTAAGCGTAGATTTAGGCGTGTACCCATATATGAATAGACCGTAATCTATTTTAGAGATTAAAATGGCTTTGCTTATGGATAAGAGCGTGTGTGTGTTGCAGTTGAATTTGCTGCTAGCCAAACATTTTATTATATTGAGTTTTTGGTGTAGGGAAGGTATAAGTGAATTAATGTGTGAATCCCACCTGTATTTGCTGTTAATGTTTAGACCAAAGATTTTTTTGATGAGACTGTGGGTATCGGCATGTTGTTGCATGAAATACATGCAGTTGTGTTTCCGGCATATGTGAAGGTGTTGGCATTTTTGCAGTGATAGAGATGCACCAGAGTACGAGCACCAGTTTTGAATGTTTTGTAAAAGGGTGTCTAAGTTTTAGATAATATTTTTGTTTTTGTTGAGGTTAATGATTAAGAAGAAATCGTCTGCAAAAGCACTAAAGTGGATTTCTTTTTGTAAGCTGATTATGTTGGATAATTTATTGTAGGCTATAAGAAAGGGTATAACAGATAATGATGATGTTTTCTAGGGAATAGATGTTGGAGGTTTGATTTTCAACTCGGACAGTAATTTTCCTGTTTGTCATGAAGTTTTGAATGTAGTTAATTATTTTCGGACCTATCCTCCAGCTATGCAATTGATCTACGATGGTGTGGACACCTACTCTGTCAAATGCTTTTGAGAAGTCAAGGGTAATGAGCGAGGTGTGTTTTTTGGCTGATAGTGATTTGGTTATAAGAAGATCTGCGAAGAGCAGGCTTTGTGCAACCGATTTGCCTCTTTTAAATCCAAATTGGTTGGGATGAAGAAAGTTGTTTTTAGTTGCGAACCACCAAAGTCTTTTGGAGATTATTTTATCTAATGTTTTTGTTAGACAGCAGTTCAAGGATATGGGCCGGTATGATATTATTTCTGTTTTGTTTGATTTTGGTTTTAAAATGGGAATAATGAGACTAGTTTTATATGACTGAGGTATGATGTTGTTGAATATGTTGTTAAAGAGTTGAATTATTCTGGTTTGAGTTGACTTTGAGCTTTTCTTAATCATAGGGTATGATATTCTGTTAAGACCGGGGGCTAACCCTTTGAGTGATTAAGAGCTTAATTAAGCTCAATTGTGGTGATGTCGTTTTCTATTAATTGTGCTGAGTGGATTTGTTTTGGTGCATATTTGCTTCTTATGAATTCAGTGTCAAAATTGTTGTCTTTAGATAAGTTAGCCCAGTGTCTAGCAAATAGGTCTGATATTGCAATAGGGTTTGTGTGTGCTTTATTGTTGGATGGATCTGAGATGCAATGGACTGTTTTAATAGGGTTGAGTCCACAAAACTGTCTTATATTGGCCCATATTTTGCTGTTAGGGGTGGAGGGTTGTAAGGTTGACGTAAAGGCGGTGGTAGCTTCTTTTTTCGACTGTTTGAGTTCTCTACGGAACAGGGCATTGGCGCGTCTATAGTTAATGATGATTTCTTGGGTAATACTGCGTTTCAGTATTTTCCATGTTTTAACTTTGTTTAACCGAAGTTCTGAGAGTTTTTTGTTCCACCATGGGACTCTGTGGGGGAGATTATGGCGTGACTTCTGCGGGATGGAGATTTGTGCGTTTTGCAAGATTATTTTGTTTAAATTGGCTGCTTCTTTGTTAGTGTTTGAACTCCTGGGAAATCTGTTGTTTATTTCATTTGTAGTTTTCTCAAATAAAAGCCAATTGGCTTCTTTTGTTTTAAAATAAGGGCGACTAAAGTTGTTTGTAGGGGGTTGGGGAAAGATTGATATTAAGATTGGAAAGTGATCACTACCGCGAAGATTTTCAAATATTTCCCAATTGGTGTAAGGTGTCAGTTGGGATGAGCAAAGAGATAGGGTATGTGGGTAAAAGAATTATGAGTTATGAAGTGAGTTGGGGATCTATTATTAAGAAGAGTTAAGTTGGATTGTAGTATATAATTTGCTAAAATTTTCACTCTTTTGTTATCCAGAGGAGAGCCCCAGCTGGAGTGCCAGCTGTTGAAGTCACGTAATATAACCAAAGGGGTGTTAGGGTTTTGTGTAATGAATGTATTAGCTAGGTCAATACAGGATAAGGTTTTGTTGGGTTGAATGTATGCTGAGAAGATTATTATTTTTTGTTTGGAATGAATTTCGATGGCTAATGCTTCAAAGCTGTTGTTTAAAGTAACTTCATTGTATTGGACAGATTTGTGAATTAACACAGCTACACCTCCAAATCTATTGGATGCGTTGTTTACAATCAAGGTGTAGTTAATGGATGTAGGGATGTTTGTGTTTGTTGTGTTGAAGATATGTGTTTCTTGGAGTGTTATGATATGTGGAGACTGTTGTTTTACTATATTTAACAGTTCACTGTAGTTATTAACGTATCCTTTTATGTTCCATTGTATGATTTTTAAAGCCATGTTAAATAATGATTAAAATTTAATTTAGATGTAATTTATAGAAATGGTAGAGTGAGTACAGTGAACTGATAATTTGAGTATAGTGTTATTTTTAATCTAAAGTTTCCATTGCGTCGACTGACTCGCTACGAAGATCGTGCAAAGAAGAGGGAAAATTAGATTGAGTGTTGTCGTTTGTATGTGTGGGATTTTGATGAGAGAGCAAGGAATTTGCAGAGAGAGAATTCCTTTGTGCATGTGTTACATGAGGGGTAAATATAAATTTTTTATCGGTATGTTGATTGGTTGGAGAGAGGGCGAATGTGAAGGGAGAGGGAGGGGATGTGTGTTGTGGAGGAGTGAAGGTGTGTTTTTTGGTGAGCTCCGTCTAAATCCTGGAAAACGAGCATATTGTGAGTGATGTGAATCGGTGAAAGTGCCACAAAGAGTTTTACTTACCTGTTGGAGCCAAGTGCGCGTGGAGTCAGTGTTACTGGCGCTAGGCAGTGATGTTGTTTCAGTGTTTTTACTTTTTCTGCTAATTTGTGTAAAATTATGGTTAAATTTAATTTTCACACAAATGTGCGAATGAGACAACAGCTGATCGCAGGTTAGTGGTGGAACTTTTACACGAGTAACCTAAATATCGTTACTCTGAAAAATGGCCTCATACACGATGAATATGTGCGTTGTACATCAACGCCTACAAAGTACGCAAATTACAAAAATTACACAAACTACACATTCCCACATACACACACATACCAACCACGAAAATGGAAGGGGTAGCTTAAAAGGTTACACACTCTAATGAAATTCTCGTGAAAGGGCGAGTGAAAGCCGCTCTTTAAGCTTTCCCAAATCCAAGAGCGTCTGTTCCCATATTGGGCGGCTCCTTGGTCTGCGTCTGTACCTGAAAGGTCGACAGTAATAGATAGCCTGTCAGTAGGCTTATAAAACGATATGGGAAGGCACCCAGAATAAAAACCAACATGAATAACAAGGAAGGAATGAAGTATACGGTGCAGGGAGTCGGATCCCCAGTACCGGCGGCTTTGAGGGTGCGCAAGCGGGCCCCGGGTCGTCGTCATCAAACTACCGCAATGCTACGGAGGTGCACTCGGCCACCGTAACAGATAATGCTACGAGCCCAAAAACTACTGCAGCGATAGGAAACCTGGTTGCTGCAGCAGACAAAGCTACAGGAAAAACCGAGGAGGAGAGCAACCCTTTCAGACCAATAAGATGTATCCCTCGATCACCCACAAGATCAGGAGGTCAAAAGGCGGTGAGCCCATCTTGTGCCACCAACCAGGAGAAAGTATCAATCGGCCTCACCCCCTTTCACCAGCTGGGAGAGAAGATACGAAGCCTGACGTATATGCTGGAAGAAAAGGGCACTGACGGAAAGCCAAGGCGATCGATAAACCAGCATTTGCGAGATACGGTAGAGAGCATAAAGGCTCTGTATGAGCTCTCCGCTATTGAGCAAAAGGACGAGAAAGCCAAGGCGGTTATAAGGAGAAATAACTTTTCCCAGACTTCCCCCTGGTTGCGAACAGCCGGGAAAAATAAAAGGGCACTGGAATGATGAGACGAAACAGGTCAAAAAGGCTAACTTAGAGAAAAGAAAGTCTCCCAAGACAGCAACACCAAAGTCAAGGAAACCCACCAAGAAGGCAAGAAGGCAGGACCGGGACGGACACAATTTGCCGCAGGTAAAGGAGTGGACCAAAGTGCCTGGACGGAACAAAAGGGATAAGGGCATCAGATCGAAGCCGGATGCCCTCATCATTTCGGCAGCCGTGAATACTTCTTACGCGGAGATCTTACGGAAGATTCGAAGTGAGCCGGCCCTCAAGTGCCTTGGTGAGAATGTCAAAGCTGTGCGACGTACTGCGAAAAACGAATTGTTGCTACAGCTCAAACGTGTACCAGATTGTAACACTTCTGAGTTCCAGACGGCAATTCAGGAAACAATAGGCGGTGCGGCCAAAGTTTTGGCAAAAACGCACACGGTGTCGATTCAGCTTAAGGATCTAGATGAAATCACAATCGCTAAGGAAGTGTGTGACGCCCTTCACACACAGTGTGAAATACGTCACCCAGATGAGTCATCGGTACGAAACATTGGGACGGTACGTCCTGGTACACAGACAGCCTACATTGTGCTGCCTGTAGCGGATGCCAACAAAGCTTTGAGTATTCAGCGAGTGCGCATAGGATGGGTATCCTGCAGAGTTCGGGACTGCGCCGAACCAACCAGGTGTTATAAGTGCTGGGGTTACAATCACCAAGCGCAAAATTGCAAAGAGAGTGCAGACCGCAGCAACCTCTGTAGGAGATGCGGGCAAGAAGGCCATAAGGCAGCAACGTGCAAAAGCGAGCCAAAATGTGCGCTATGCAGTGGTAATCATGCAGCGGGGAGTGCCCGTTGCCCGGAACACCAAAGGGCAGTTAAGGCTAAGAACACAGGAGGGCGATGAAAATCGTCCAACTAAATCTTAACCACTGTGCGGCAGCCCAAGACTTGCTGCGACAAACGGTATTCGAGCAACGTCTCGATCTTGTCCTAATATGCGAGCAATACCGCAACATGATAGGACTTGAATGGACGTCACACGCATCCTGCAAAGCGGACGGGAAAGCCCCTCAAAGTAAGGCACTGACTCCTCATTCTGGCTTCACTTGGGTAAAAGTAAACGGTAAACCTGGACATAAATCAGTTTGAACGGCTCATGACGGAGTCAGTTACGGAAGCTAGCACAAAGACGCCAACAATCATTGTGGGTGACTTTAATGCTTGGTCTACCATGTGGGGTAGTAGATGGACGAACCAGCGGGGCAGAATCCTCATGGAATGCCTAGCTACGCTGAATATGGAACTATTCAATGATGGACAGCCCACATTCGAAGTTGGTGGAAGAAGTTCTGTCATCGATCTTACATTCGTGCATAGCTCAATTGCTCCTCAAACGACATGGAAAATTGGCAATTTTTACACGAATAACGATCATCGTGCAATAATCATTGAAGTAGCATCACAGCCGAGCGGAAGGCAGTTATCCCTAGTGGAAACTAAAGGTTGGAGGGATCGAGTATTCGATAAGGACTGTTTCCTACAAATATGGGAAGATGGTACAACTGTCGCCGATGGAGCAAATGTCATGGCTGAGAGCATTACAGAACGTATCTATTCAGCATGTGATGCCTCGATGCCAAGGAAAACACGGACGCCACTGCGAAAGGCTGCTTATTGGTGGAATGACGAGATAGCTGATCTCAGGAGGCGCTGTAACCAAGCCCGCAGAAAAGCGCAGCGCGGTAGAATTCATCTTAACTGGGAGCAACTACGCGAGACTTTCCGGACGCTGAGGAAACTTCTAAATAAAGCAATAAAAGCGAGCAAGGGAAACTGTTTCAAGGAGTTACGAGATAGCTGCGACATTGACCCCTGGGGCAAGGCCTACAAAGTGGTGATGAGCACAGTGAAAGGACCAAAGTCTACACAGCCATCCGACCCAGCGTTAATGGCTAAGGTTGTTGCTACTCTCTTCCCCACTTGTGACCCAGTAGAACCTGCCGACTCCTTCGCAGACGTTGAAGAAGCACCAGAGGTTACTACCCAAGAAATAGTAAAGGCGCTGAGTAAGCAAGGAGATAAAAAAGCACCAGGGCCTGACGGAATCCCTAACATTGCCCTGAAGGCTGCAATGAAAGCGGATCCGGCAACCTTCGCGAAAATATACTCAGTATGCCTCGCCGAAAGAATCTTTCCCAACATATGGAAACGACAGAGGCTTGTCTTGCTGCTGAAACCCAATAAGCAGCCAGACCTCCCATCCGCGTATAGGCCGCTTTGCATGCTCGACACTATGGGCAAGATACTGGAAAGTATCTCCTTCAATCGCCTGCAGGACACAATGGAGACACGGAACACCTTATCTGATGCACAGTATGGATTCCGCCGTGGTAGATCGACGGTTGATGCGATCCAAGCTGTAACAAATATTGCACGTAGGGCGACAAATGGCACTAGGTGGAAAGGCGGTGACAAAGAATATTGTGCCGTAGTAACCTTAGACGTCAAGAATGCCTTCAACACAGCCAGCTGGCAGCGTATTATGCAAGCTCTACATAGTATTGGAACACCGAGATACTTAATGCGAATAATATCCAATTATTTCGTAGACAGAGTTTTGCTGTATAACACTGACGACGGCGTGAAACAATACGGAGTCACGTGTGGTGTTCCACAGGGCTCGGTCCTGGGTCCTACATTGTGGAACGTGATGTATGACGGGATTCTCAGGATGAACTTACCCGCAGGTGCAACCATAATTGGATACGCTGACGACATTGCACTAGTGGCCGTGGGAAAAACTATAGAGCAAGTGCAAGTCCGGTGCAGTATAGCTACAGCAAAAGTCAGGTCCTGGCTTAACCAAGCACACTTGGAGTTGGCAGCGGAAAAGACGGAAGCAGTTCTCCTGTCCACGAGGAAAGTGCGAGAGGTCTTCGCGTTTCGTGTAGGCGATATTTACATAACCTCCCAACCTTCTATTAGATATTTGGGAGTGTTAATTGATGCAAGGCTGACCTTCAAGGACCACCTGGCCAATGTAAATGACAAAGCGGCTAAAGTCACTAGAACCTTATCCCGCATAATGGCAAACATAGGCGGTCCCCGAGCAAACAAACGAAAGCTGTTAGCCAGGGTAATCACCTCTATCATACTCTACGCGGCGCCAGTATGGGCTGAAGCAACACTAATGAGCTCGTATATTGCGGGTATCCGCTCGACGTACCGGCTAAGCGCGCTGCATGTAGCAAGCGGCTTTCGCACAGTGTCGGACGTGGCGATAGAGGTAATAGCGTCCATGTCACCAATTGACATAATGGCTCGTGAATTGTGACGAACACACAGCACAGGCGCTAGAGCATCTAAAGAAGAGGAGCGTCAAAACAGCATCCGGGAATGGCAAAGAAGGTGGGAAACATCAGAGACAGGGCGCTGGACTTTCTCCCTACTTCCCAGACTGGATGTGTGGATAACACGGAACCACGGTGAAGTAGATTTCTACGTGACGCAGATGCTAAGCGGACACGGATGCTTTAAATACTACCTGCACCGTTTTAATCATGAGGAGGATCCCTTCTGTCCTGTCTGTGTTGGCATCGCCGAAGATGCTCAGCACGTTCTTTTCTGTTGCCCCCGATTTACCGAGGAGAGAGCACAGATAGAAGAATGTTTTGGCGAACCACCAACAATAGGAAACCTGGTGCAACATATGTGCCAATCTCCAGAGAAGTGGCAAGCAGTATAAACCGCAATGTTTGCCATTATGAGTACTCTCCGCACACTGGAACGCGACAGAGCCGCTGAAAGATGGCGTGAGCAAAGTGACCGTTTGGCTAACTGACTCACGCACTGATCTATAGTTTGTTGACGTGTAGGCAAGACCTACTGACAAACAGTACAATAGGGGACCCACAAAATACGGGACAGACAGACTTTGAGCAGTGATGCTCACTCCTTCCCTTCCGACGAAATATTTAAAAACAGTTCCGGGGGGACAGTAGGACATGGGGCGGTAGTTTTTAGTGAGGTTAAAGTCCCGCACTCGGTTATAGACCGGACTGGCTTTCGATGCTTTTCTGCCGATTAAAAAAAAAAAAAAAAAAAAAAGGAGGAGATTCAAAAGATGTGTTGATATTTTTTGTGGTTTCAATTTGGTTGTTGTGTGCGCTGTCGTCAGGAGAGTACGGTGCGGAGATTACCGTTTAAGAAATTGGGTTATTGTTGTTTGTTATCTTGATGTATGCGTCTTTAGTCTTTTCGTTTTTGTTGTTGGATGCGCTGGCGACAGAAGAATATGAAGCGGCGTTTACCGTTTTGGTGACTGTGGTTCTGAATATTGTTTTTTCTTCACGCATTGTACATTTGTTCGTCATCTTAATTTTCATAACTTCTATATGTTCGTTGTATTTGCTGCATTGGCGGGAGGGGTGTTCCTCTGAACAGTTTACACATTTTGTCTGTGTGCATGGCTCAGGAGAGAGTGGAGAGAAACCGCAGTTGTGGCATAGTGGAGGATTTTTGCAGTGCTTTGAGATATGTCCAAGTAACTGGCAAGACTTACATCTCATGGGGTTTGGGACATATTCTCCCACTTTGACTGAGTGCCAAGAGATATCAATTTTCGAGGGAAGGTGGTAGAGCTCAAATGTAAGTAGTATAACGCCGCGGGGTTTAGATACGCCATCGGTTGATTTCAGAAATTTGTAAATACCTGTTACGTTTTGAGAGCTGAGTTCCTATATAATCTCCTCGTCTGGAATAGTGGCCAGGTAAGGGGCGTATATCGTGCCTTTGACGATGTTGAGAGTCTTATGCAGCTTGCCTTCGGCTCGGTGGTGGGTTAGGTTAGGTTAGGTAGCTGCATCACTGAACGAGTAATGCCACTTAGACTGCAAGATGGGTCCGTTGTGAGCCACAGGGGTGGGGCTTGGCTACATCCCAACCAAGGGGAACCCAAGAAACGTATCCTCCTTCTGGACAGAGCTGGACATGAGCAGAAGAGGTGCTGGATTGTCTCCAGTTCCTCTTCATTTCTGCAGCTGCGACAGAAATCATGCGTTAAGACTCCCAGTCTAGCTGCATGATTACCTATTAGACAGTGTCCTGTTAGGGTGCCTATCAATATTCCTAATTGAGCTCTATCTAGCTTAATACAAGACAAGGATAGACGCTGATTTAGCTTCGGCCATGTTTGCCTGGCTATTTCGCAGGTAGAAACACTACTCCATCTAAGATTTCTGGAATTTATTAGTGTTTCCCTGGCGATAAGTTTACACGTCGCGATTGGGACACCAATGCTCTCCATGCCCCTACTTTCCGTAAAGGAGAATGGGTCTGATGGGACTGATGTAAAGAGCCAATAAACAGTTTTAGGTTTGATTCCCCATGTTTTGCCTATTGCTCATCTACAGGCATAGAGTGCCACGCTAGCCTTCCTAGCTCTTTCTAGAGTATTCGGCTTCCATGTCAGTTTCCTGTCACTGATTAAGCCTAAGTACTTTGTCTCTTCCGATATCATCACACATTTCCCCGAAAGCATTACCGGATCTAAATAGGGGATTTTATGTTTCCTAGTGAAGAGGATGACCTGCGTCTTGTCCGGATTGACTCCAAGACCACAATCTTCCGCCCACTTGGAAAGAAAATTCAGAGCACCCTGCAGAAGGTCTCTCAGAATAGATAAGTATTTTCCAGAAACGGCAATAACAACATCATCCGCATATGCGATCACTTTGTGAACTCCTACAGGGGTCCCTCCGCAGTGGAGATGAGGGAATGTAGTGCTGTTTCAACTGATTCCCCCTTGGTATATGAATGTTGAGATTGAGAGATCAACCTCCTGTCTATCGTCAGTTTTAAGTAGATTTCAATCAGCCTTTCTAGTGTCTTCAGTAGAAAGGAAGATTGAGAGATCGGTCTTAAGTCTTTTGGATGGGTGTGAGATCTTTTACCTGCCTTTGGAATGAAAACTATCTTGTTGGGTGGTTGGTTATTTTCATAAATATAATGAGTGAGTTATATATTAGAGATAGCTTAAATAATATTTACAGGTGTATATGTACATACTTAAAGTTAGGTTTATATCTTGTGGAAAATGTTTATTTCTTTTAAATAAGTAATTAATTTTAAAATGTTTTCTTCTGTGGGGTTACTGAGTGCGGTTTTAGGATTAATGTTATGGAAGATTTTTTTTTTTTGTGGTTAAAGTTGCGGAGTAAGATGTTAGTATGTGGTCTAAATTGGTGTTTGTGGTAGAGAGGCAGTTAGGACAATGAGGTGTTTTATTTGGATCAAAGTAATGCACGTTGGTGAGCTTAGTGTGACCTAATCTTAGCCTAAGAATTTTGATTTGTTCATTTCGATTAAAATTTGTTTGTCTTAGTATCTTAAGATAATCGTCTGTATGGAGGGAGTTTGTTTTGATGCCTTGATACCATCTGTTGCATTTGGTGATATTATTCTGTAGTTTGTCTGATAAGATAGTTCTTAAATATTTGTTTATGTCCGTTGGGTTGGTGTTCTGGGTTAGGATGAGAGGCATGTTAATAGCGTCATTGGCTGATTTGTCTGCAAGTTCGTTGCCATTAATATTAGAGTGGCCTGGGACCCATAGAATTATGATTCTTGGAGCAGCTTTAATGAGGAGGGATCTTATGGCATAGGGAAGGGTGTTGTAGTTGTTGACGTTGGATATTGCATCTATTGTCAAAAGTGAGTCAGTGCAGATAACGAAGTTTTTATTTTTATTTTTTATAATAAGCTTTATAGCTTCAAGAATGGCTGTTGCTTCGGCGGAGAAAATTGAAGAGTAGTATGGTAGCGTGCCATATTGGAGTGTAGTAGTTTCTGTTGAGATAGCATAGGTTGCACTACTATTTTGGAGTGACCGATCGGTGTAGATGAAGGTGTGGTTATTTAGGTTTGATTTTAATTGGAGGAAATGTTGTTTGTAGATGTTGGAGGGAGTACTCGTTTTGTCGTATTTTCGAAGTGAGGTATTAATTAAGGATTCAGGGAGGAGCCAGGGTGGTTTAGAGTCAAGTGGCTTTTGAGAGAGGTATGGTATATTGTTATACCTGCTAATATTTATTATTATAGCTATGGCTGATATGAGTTTAGGAGTTCTAATTGATTTGTGTTGTTTAATGTAATTGTAGAATGGGGTGTCTCTGGAGTTAAGTAAAGTTTTGAACATTTTTGATAGGATGTAATCTCTTATTGTTTCAATTGATGGTATGTTCGTTTCATAGAGCATGTTGTTGATGGGTGTAGAGCGGAACGTTCCTAGCGAAATCCTGATCACCGAATTAAGTGGAGTCTTTAATTTATTAAGCGTAGATTTAGGCGTGTACCCATATATGAATAGACCGTAATCTATTTTAGAGATTAAAATGGCTTTGCTTATGGATAAGAGCGTGTGTGTGTTGCAGTTGAATTTGCTGCTAGCCAAACATTTTATTATATTGAGTTTTTGGTGTAGGGAAGGTATAAGTGAATTAATGTGTGTATCCCACCTGTATTTGCTGTTAATGTTTAGACCAAAGATTTTTTTGATGAGACTGTGGGTATCGGCATGTTGTTGCATGAAATACATGCAGTTGTGTTTCCGGCATATGTGAAGGTGTTGGCATTTTTGCAGTGATAGAGATGCACCAGAGTACGAGCACCAGTTTTGAATGTTTTGTAAAAGGGTGTCTAAGTTTTAGATAATATTTTTGTTTTTGTTGAGGTTAATGATTAAGAAGAAATCGTCTGCAAAAGCACTAAAGTGGATTTCTTTTTGTAAGCTGATTATGTTGGATAATTTATTGTAGGCTATAAGAAAGGGTATAACAGATAATGATGATGTTTTCTAGGGAATAGATGTTGGAGGTTTGATTTTCAACTCGGACAGTAATTTTCCTGTTTGTCATGAAGTTTTGAATGTAGTTAATTATTTTCGGACCTATCTTCCAGCTATGCAATTGATCTACGATGGTGTGGACACCTACTTTGTCAAATGCTTTTGAGAAGTCAAGGGTAATGAGCGAGGTGTGTTTTTTTGGCTGATAGTGATTTGGTTATAAGAAGATCTGCGAAGAGCAGGCTTTCTGCAACCGATTTGCCTCTTTTAAATCCAAATTGGTTGGGATGAAGAAAGTTGTTTTTAGTTGCGAAGATTATTTTATCTAATGTTTTTGCTAGACAGCAGTTCAAGGATATGGGCCGGTATGATATTATTTCTGTTTTGTTTGATTTTGGTTTTAAAATGGGAATAATGAGACTAGTTTTATATGACTGAGGTATGATGTTGTTGAATATGTTGTTAAAGAGTTGAATTATTCTGGTTTGAGTTGACTTTGAGCTTTTCTTAATCATAGGGTATGATATTCTGTTAAGACCGGGGGTTAACCCTTTGAGTGATTAAGAGCTGAATTAAGCTCAATTGTGGTGATGTCGTTTTCTATTAATTGTGCTGAGTGGATTTGTTTTGGTGCATATTTGCTTCTTATGAATTCAGTGTCAAAATTGTTGTCTTTAGATAAGTTAGCCCAGTGTCTAGCAAATAGGTCTGATATTGCAATAGGGTTTGTGTGTGCTTTATTGTTGGATGGATCTGAGATGCAATGGACTGTTTTAATAGGGTTGAGTCCACAAAACTGTCTTATATTGGCCCATATTTTGCTGTTAGGGGTGGAGGGTTGTAAGGTTGACGTAAAGGCGGTGGTAGCTTCTTTATTCGACTGTTTGAGTTCTCTACGGAACAGGGCATTGGCGCGTCTATAGTTAATGATGTTTTCTTGGGTAATACTGCGTTTCAGTATTTTCCATGTTTTAACTTTGTTTAACCGAAGTTCTGAGAGTTTTTTGTTCCACCATGGGACTCTGTGGTGGAGATTATGGCGTGACTTCTGCGGAATGGAGATTTGTGCGCTTTGCAAGATTATTTTGTTTAAATTGGCTGCTTCTTTGTTAGTGTTTGAACTCCTGGGAAATCTGTTGTTTATTTCATTTGTAGTTTTCTCAAATAAAAGCCAATTGGCTTCTTTTGTTTTGAAATAAGGGCGACTAAAGTTGTTTGTAGGGGGTTGGGGAAAGATTGATATTAAGATTGGAAAGTGATCACTACCGCGAAGATTTTCAAATATTTCCCAATTGGTGTAAGGTGTCAGTTGGGATGAGCAAAGAGATAGGGTATGTGGGTAAAAGAATTATGAGTTATGAAGTGAGTTGGGGATCTATTATTAAGAAGAGTTAAGTTGGATTGTAGTATATAATTTGCTAAAATTTTCACTCTTTTGTTATCCAGAGGAGAGCCCCAGCTGGAGTGCCAGCTGTTGAAGTCACCTAATATAACCAAAGGGGTGTTAGGGTTTTGTGTAATGAATGTATTAGCTAGGTCAATATAGGAAAAGGTTTTGTTGGGTTGAATGTATGCTGAGAAGATTATTATTTTTTGTTTGGAATGAATTTCGATGGCTAATGCTTCAAAGCTGTTGTTTCAAGTAACTTCATTGTATTGGACAGATTTATGAATTAACACAGCTACACCTCCAAATCTATTGGATGCGTTGTTTACAATCAAGGTGTAGTTAATGGATGTAGGGATGTTTATGTTTGTTGTGTTGAAGATATGTGTTTCTTGGAGTGTTATGATATATGGAGACTGTTGTTTTACTATAATTAACAGTTCACTGTAGTTATTAACGTATCCTTCTATGTTCCATTGTATGATTTTTAAAGCCATGTTAAATAATGATTAAAATTTAATTTAGATGTAATTTATAGAAATGGTAGAGTGAGTACAGTGAACTGATAATTTGAGTGTAGTGTTATTTTTAATCTAAAGTTTCCATTGAGTCGACTGACTCGCTACGAAGATCGTGCAAAGAAGAGGCAAAATTAGATTGAGTGTTGTTGTTTGTATGTGTGGGATTTTGATGAGAGAGCAAGGAATTTTCAGAGAGAGAATTCCTTTGTGCATGTGTTAGATGAGGGGTAAATATGAATTTTTTATCGGTTTGTTGATTGGTTGGAGAGAGGTCGAATGTGAAGGGAGAGGGAGGGGATTCAAAAGATGTGTTGATATTTTTTGTGTTATCAATTTGGTTGTTTGGTTGTTATGTGCGCTGTCGTCAGGAGAGTGCGGCCAAGAGATATCAATTTTCGAGGGAAGGTGGTAGAGCTCAAAAGTAAGTAGTGAAAAGCCGCGGGGTTTAGATACGCCGTCGGTTGATTTCAGAAATTTGTAAATACCTGTTACGTTTTGAGAGCTGAGTTCCTTTATAATCTCCTCGTCTGGGATAGTGGGTTGGTAAGGGGCGTATATCGTGCCTTTGACGATGTTGAGAGTCTCATGCAGCTTGCACGATATGTCACAAATGCCGGTGGGAACTGTGGTTTTGATGAATTTCTCTGCGTCTGTTTGAGAGTTGACCAACAATATTAAGTTGCCATTGCGAAGATTTGAGATCGATATGACGTTCTTGGAGATAAGCCGGATGGCACAATGAACGGCGAAACAAGAGAAGTCCGAAATGTTTTTTTTTGTTATTATTTGAGGCCATGATTATGTATTTTGGGTTATCGGCCATTTTGGTGGGAATATCAGCAAAAGCTATATCCAGCTTTTGTGGTTGTCTCCGTTTTTTCATTGGGGGGCTCTCGGCAAGCGGTGTAAACCGATTGTTCCCCAGATTGGGTGGCCTGGGGGCCATAATGAACTTAATAACTTCTAAACACTAGTGTAGTTAAGGCTTTGTTGTCCGATGCGTGCAGAAACGATTTATTATATATTGTTTTTTGTTTTACGTTAGTGTGTGTGTGTGTGTGAAGAGAAACAGAAGATCAAAGCAAAAGTTAAATTACTAACGTCTGCTCGCAATGAGTATTAGTCGTCGACTGAGCCCCATCACTTGAGATCACTAGCGGGTAGGCCAATCACTTACCCTAGTCGAATTCAAATCGATTACTGTAACCAACACAAGGGAAGCCTCGGATACAAAAACTCACCTATGATGACGACATTTGGCCCACGCACCCGGACAAGAATAGATCAATGGAAAAACAGCCAGGAAAGCATAACGCGAATGTCGCTAGACTGGAACCCGCAAGGAAGCAGAAGCCGTGGCCGGCCAAAGAATTCTTAGGAGTAGGTCAACCCTGCGGGAACTAGCGGATATATTAACACCACATGGGATCAGGCAAAAACAACAGCTCAGAACCGTGTTCGATGGAGAAGCCTAGGAGTTTTAAAGGAATGGTGGATTCCATGGGTCGTAGATGCACAGAAGTATTAAGAAATCGTGGTAGCACAAGAAAATATTAAAATATGTACGTTATTTTATTCTTATAATTCGAAAACAATACATAGTGTTAACTCTTTTGTTTCTATTTTTTTTTCCAAGGCCACTAAATGAAATTCATTTTTTTGTTAAATGAATTTTCAGAATTGCAACTTTTTTTGCTGTTATTTAAAGCTTTCTTTAATATACATTAAATAAACATTATAAAATTTAAAACATAATTAATTTCAAGGAAGAAAATTTGAATGTTACAGTCGTTTCTATTATTTTTTCCATGACCATTGTGTGGTGATTGTTCAAAGCGCCTGTTCGTCGGCCGGAGCAAACACGCGCTCCATACATTTGAGCAGTTCATTGTTCAGTATCGTTCGTTTGTTGCGTGAATTCTGATGGGATCCTTGGAGGAGTTTATCATCATTTGTCATTTTCGTCGTCATACTGTGTGAATTTCGTCGCTAACATAACTTTTCACGCGACGATAATTAGTGAGGAATGATCGCTAATTTCAAATTTCTTGGAGAGCATCATCATGCAGATTTACAGAAGTACGAAATTAATACCGTCACATATGGGACATCATCGGCTCCATACTTGGCAATTCGTAGTCTTCAAATGTTAGCGGACCAATCTATGAACAAATTGCCACTCGGTGGGTCAATTTTCAAATCTTCGTTCTATGTCGATGACCTTCTCTGCATAGCAGATGATATCGAGACACTAAAAAAAATTAAAAATGAAATCAGCAAGGTTCTTGAGCGTGGAGTGTTTCCACTGACAAAGTGGCATTCATTCAAACAAACATACGAGGGGGGACCCAAAAAAAAGGGAATTTCGTCATAACTTCTTTATTTATTAATATTTTAACACCAAATTTTGATCAACTTCAAAGTATTCGCCATTGACCACAACGCACTTCTCCAAACGATTCTTCCATTGTTCAAAACAGTTTTTAAATTCACTCATCGGGATGTCCTTTAAGACTTCCAACGATTTTTGTTTCACCTCCTCCACAGTGGCAAAACGCTTTCCTTTCATATTCCTTTTGAGTCTGGGGAACAAAAAGAAGTCACAAGGGGCTAGATCCGGTGAGTATGGGGGGGGTGGACAATCGGTGTCATGGCGTTTTTGGTCAAAAATTGCTTCACGGAAAGGGCGGTGTGGGCCGGCGCGTTGTCATGATGGAAGAACCAGTCGCTGCAACCCTTCTCATGTGCAAATCTTCGGATAAAATTCTCTGAATTGAACTCCATGACATTCCCGACATCTCACAGAGTTGATAAATGGTTCGGCGATGGTCTTCACGAACGAGGGCATTGATTTTGTCGACGTTTTCATCAATTCTTGACGTTGAGGGGCGTCCTGAACGAAGTTGGTCTTCAATAGACATTTCTCCATTTATAAAATGTGAAAACCAATCGTAAACTCTGGTTTTACTTAGGGCAGCATCTCGACAATCTGCCATTACGTTTTCGCCGAAATGTAAAAAGACGTTTTACTAAAAAAAATCTCACAGGTGAACCGATGCACTCACAGCGACACAACTTTGCACACTGACACAGATGGCGTGACACTAACGGACATGTGGTCAAACAATAGGTTCCCCCACTCTCCCTCCACACTACAGCGTAATTCCCCTCGTATACAAAAATAACAAAAAGAACAATACTTTCCAATAGCTTGGTCGCTTCTCTACCCACACGGCGTACTGTGACCACTCATCATTACAACAAAAATTATACTTCAAGCTATTAAAGCTAGACTGGAATGATTCTGTGCCACAGTCACTTCATCAAGCATGGGAAAAATGTTTGTCATTATTTGAAAAAATATCATCGATGAGTATTATTGTTATTGTTTATATCAAAATGTCATCAAGTTAGATTTACACGGATTCTGCGACCCTTCAATACGTGTATATGGTTGTTGAGTGTATTTTCGAACCTAATACACCTCCGGTCATGTCACCATCAAAGTGTTAGCTGCTAAATCACGAGTGGCTGCTGTGAAGAAACAATCACTTCCAAAATTAGAACTTTGCGGAGCACATTTGTTAAGTAAAGTCCTTACTAAGATAAAGAATATATTCAAAAACAAGGACTTTAACACAGATCTTTGGTAAGATTCTCAAATCATTTTACATTGGTTGAAACAGCACTCTGCAACACTTTCAACATTTCTTGGGAATAGAGTATCCGATAGTCAAGAAGCAACAACTAATTGTCATTGGAGATAGGTACCAACCAGTCTTCATCCTGCTGAAGTTGTATCTCGAAGATGTACTGTGGATGAATTGAAGGGCTCAAACTAGTTTAACGGTCCAGAATTTCTACTAAGGAACACCGATACTAGGCCTACGCAATGTGATAACAACGAATTAGACATGGAAGTTGTAAACAACGAAAAGCGCAAAAGTACATTTACTGCAACAATCAAAGTCAATTACTTGTTAGACGCTTTGGAAAAGTTTAGTTCATACAAACGTTCTCTTCGCATCATCATGACACAAGTTTGCAGAAAAAAAGAGATCAACTAGTGCTATGTCTCCTTCATCGGAAGAACTGCGTCAAGCATTAAATGTCATAGTTTGGAATATTCAACATCAATATTTTATTGAAGATTTTCGTTTGCTACAAAAACAAAAACCTCTGCACAATTCGTTGAAATATATCAGTCCATTTATTGACAATTCTTCAAATCATGATCTCATCGCTGTCGGTGGCAGACTTAAACATGCTGATCTTCCACCTAATCAGAAATATCCGATTCTGCTTCCAAGCAAATCTACGTTTGTTAAGAAGTATATTCGCCATCTACAGCTACGCAATTATCATGCTGGACCTAAGGCTCTGGTCGCGTTGATCAGAACTCGATTTTGGATAGTCAACGCCAGAGCTGTAGTACGACAAATTGTCCGGTCATGCATACATTGTGGTCAATATCGACCGAAACTACAACAACAAATCAAGGGATCGTTGCCAGCCGAACGTCTATCTATCAGCAAACTGTTCGAAAGAGTCGGAATTGATTTTTGTGGCCCAATTAACACATACACATTCGAGGCAAGGGACCAATGAAATCATATGTTGCCGTTTTCGTGTGTTTAACATCAAAGGCTGTTCACATCGAAGTCGTTTCTGACTTATCCAACAATACATTTTTGAACGCTTTTAAACGCATGATTGATTGACGTGGACCAGTTACCGATACATATTATGATAATGCTACAAATTTTGTTGGTGCTGCCAAAAATTTCATGAATTGAAGGCATTTATGTTCAATACCAAAACCCAGCCAACTATACATTCATATTGCACTTCAGAGGAAATAACATTTCATTTTATTCCTCCGAAAGCACCACACTTCGGAGGCTTATGGGAGGCAGCGGTGAAGAGCGCTAAGGGTCATCTAATGCGCATACTGATGAACACAAAATTCAAATACAAAGAACTAAATACTGCTGTCGTCGAGATAGAAGCTGTCTTAAATTCACGACCTTTATCGCCATTATCAACAGATCCAAATGATTTAAGTGCCTTGACTGCTGGTCATTTCTTAACTAGTGATTCACTTCGTGCACTACCCGGACGGATAATAGAAACAACCAGCATCAACGTTTTAGACAGGTTCGAACAGATCAGAACAGCAACAATTTTGGAGACGTTGGTCTGCTGATTACATCAATGAGTTGCGTGCTCGAACGAAATGGATGACTGAATCACCTAATCTCGATAAAAGATAGATGGTCATCATACACGAAGACAATGTACCACCATTACGTTGGAAGTTGTTACGTGTAGAAAAGTGCGGGGAAAGGACGGACACGTTCGTATTGCAAACGTACGCACAGCCAATGGAATTTGTTGTCGCCCAAATCACAAACTGGCATTATTACCTATATCTTGAAAGATAATTCTTTCAACGGGACCGGGATGTTGAGTCAAGTTAATTAATTTTTAAATCATAGCTGCATGTTGGTTGCCTTTCGCAACACTGTTTTTCATTCTCACATTTTGTAACACTTTTTTCATTTTGGCCTTTGGTACGTTTTTTTATTTTTCAACACTTAAATAAAATTTATCGTATAGCAAATTAAATGACGCACCCCCATATCTTATAAAAAAAATAAGTAAGAGTGCTTAAAAGTAGCCATCGACACGTCAAATACTTCATCACAACGTTGTTGTTGTTTTTTGATGCGTTGCCCATCAACTATACCAAATTTCGTTCGTCAAATGGATTAATTTTAATTTTTAGTTCTCTTTGAAGCATGGTGTAAGAAAACAAGGTGCCGCCAATTTTTTACCGATATGTGTCGTTCTCAGCAAATGGTCATTATTTCGTGATTTTTACGTTGCATAACACTATCAAATGTTCATTGTTTACATATTAACATATGTGCATATTTAACTGCTTGCAAAGTATATGAAAAATACAAAATACTGTTTTATTGCTTAATTCAGTATTTTATTCAATTTACACCGCATTGTCAATTTAAATTTCCTTTTAATAATATTATTTTCAACACAATTTCTCCGAACACAGCTGATCAAAGCGCAAAAAATTGATTTCATAACACAAATTTTTACATTTCTAATGCATTTTCACGTTGTGTTCAACACTAAATGCGTGTTTTTCAGCGTTTTAATACACTGATGATACTTATTTACTAAAAATTGAGAGTGAGCGAATTTTGAGAGCGTAACAAGCCAAATTGGCGTCACCTTGTTTTCTTACACCATGTCTTTGAAGCAGCAATGACTGCACACACATAGCGAATGTGCGCGGCAGAAACAATAAAACGTTTACATAAATGAATACATATGTGTATTTGTTTATTTTATGTTATTTTTATACTTATTTTGATTTATTTGTAAATGAAAGAAATCGCAGAATAGAATAGAAAGTTAAAACATAACCAGCAATGAGTTCAGACAGTGATTCTGCGGATGCAATACTGCTTGCAATATTTATCAAAAGAAAGAAGAGGAGGAGTGAGCGGAACAAAAAAATGTGGTCTAAGGAGTGGTATAAGAAAAGATCGTTTTTAGGCCAGACTGTCCTATTGAAAGAGCTTGAATTAACTTTTTCCTTAATTCGGTCGCTGTACTCCTTACTATTAACCTTCCATATTGAAGGCAATGCTTTATACGTTTCAATAAAAGTTATCATTTCAATATTTTCCATTTTTCCTTTGGTTCCTTTGGATATAACAAATACAAAAACAAAATCACAAACAAAACAAACATTAATAAAATATTGAAATAATATTTCCTTCAATACTACCAAAATAAAAAACTGTATTAACTGTTTTTAGGGTTCCGTACCCATAGGGAGCTAACGGGACCCTATTACTAAGCTTACGCTGTCCGTCCGTCCGTCTCCTGCTCTATCTCATGAACCGTAATAGGTAGAGAGTTGAAATTTTCACAGAGTGTGTAATTCACTTTGTGTGTAGAACGACAAATACTACAAATACGCATTTATAGAAGCATTGTTCTTTTTATCAGCTCATTTTGCTAAATAGAATTCTTCTTAAAATGTAACACCCCAAATTCTTTAAGACAGGGCATCTTGATCTGAAGTGCGTCAGTGTTTCCTGCTCATTCCTGTTGCATAGCATACAAATGGTTGACATATCTGGCGTGAAACGATTTGCATTCAGTGGTAATATTTCGCAGCGTGCTTTTATTATCATCGTTATTTCACGTTGAGTTAGGTTGGCTTTAAAACATTTTTCTCCAGCCGCTGGTTGTAGGTATTTATAAAAGCGGTTTGTCCTACCTGCTACTTTTTCCAGCATTGTACTCCAAGAAGCCACTTTAATGCCTCAATGAGTTAATTGCAACGATTACACCAGTCTTCTTGTATCCCAGCATTCCCTTGAAAACTTATGTTGTGTTCTTATCCCAGCTGATTAAATTTATTTGCCCAAACAACGTTTCTTCTTAGCAACTTATGGGGCAGTCTATCTGCGTCATAGGACAGTAAAGCCTTTGTGATGTATTTCATAAGCAGATCTAATGTATAGAAGTGACTGTCATCAGTACCAGTTTCCAACGATAATGCATAGTTTGGGATTGAGTCCGGTAGCCTCAGCACTCTTTTCAAGAAATACCGCTGGAACTAGTTTACCTCTTCCGGCATTGTGTATCCTCAAACCTGTGTTAACACTCTTACGTTTGTCCCATCAATATTTAGACCACCTTCCAAATTGTTGTGGACATCATTTAGATATAAAATAAACAGTAACGGTAACAGTAGAAATTTACCCCACAATAAGTATCAAAAACATATGACATTTCATCACCCGTCCATACCGCGTACTTGGTGTCTTTGTAAATATCTTCTATCACCCTTAATATTTTTGTTGAAAGGCCAATCTCATGCAGCTTGTATATTACAGTGTTTCTGGTGACCTTATCAAAAGCAGCCTTGAAGTCCACAAAGAAGGCGTAAACTTTTTTGTTTTCTGTTAATTTTATGTGCACAATACTTGACAGGTTGTATATGTTATCCACCGTTGAGTATCCCCTTCTAAAGCCTGTTTGGAATTCGTTAATGATGTTATACTGTTCTGCCCATTTGTAGATTCGCTCATTTAGTACACCCATGAACACTTTTGCGATTGTATTCATAAACGCTATTCCTCTATAGTTATTTACCATATTTGGGTCTCCTTTTTTAAATATCGGGAGCAGAATTGTGTTTAAAAATGTTTTTTCCACTTTTCCTGTTTCGAGTATAACGTTGTAAGCTCTGGTTAACTCTTCTACGAACTCGCTGGTTGCATTTTTGAGAAATTCATAAAGTATACTATCTATTCCAGGGGCCTTGTTATTTTTTGACTTTTTTAAAACCTCATGAATATCGAATATTTGTATAGCACTATCTAGGATGTCTTGAGATTGATATCGTTGGCAATAATGGATTTCACAGAATTCTTGGGTAGGATTTAAGAGGGTTGCAAAGTAATGTTTAAACTGTTCCGCCGATAAATTTGCTCCAGTTTTAAAAGTTTGCCCTCTTATATCGTTTGCAACTCTCCACCAATTTGTGGAGTCTTATAAATGGTTTATCTTTTGTTCCATCCTTTTAAGATATTCAGATTTGGCCTGCCCACACACATTTCTATAGACTTGAATGGATCTTAAATAGTAAGACTTGTCACTTTCATTATTTGATCTTTTAAATTTGTTTAGAGCTTCAAAGGATTTTATGCGCGCTTTATGACATTTAAAATTATACCACTTCTGTTTAAACATTACTTTTGTGCCACTCTGTATCTCCACTGAGTTCCTAATAACTTTAACCAGCTGAGGTAAGGTCGGTGTGTTATTTTCTTCTTTTAAGGACTATAGGTACTCATTTAATTTTCGACTCTATCCAGCGCAGTTTCGGTATTAAATTCTGTTTTTTTGTTTGGCTGTTAATATTTTCAAGCTCCATGGTAAGCTTGATTGGCATGTGATCTGACCATATTTGATGACCGACTTCGAAATTTGTAACCAAATGAAGGCACTCCACTGATATTGCGCATAGGTCATTTACAGAGCTTCCGATCGCATTTACAAAAGTAAACTCACCACTTTGATCACCTTGTCTGAACAGACTCAGTGAGTACCTTTTCATTTGAATTTGTTACCATGTCTTTTGAATTCCTATTTTCGTTACTGCATTAAAACTTAGTCTATTTAGATTCGTTTGTTGTTGTAGTTGTCCAACTCGTACATTAAAATCTCCCATAATTATTAAATTTCTTTCTGTTGTTTCTTTGAAGAAATCTTTGAGCAATGAGAACTCGCCTTGCCAGTTAGATCCTCTTATGTATACTGGAATCAAAGTTATTTCTTTATCGTGAGTGTATAATCTAATTTATCCAATTCCATTTATATTACGGTACCTTTTTAATTCCAATGACCATTCCACCGCTAGTTTGGCTATTTTTTGTTACTGGTTTCCAATATGTATCAAATCCATTAAAATATTTAGTTGCCTGTACTACTCTACGAATACATCATTTTCACGCAAATATTGGAAAAAGTCAGGATATAAAAATTTACCTTGCAGGCCATGAATGTTGTAGGAGATAAGACTAATTTTCGTATTTTGACAGGGCTTTTTTATTAGGTTTTTTGTAGCTTGTAGAACCAATACTTATAATCTATGGAAATTAATTTAGCGTCGTTTCCATACAGCTCCCTGAGAGCATTTCCACCTTCCTGCTGGTCTCAACTATCAACTTTTTTTCGCGATTCCACCTAAACCATTTATTCCCGATTTTTAAGTTGTCATCTCACACCATAATCGGATGTTTTTTGTTTGTAGCCAATATCGCCGATTTAAATTGCAGCATCACCCTTTCTTTAGTTGGTGGTCTGCATTGAGGTCACGCTCTATGTAGATAGATGAACCTGCCAGCTTGTTTGTGCGTTTCAAAACCGAAAGCAATCCCTCTTCCGAGTCAAACTCATCCAACGCAGTCACTTTACCACCAAAATTAGGCGATTTCAAAAACGTCAAAAGCGGTTTTCAGCACATACCGGAATCGTCAGAAATCATAATCGCATAGAAATACAACGACCACCAAATATTGTATCGACAGCAAAAGCCAAATTCAAACTTGTTAAAAGGATAATCGAATAGAACATTAAAATTCAACTGAAAAATCCCCTTCAATACACATTGGCAACGAGAGTCATTTCAATACACCATATACATGTATGAAAACTATCTTAGATACAGGTTTAAGCCCAAAACAATTTGGAAAAAGACCATTCAAATAACAGCTACGTAGTCAATAGTGATGCACGAATCCTTGGATTCGGATTTGAAGATCCGGATCTTAAAATTATTGCTAATCGAATCCAAAGTACGAATCCGTGTACGAAACCGAATCCGGGTACGAATCCGAGTACGAATCCGGGTACGAATCCGAATCCGAGTACGAATCCGAGTACGAATCCCAATCCGAGTACGAATCCGAGTACGAATCCCAATCCGAGTACGAATCCGAATCCGAGTACGAATCCGAATCCGAGTACGAATACGAATCCGATTACGAAACCGAATCCGAGTAAGAAATCGAATCCGCGTACGAATCCGATTATGAATCCAACGAATTCCAGTGAGAAATCGAATCAAAACTATATTTATTAATAGGCTATTCACACCGAACTGATTCAATGTGAATCGATTTTGCGTTCAGGCCGGCGGTTCTGGACCATGATCAGCTGTTTTTTGTTTTGGTTTGAAAAAAAAAACCAAGAGCTGAAGTCTGTCGAAAATGACAGTTCCTAACCGAAAATAGCCGAAAATTGTCCAACACTGTCAAAAATTTGCAGACCTGTTTTGATTCAGAGCCGATTCCATTGTTAAATCTACCTGAATCGATTCACATTCTATAACAACAACTGTTATTTTTCCTTGTGGTTGTTGTCCGATTCAATAGTCGATTCAACTTAGAATCGATTCACGTTCGGTGTGAAGAACCTATAAGAAATAATTATCGAATCTATGTAATAAATAAATTAGCTTAGTTATATTTAGTACTAAATAAATTGTCAAATATAATTTAGGAGACCAGGCGCACAGAAATTTTTTTGTTAGAGAGAAGAAATAAACAAGTTATTTAATTAACTTGGAGGTTTATTGTTGTGTGATACTGTTCTTGTTATCTTGGCATATTCGCCAATTTTGTTTTTAGTATTCGGATTCAAAATAAATGGGATTCGTGCATCACTAATAGATAGACCAGACTACAAAAACGACAAACAGCCAACAGTGAAAAAGCAAAGACTACATGAACGCTGCTCATAATTTCGCGATAACACGACATATAAATAAATAAAAGTAAATCTTTCTTTCATATAACATTATTTAAAAAATTTTTCATATGCATACTTGAAAAGGGGTAAACAGAAGAATGCAATCAGTATTTGCAATGGATTGCAACGGTCCATTAAAATTCTGCGTTTTATCCATTCACAAGTATCTTCTTCGATCAATAAAAAGGCAATACTACGGCAGCTGCCATTTTGAATTTATTTATTTTTCTAGTTTTATTTATGTTTTTCTAAGAATAATTCTTAAATTTTACAAAATTCTCAACTGTTAGGAAAACAGCTGATTCGAACATGAGTTTTCCTTCTATTCGAAAATGACAAAACCGATCGGTTGTCATGACAACATTTCAAATCAGAGCAATTCCGACTTGATTTCCCTGACAACCCCGAATAAAGGCGGATATCATAAAACCATTCGTGCTTTTTCCAAAGAGTCACTGGCAAGGTGTGCAAAATTGTATGTGCCAATATGTATAGCATATAAGCCAGTATGTATAGTATATAAGCTAGTATGTAATTTCATGTATGATAGAGAATAAGAAATATGAATAATTATCATATGTATATAAATGTGAATTGAGTAATAAAAGAGCAGTTGTAAAAAGAACATCATTATATTTTTGGCAGACATTCGGGCATATGATCGAAAACACCGACGGTTTTGATGTCGGGCGTTTTCAATTTCGCCCAAAATAAACATAGGTGTGATAGAAAACGCGACGATTTCATTATTCAAACATTGATGTTCGAATGAACAGCTAAATGAATATTGTTCATTTTAGGGGCGTCTTACACGTATCGAGTTTTTGGCGGAACTTATCATTGACTTTTCTTTGAAGCCTCTTGATATTATTTACACTCAGCCACAGATGCCAAGCAAATACTCTGACACTGCTTACTCCCTTTCATATTATTCACTCTACAAAAACCAATCGAAAAAAAACTTCATATATCAACAAACAAAAATCATGTACCCTGCATTAACACATTGCAAACATGCCAACTTTCACCAATGAGATTATTAAAAATTCTTGTTGATCTTATCACATTCAACACAGTTTTAAAACATCACAGTTTTATTACCAACAAATGTAGTTAAGTTTTCAATGGAAAAGTGATTTGGATAAAATGCAAATTTATGCCTTAAAACAACTAAAATTTTGAATTCATTATATGCTGTTTAGCGAGGAAAATAACAAACTACAATTCTTGGTATTTTTTTTCCTTTTGATAAATTGAGATAAGAGAGAATTTAACCAAATCGCCTGCAAAAAAAATTAGGACATTTCAAAAACGTAAAGAGCGCTTTCCATCACACCGCACTATGGGAAATTTTTCCACTTTTTGTGTTAAAAACCCAATTTTCGAAAGTATTCAAAATAACGTATCTCCACAGTCATTGTAACGGAAATGCATTCCGACACAGGGCTGCATACCAGACATACTGATTTAATGCAGTCCTGCCCATAATAGCTTCCAAAAACAGCTGTTGTTTGAAGAAGGATATTAATTGTTCAATGTGCCTTTTTTTGAGTGATTTGCAAGTGATTAAAAATTATTTTATTGGTCTATTTGTAATGGAGTCTTATAATTGTGGTTCGTATTATATGTTGGTTCACTTGAACTGTGCAAATAAGTCCGATAGATTGCATCACGCTAGAAAATGCAGCAGAACAAATAATTTCACAGATATGTTCCAGCGAGCTATGGATATATGAGACCCCGTAATATCATCGATAAATCTGGACAGGCGCATACGAAAACAAAAACGCCTGTGTCTTCCATTCGAAGTAGTCAAGTTGCTAACGTGTGAAATAAATAACGCAAAAGATATTCCAGAGGTTGATCGAAACTTCGTTGAGTTAGAAAATATATATGGAAATCTAAGTGACTTCGAAATTGAAAATGAAGAGCATGAGAGTTAACTTAAGGCGAGTATAATGGACATACCAATATACATACCTGTGTCAACAAGTCAGAGTAGCTTATATCGAAAATTGAGTGAATTGAGTTTAAGCCCTATTATGATTTTTTCACAAATCCAATTTTCAAACTCTTTTAAACCATTATTGGAATAAATAAACTATATAAAATTTATGCTTGTTAGAAAGGTTGTGAAATCTACTTTTATAAAAATATTTTACAAAATTTATTTATTTTTATTTTTTATAATTTTTTTTGTGTAGCATCTTATAAATATGAAATGAAACCAAACAGAAATTACTTTACACAAGATGGGCAATATCTCAAAACATCGATTTTCGGCAACAGCTACTCTGACTTGTTGACACAGATATATAAGGTACAGCTTATAAAATTAAAGCAATTTCAACATCAACAAAACTGTATGGTATTTTTCTAACCTTCATTTTTTAAGGGAGGGGTTGAGTGCCATGACCACTTTTTTCCAAAACATTGCCTATTGGTAACGCAAAAAACCGTATCGAAAAATCTTACTTTATCTTTGAGTGATTAATTTATGCCACAAAAAGTGGCAGTTTTTACATTCTGTTGGTCAACATCAGTGTCGGTTTCTTGTAGTTTTATAAGTCGATTACGAACGATGTGAAGAAGGAAAAGCGAATTATCTTGAAGTGGCAGGTTACCTCGGAGACGATTGATTTCCTTGACTCGTCAGACTCGACTGACATGTTTTATTCGGCAATTTTTAACACTGGTTAATGAAAAGTCGCTGCCTGTGCTTGTAAGAAATATAACCACACTTCAGAGCTGGGATTTTCGTAAAACGTGCTCCACATTCAATCCCAACGAGTCTTCCAAATATTTGGCTTAATTTTGCATAAACATTATTACTTCCTTTTCTATTCTTTCCTCCAAAATTGCAGTTTGTGTTGTCTCCAAATGCTACAATTTTATTATTCAAATAATTGCAAGATAATACTTCCTTCAAATAATCGACAATTATTTCCGATATTTCCCCTGATTGTTCCCGAAACTCTAAAACATTAACTTTCACGTCTTCGCATAGTAAAAAAAATAGCGAATCAAAATTGGGAATATTTCGATTGAACCCTGATTTCATAAACGCAGTTTCCAAAGCAACAATGCAATGGATAATGCTTACAATGCAAAGGAACAGTGCTTTGTCAAATAATGCATTGAGTGTTTATGAATGCACTGTTGCTTTGTCGTGTGTATCGTTTAATGAAAGCGAATCTTCAGCAATAGTGCGCTTTTGTTTTAAAAACAGCTTTAGAATTAGTTGAAACAAAATATTCGCGCAACACCACGTTAATAAAAAATGTTTTAAACAAACGATAGCCCCGGCTTATTACATTATTAATTGACCGCGATTAAAAAAAAAAATTCTTAAAACCTTAGCTTTTTGCAAAACAATAAAAATTGTGCAGGATGACGTGTTTTACTCTCATTTTCGTATGACATTTAAGGTATTTCTTACCAAATGTAATAGTTTTATGAAAAATAATTCATATCTTTTGTTTAAATATATAACATACAATGATAGAACGTTAGTGGCATTCGCAAACAACTGAATGAATTGAAATTTCATTACAAATAACGATTTGGAAACTGAGCAACAATTTCTCTTTTATAGCGTGGTTACACTGCTTCAAATTAGGTGTTTTAAGACTAGGTGTTTACACTGTTTTTTTTTTATGCAGTCAGATATTTTTGTTTTGGTTATACATACAAAAGGAACGTTGTGGCTAATTGTGAGAAATTAAAATGGAAATTGTGTGAAATACATGATTAAGAACAATTTGCAGTATATGCAAATAATTCTTGCAACTTCCTACTTCATTCCTGCTACTTATTTTATTAAAATGTAAAAATAAAATTACAATTTAAAATTTTCTTTTAATTGTTTCGTGCAATGATCAGCTGTTTTATGTTTACCGCGCAATTAAAAAAGACAAAAATGTACTTTCCCACAACTGCTGCGGGGCACCCAGTCGACAGTTGTTTAAAATGTATTTTTTTTTTTTAACAGTTTAAAAACTCCATCGATTTCTACAACAACAACCCTCAATTACGTCACTTTTCCATGCGGTTGTTGTAAAAAAAAAAAGTTTTTTAAACTGTTTCAGAAAAAAAAACAGTTTTTTCTTTAGTCTAAGTACGCTATTAGAGACGTCAGTGATCGTTTTAGTGTAGCAATTGGCCTCGCATATAAAACTTTCCTTAAAATAATAAAGATGATCTGCCGCTTAAATGACATGTTATAAAATTTCCAAAGACTGAACTGAAGACTTTTTCAATTCTGCGCTTCAATCCTGTTCCTTTCGTTCTAGGGTGCGTCGATGGAACACATATTCCGATTTCAAAACCAATAAAAGATGAAATCAGTTATCGCAATCGAATGGGAACATTGCTCAAGTAAATATTTTAATCTTTTTTACAATAAATTATTTTTTTTTCATGTTAAATATTTTTTACCAGGGTACTGTCGATAGCCGCATTAAATTTATAGATGTATTTACCTGTTGTCCAGGTGCATGCCATGACGCATCAGATTGGCAAATGAGCCCTATCAGGAAGGCGATAATTATAAAGATTTGTTCCAATTACCATTTTTTTGGGCGATGGATGTGTTTATTATGGTGCCTTATAGTGGCTTTACAGTGAGCGAAGATTCGAATCTATGAAGATGCGACTATGATTCGAGTTTCATTTGACAACAACAACAGGGAAAATGACAAAAATTAGGGGTTGTTGTTGTAGAGAGATTGGATTGGGAGATGCTAATCTCAAATAGATTCGCAAAGATTCGGTTTTTTTGAATGGTCAGTCTTAACAGGGCTGGGCAATTCTTCCATGTAGGTTGGCAGCATTTTCATAATTTCGTCGTTTTTTGTGATTGTCATGTGTCTTCTTCTTCGTTTTTTTTGCGCGCTCCACATAAAACAGCTGATCATGGCACAAACAATTTGAAGAAAATTTCAAATTGTAATTTTTTGTTCAAATATTAATAAAATAAGTAGCAGGAATGAAAAAGGAAGCTACAAGAATTATTTGCATACACTGCGAATTGTTCTTAATCATGTATTTTTCACACAATTTCCATTTTAATTATCACAATTAGCCACAACGTTCCATTTGTATGTATAATCAACACAAACAACAGCTGATACTAAAATACCACTGTAAACCACAAAACCGAATCTTCGTGATACGAGCCACTGTAAAGCCACTATTATCTGGACAAGCACTTCCTCCGGGGAAGTAGCAATAATAAACTGCAGTCTAGATATCGTTGGGATTCGTAATGTTAATGCCAATAGATTCGATAAGTTTGGTACTGAAATACCACTGTAAACCACAAAACCGAATCTTCGTGATTCGAGCCACTGTAAAGCCACTATTATCGTGATAACGGATTCTTAACGCCAATGCAATCGAAGTATAATGCAATTCTACGTTCGACTCGGGTTGTTGTTTGGCGTATTAAAAAAGAAATTCAGAATACTAAAGTATATTAAGTATATTAATGTTCAACGTCTATGTCTGCCAAAGTTAATAACAATGGCATGATTCAATATTTCACAAAATAATTATTGAAAATGAAGGTAACAACGCCGACAAATAATAGAGGAAACAAACATCATCGAATCTGAAACGCTTGAGGAAACTACTTTACCATGACAGAGAGAGGCAAAAGCAAAAAGAGTTGCAGCACAATATAATCAAAAAATGTTAAAATAATGGGTCATATAAAAAGTCTCCGCGGTTTTTTGACACTAGATGGTGTTGGTGTCCTCACTAATCTGATTGTGTCAAACGAACACGTGTTTGAAAGGCTACATTTTTTGTGAAGACAGCTGTGTAATTCGTTTCTCGTTTGAATATGAGAGAAATATCTGAAGCAATAAGCTATGTGATACTTTTTTACTATAGGGAAAAACATGCCGAAAAATTTTTGCAGTTTACGGTGAGAATGCTTTGAGCGAACGCCGGACCCAGGAGTGGTTTGCTCGATTCGATTCAGGAAAAGATGCACCTCGCATTGCTCGGCATGTCAACTCAAAATCAAAGAAATTTAATTGACCGAATAACAAGCAGTGAAACGGTGTTGAAACGTAACGAAATGGAACCATTTTTGAAGCAAATCATTATGGGCGATTAAAAATTGATTAAATACGATAATATCCAACGATAGCAATGATGGGCAAAGGCCGGTGACCTTCCACAAATGACTTCAAAAACTGGATTGAAGGCAAAAAATGTTATGTTGAGTGTTTGGTGGGATTGGAAGGGAATTGTCTATTATGACCTGCTACAACGTGGCGAAACGGTCAATTCGGTCCTCTACTGTGCATAGTTATATTTTATTAAATTTTAATGAATTCAATTCATAAAACTAATAAAGGAAAATTCAAAGAGAGCAAATGTGTTTATTTTTGTTCTAATAAGTACAATATTTAAAATAATTTTTAGTTAAATATATACATATATTTTTTTTTTTTATTTCAATTTGTAATTTCGGGTTACTTAGTGGTGCATAGATTTGAAAAGTTTTAATATTTCTAATTGAGGTATTTTATTTCAATTTTGAGTGACTAGTGCATTTTGTTTTTGGTTTTACATGTTTCATAATTTTTACTTTTGTTATTGTATATACCGTTTTTGTGTTTCCTTCTGTAGCATTTGTTTTTGTTTTGGGTCTGTTTGATTTTTGTGCGCTCCAGCACTTGCAGTGTCTACATTTAGTATCTGCATTTTGGATAATTTAATCAATTTATTTCTTTCTTTTTAAACTCTTCTCGCAGTGAATAGTATTATAAGTTTGTCATGAAGTTTTTAACACACAGAAGGAGACATCGGAGACCCCATAAATTATATATATTCTTGATCAGCGCGACAAGACGAGTTGATCTAGCCATGTCCGTCTGTCCGCCTGTCTATCTGTTAGTATGCAAACTAGTCCCTCAGTTTTTGTGATAGAGAGCTGAAATTTTGCACAGAGCTTTCGTTTTATCATATGCAGTACATTTGTCGGAATCAGCCGAATCGACCACTAGGGGAATACCCCCAATACAAACCGGGATCCAAATGAAAGGCTCCGTACCCATAGGGAGCTAACGAGACCCTATTATTAAGCTTACGCTATCCGTCCGTCCGAGCGTCTCCTGCTCTATCTCATGAACCGTAATAGGTAGAGAGTTGAAATTTTCACAGAGTGTGTAATTCACTTCAAATACTACAAATACACATTAGAAGAATTGTTCTTTAATTTAATTTAACAAATTTTTGTTTTTTGTAGTATACTTTTAAGGTGTTAATTGCGAGTCCGACTCACACTTGGCTGATTTTTTAGTATTTGTCGTTCTACACACAAGTGAATTACACACTCTCTGAAAATTTCAACGGGCGGACGGACACCGTAAGCTTAGTAATAGGGCCCCGTTAGCTCCCTATGGGTACGGAACCCTAAAAAGTAAAGACGAGAAACCAAGTACACGATCTGAAAGCTACTGGATTCCAAGGAATATTACAGAATGAAAAAATAGAGATTGTATTGTTTGGAATGTAATTTATGATCGTTTTAATGCTACTAGGAAGAAGTTTCAGAAAGTCTATTTACCAGTCAGGTAAGTTGGACACAAATGAACGAACACATATTTCTGGGCAAGGATTTTTTCGTACAAATATTATCTTATTTTTTAGGTGTTTAAGAGTACAAACAGCTGAACGTAAAAATATGTATGATAAGTGTTTAGAGCAAGTAGTGGTTTGTGCTACCTGATAACGTTTGTAACAGAACAAAAGATTACGAGTTTAGGTTTTTTTTTTCTAAACTAAACTACTTCCTATCCCACACCACTCCCCCCCCCCCAGAGCCCGCGCGAGCTGAGGTCCATTAAAAACCGAACAAGACTGGGTATCGACCACAAGTCACTTCGGTACTGAACTACTGGAGTTAGTAGACATGCAATACAAATTAATTGACTACTATACGGCTACAAACCTAATGTCATCAGCCATTTATACTAATCATAAAGCACTATAAAGATACATTTAAATAAAGTGTGCGAAATTAAGTTAAATAGTTAATAGAATACTATGTGTTAAGGAGAGTTAAGAGATTAGATTTTAGCTGATGGGACGAAATAGTATAGATTGTATGATTGACATAAAACACGAAAAGGATCATGCTGCAAATAAGTAGTCTTACATGTATAGGAGAATAATTCCTTGTAACCCGAGAAGGAATATTATAATTAATACTACCAAGCAAGGAAGGGGAAAAAATGCTGCCTACAATTAGATTGTACAAGAATGTGACACCAAGAGTCGTTCTGCGACTGGATAATTTCGGGAGGCGGATTAGTTTAAGACGGCTTTGGTAAGATGGAAGGTTTATATTGGGATCCCAGTAAATTAATTAAAATTAAGAATTTATTTCTAATATTACAAATTGTGCGTGTTCGTATCAGCGGTTGTTACAGACAAAAACGTTTATGCTTATTACATACCTTCGTAAGACAAAACGAAAAATTATGGTTAAGAGAAGATGCAAACGAGATGCAAAGCAAGTGATAACACGACACACTCTTTGCATTTACAATTTAGATCATGCTCTGGGATAAGTTAATTTCTCTTAAATAGCTGACGCAGAAATTCTCCCCCCGCTAGAAGATTCGAACTTTTAACAGAAGGAACATCAACAAAAGAGCTATTCTGTTTACTGCTCGCTTAACTGGTCTAGCACACGTCTTGATGATTGCAACCCTTGCAACGATGTCCTGACCTTTGACGATGCTTTCCACACGGCCCAGCTGCCATTTTAAGGGTGGAAGATTGTCGTTCTTCAATAAGGCCATGGCGTCAGGATGCAGATTCCGAACTGAAGATTTGCCACTTACTACGCTCTTGAAGCAAAAGCAGATAATAGCTGCTCCACTTTGGTTAAAATGATTGCTTCATAAGGCAAACGCGATGCCATTGGCGCAGACGACTAACATTCAGACTAGTCAAGTCTGGCTCAGGAAATGACATTAAAGGTGCACCAATTAAAAAGTGGGCTGGTGTGAGCACCTCCAAGTCATCAGGATCCTCTGTAATTGGACGAAGAGGGCGAACATTTAAAATTGCAGAAATTTCACAAACCAGTGTTCGCAGCTCATCAAAAGTCAATATAGACAGTCCAACTGCGCGATAGAAATGATGCTCCTTAACTGCTGCCTCCCAGAGGCCACCGAAATGTGATGAACGAGGCGGTATGAATTTCCAGTCGATTCCATTTACGATGCACGTTGCAACAACTTGGCTGTAATGAAAACTGTTAGAAAAAAGCCGGTTTAACTCCGCGAGCTCATTCTTTGCACCAATAAAGTGCGTGGCATTATCTGACCATATCGAGCGTAACTTTCCTTTGAGACTGATAAAGCGTCTTAAAGCTGCAAGAAAAGCCTGGTTGGGTATATCCTGAACCAGCTGCAGATGAGCAGCCTTGGTAGAGAAGCAAATAAACACGTATACATAGCATTAAACCAAGACTTGTTTCTGGTCTGATGCTTGTAAAAAAAAATCGATTCCGGTAGTGGCAAGGTTAGGTTAGCTTGACCGATCAAAAAGATCCCACATAGACCAATAGCGGTCCTTAGTGTTGCCAAGAAGAAGCATGGAGAACTTCAGACTTTGTTCTTAATACACGTTTTTGCGAGTTTCAGTAGGTTGCTGCTCTTTTGATCCGTGACACATTCCAAGGAGGGGAAAAACGCAGACCCAAGATAGCTAAAGCGTGATTTGTAGAGAGCTGGACATTGGCAAAGTAGGTGTTGTAAAGTCCCCTTAGCATCCTCGTTGCATGTTGTACATGCATCACTCTTAACCAAGTTCAATTTGGCTTCGTATGAAGGCGTTAAACAATGTCCCGTAAGTATTCCGAATAATAACTTGCAATTCTTTCTTGGGAGAGCTAAGATGTAGTTGGTAATCTTGTAATTGAAAGAGCGAAGCTTGATTTTTGCGGTTCTGCAAGAGAGTGCTTCATCCCACATACTCTTCGCTTCCTGAATCATTGCTGTGTCAATTTCCTCAGGTTGGCTAACGCCGGCTGTGGCGATTGCGTCTGCTTCCTCATTCCCTTCAATGCCTCTATGCCCCGGTACCCAAAAGATGGTGAAGCGTCTGTTGATACAGAGTTCGTCAATTTTGGTTCTACACGCTACAGTAGTCTGGCTTATATGACCGTCTAAGATCAAGCTCTGAACAGAATACTGCAGCTCACACTCCCTCTGCCATTTTAGAGCCATCTGTAGACAGGTTCTAGGAGTGACAACCAACCTGGGTTCCCTTTTGTCACCCATTATGTTCTATTAATACACTAAGCCTTCCATTGAAGTTGGCCTGGGGAATAACATAGTCCGAGCTAGTATTTAAACCTTCGTGTATCTTACTGTGGCCATAAGGTCGTTGTACAAACTCTCCTGTTACCTTTGGTCTTAGTGCGGACTTCTTTGCAGTGCTCTTTGCTACCAAGCCAATAGCTTGAAGGTCGAGTATTCTGTCAAGTGCTGCTGTAGGGGTGGTACGCATTGCACCAGATATACACAACCCTGCGATTCTCTGTACCTTCTCTAACCTTTTGACGTATGTCTTTTTGTTAACACTGGTCCACCATAACAATATACCATAGAGTAATATGGGCCTAACTACCGCCGTGGACACCCAATGTGTAAGACGGGAAGATAAACCCCATGTCTTACCGAGCATTTTCCTGCAAGCGTAAAAGGCATTCAGAGATTTCTTCACCCTTTCTTCCACGTTTAACTTCCACGTCAGTTTGTTATCCAATATAACTCCAAGATATTTTGTAGACGTCTTTGGTGCGAGTAAAATGTTTCCTAATTTAGGAGGGAGCCAGTTCGAAATCTTGTATTTTGTTGTGAAAAGTCCGTCTTGTCTGGATTCACATCCAGTCCCATCTTTCTTACCCCATCGCTAATTTCTTTAAGCGCCCTCTCAAGTTCTTGACTCATTGAGCTAAGGCACCTACCTGAGATGATTACGGCCAAGCCATCTGCATAGGCAGTTGACTTTGTACCTCCATCCTCATTTTAAGAAGAATTTTATTCATTACAAGTGTCCATAGCAGCGGAGAGATTACGCCCCCTTGAGGCGTACATCTGCATGCCCTCCTTGCCTAAATAGTCGCGTCCCATTCAGCCACCACCGTCCGGCAATTCAGTAGATTGCCGATCCAGTGCCGTATGGATGGATGTGCGTCAATTGATTCAGGCCCACCATAAGTGCTTCTGTCGAAACATTGTTAAAGGCACGTGATATGTCAAGGAAGGCACCTATTGCATACTCACCGTACTGTATGGCCCTTTCTATTTGCATCACCTATGAAGAGCTGTCTCCGTGGACTTGCCTTTTGTATAGGCGTGTTGGTCCCTCGATAGTAGATCCGGTGAAACCCTTTCCTTAATATACGAGTCCAATAGTCTTTCAAACGCCTTTAATATGAACGATGTGAGACTTATCGGCTGATAGTCTTTTGGATACAAGTGGCTGCTCCTACCTGCCTTTGGTATGAATACAACCCTTGAAAGCCTCCAGTTCTTCGGAACATAGTTAAACCTCAGGCAGTTCCTAAAAATACCTTTAAGCCATGGTGTCAGTACAGCACTACCCTTTTGCAGAAGCGCGGGAAAAATGCCGTCCGGTCCCGGGGATTTAAAGGGGTCAAACGATTTTAAGGCCCATTCCAGTCTAACTGATGTGATCAGGCCCTCACATACCTCATTTAATGCATCCCGGAAAGTGACCTTCTATACGTGCCTCTAGCGTTTCCTTTCCGTCTTTGGTCCATTCGTCTGTGTCTTTGCGGATTAGTGAAGGAATTATAGGAGACTTGGCAAGTATTTTCCGAAGTCTCGACGACGCAGAAGTCTTGTCCAAATTACCACAGAAGTTCTGCCCCAGTTTGTATTTCTAGGGTTCCTAAATATTTCTCTTGTTCTTCGTGGGATCTTTATATCTACAGTGAAACTTATATGTATAACTATGATCAGAGAAGGAGGGTTTCTCAAGCCCCTTCCAGTCTAAGATCTTTATATCGCCACCGTAAAGGAAAGTGATGTCCAATACATCTTCCGATGTTGGACCCTTATACGTGTCTGTTCAAAAAATAAGGTGAATTTTCAAATTTCGCGGGTTACGTACATTCGACTATTATTTTTTTTTATGTTGGTACACTCGTCTCGAAGATATGTTCACGGTTTTAGCCATATACCATGTTTAGTTTGTTTGTGAGAGGCATAAAGAAGACAAGTGTTTTGCGTGTTCGGCGATTTTCTTTGAACAGACCTCGTATGTTCGCATGTTTGCTTACATTGTACTGTAATAATTATAGTTAAAGAGGTACTCATCCCGTTGGTTGGTATCCTTACTGCCCCATTGAGGATGGTGCGAATTCACGTCTGCACCTAACACCACCTTCTATTCACGTTGACCGGCTTCCTCCATAAAGTTTTGTAGCTCCATGGGCGGTGCCTCAGCGTCGTGTGCCATATAGCAGGAGGCAAGGAGTCTGGGTCCGTTTGGAGGATCAGATCCTGGGAGCCCTTCGTGTCTGGTTTGCCAGTGTGTAGTAGCTTCCAGTCCGTAGTTGGAACGTCGGGATTCTACCGCCGGAATAGCAGTATAGCGACTTCCGGTTTTACTGTGTTACCTTAGCACGCGGTACACACGGAATATCGTTTTTATCTACTATTTCCAGCTTCGCGCCCTCCCATAGTCCTTCTATCTTAGAAACTACCTCCGTGAACCATTTTAGCATTTGTGGATCTTGACTCCCAAGCACCACCCTGCTCCTTTAAACGAGGGCGAGGGTTTGTCTGGTTCGTCCTTCAACCTAGCAACGATTGCATTGAGAATTTTTGCGTCCACCTGTCTCCATTGATCCGCCGTAATCTGTTTATTCGGGTAATGTCGGTCAATAAGCGCTACGATCAAATGCCATTTAGCTACTTCTTTGACTTTCATCGCCTTTCTGGAAGTGGTTGGCTGGTCATTGGTGTGAGAGGTTTCTGGATGCGAAGACGTTTGGCTGCAGGTCTTTCTTCGTCCTTAGACCGCTGTCTTTTCGGCTCCTTGGTGTTCTTTGCAACATTCTCTTCAATTTTGTTCACGAAGGCAGGATGCGTCGTCGCATGTTTTCGACTCTGCGCGAAGTGCTCTCTTCCTTTCGTGACCGTTTCATTAGCCCATTTACGGTCCTCCCGCTCCTTAGGCGAAAGAAAAACCTTGGTTTCTAGGCGTAATTTTATTTTGACCGCTGCCTTGAATTGAGCAGGTTTTCCTTACTGGGCCTCTTCATCGGCCCACTCCTGCTAATGGATGTGGTACCTGACGTAGAGGCCTTTGGGGAATTGAAAAGCTCTTCCTCAGCAGCTGTGTTGACGGTGGCCCCAATACTCACGCTTTCGAGGTCCGAGTCTTTATTAACTGCAGTACCCCTGATGGCTAACCCTTTTTCTGTTTTTTTTTTTGGCAGCATTATAACCACTGTAACCTGCTCCCGTTACAGTAGAGGTTTGGCCACTGGCGACACGGTTTGTATTCTCCCCATGCCCACCGGTGGTAGCAGCCAATCCTCCCACCGACGTTTGGACTAATATCCCAGGCTGCCTTCAATGTTATCAATGTACTCCATGTGAGTTTTTTTAATCGGGGGTCCCTACCCCTAGCATTTTAATCCTACTGCCAGGAACCTCTTGGAACCTCTAACATGTAAAGTTATCCTCCGAGAAGAGACGGAGGAGTTCATACATCGGTCTTGGCTAGGCACCACCTGTTTGCATTGCTGCAAATCAGGCAGACCTAGCAGCACTACAAACAGTCGGCACCCGCGGGGAGGATTTTCGCCGGTAGTGGCAAACATAAGAGTGAAATTGACACGCTCAGTTGGAAGAATTCCCATTATTTGCTGCACAATTCTCGGTCGCATTCGAAAGCACTTAAGACATCTGTTAGTGACGCTTGCAACCACCTCCCGCCCTCCCAAAGGCCAAAACCTTTGTCGCAATGAACATAACAAACCTGAGAAACCATGGAAAAATGGCTTAACAGCGACCGCAAGATAATGTTAGGCAATAACAGTATGATTTCTGTTTTGTGATATTTTTGAGAATAGGTAGGTAGGTGGGTAAGTTACCAAAAAAAAATAATAAAAAATTTCCATCACGTCTATTTTCTGAAAAACTGACTTTTCTCATTTTACTTAGTATTGCCGCGTATTACTCGTATTACCAGCGAAACAACCAAATGAATAAAAATGAATGCAACGAAGTTACCAAAAAAATAATAATAATAATATGGAGTGTTAGAGTCCTTCTGTGTTCCGTCCAATCCCCGGTAGTTTTTGATCTGTTTGATAACCTTCGAACTTCTGCTCTTAGTTTCATTAGATCGTTGTTCCCCCAAGGTACGTCTTTGGTAGAGCGTACCTTGCGTATTGGACAACTGTCCTCGTATGAATCAATAATTACTTTATTGAAACTTTCTACCGTAGTTTCTAGTTGTATTTCATTTCTAATGTGGTCTCCTAATTTTAATTGCCTTAGGTTTGCATTCAGATTGTTTAAGTATTTATCCCGTTTGTTTTTCTCGGAATCCTTAACAATCTTTGCGTTAGTTGCACCCCTATTATGTCGAATCGTAGTATTCTGTGATCAGACATTGATGATTCGTCGGAAACTAGCCAAGTTTGAACCAGATTAAAGCCCCAGGTGTTTCCTAGGTCCAAGACCTCTTTCCGCACACTTGTTACGAAGGTGGGTGTAGTACCCACATTAAGAATTTCTAATTTATTACTAATGATAAATTCAAGAAAGTACTCACCGCGCTTGTTGGTGTCTGTGCTCCCCCATACTTCGTTATGCGCATTGGCGTCACATCCAAGTATTAGAGGTAGCTTCTTCCTTTCACAGCACTGCGCCAGTTTGTAGATAAGATCAGGTGCGGCCCGAGTGTCTTCCCCTGGTAGGTATCCTGATCCGTCGATGTTTATCGGGATCTGCACAGCTACCAGATCTCTAGAGAGGAACTCTGGAAGACACAAGTATTTCATGTTTTTTGTTAGTACCATGCAGGCTCTAGGGTTATCATATCTGATGTCCCATATTACCTGCGTATTGGATGCGGTCAAACCTCTGATCTGACCCCTGAATACCCATGGTTCCTGAGCCAGCACTATGCTCAGGTTGGATCTGAGTGTTGCTCTCCCCGATAACTGCCGAGGCGGCCTTCGCATGGTGGAGATTGATTTGAGCAACTCTAATGCTGGCCGCGTTACTGACGTTTTTCTTCGCATCGCTCTCCGCCAAGGCATCGATGATGCCTGACAGGAGTACTTTGCCGAAAGTTACCATCAGGATGGAAAGATAAAAGAAGGCATTTTTGTTGGCCATGACATAGGGAAGTTAATAAAAGACACTAACTTTACAAAAATCATGAATAAAACCGAAACAAACGCTTGGAATTCGTTTAAAGAGTCCAACATTTTTTAAGAAACAGGAAAAGCCCAGATTATGAAAATATAGTCGAAAATATGTGCAGCAATTTCCATAAACTGGGTTGCAATATGAGTATAAAGCTACATTTTCTGCATTCTCGTATTGACTTCTTTCCTGAGAATTATGGTGCTGTAAGTGAAGAAGGTGAGCGCTTCTACCAAGATATTAAGGTTATGGAGAATAGATACCAAGGAAGGTGGGACGCAAAAATGATGGCAGATTACTCCTGGATGATGAAGAGAGACGAACCGCATAGAAGGCATAATAGAGACAGAGAGATTGAACAGGAGTTCTATGGGAAGTAGGATAAGATACCATTACTGTTTTTGATTTACGTTGTCTCTTTATCATTATTTTTAACTAATACTGTTGGTTTTTAAGAAAATAAATTTCAAATTCATTAATTTTTGTTTTACCATGAATATTTCCAACATATTTTCATTTTCTTCTACGTTGGCAAACTTGCATAAACTGAATTTTACATACTGGTAACATACACTTTACAGACTGATGTTAAAAAGAGAGAACTGCAAAGATGACAAAAGCTTTCCTTGTATGAGATGACAACACAAAAACAACGAGAATAGGTCGGTTAATGTAATATACCTATATATTTAAAAAAAAAAAAAACATAATTATTGGAAGGGGGAAAAAATGTTTAATTTGGTCGACCTGTGTAATCAGTGCATTTTCTAACCGTGACACAGTGCATACCCCCTTGCCGCAAAGGGATCAACACTAGTCTTGTAATTGTGACGGCAGCTTATTCGATGGAAGGAAACTGATACCCAGTATATCCAGCATAACATTGCGAACATGAGGCCAAAGATTGATATGGCTAATCTGTGCTCGACATCTGATGTTCGGAATAGCCATATCGTTCGCCAATGCAATGATGAAACTGCGATGCGAATTGCTGATTCCATGCGTATACAACACGTATGCAGCAAATGCCGACAAATCCACTTAACATAAAAACATAGCTAATGGTCACCGGTGAGTTTTCTGCTTGCATAATTGCCAAGCATTTGATCCATTGTGCCTACGCCAGCTTTCATACGATTGTATTCCATAATTATTTCTGGTTTACCAGTCTCTTGATCAATCTTTTATATCATATTTTACAGGCTTCAATGGAATGTACTGCTTGAAAGAAACGCGGCCTTTATACGGAAACAATTGCTCGTCTATTATAATGAGTGCAGCTTATAGTTGGCTTTTAATGATGCATTAAGCAACATCCACAATTCGAAAATAGGAGCAGCTGTGTCTGTCGCTAGCCGATCAGTTCATTTATATCCATTATCGAATCGAATTGATTTGAAGCCATCCCGACTCCTCGAAGCGCGGTAAATCGGTGGTGCTTCTGGTGCCCAAAGCTCTTCTAATATTTGATCATGCGATTTGTAGACGACAGTCGTAATCAACAAGGCCAAAAAGGAATCTAACTCAACAACATCGACTTCTACCCACTTCTGAACTGGTTTATTTCGATTCTTAGCCCTCCAAATCGCTGCTAGTGCATGCCCTTTATGTTGGTATACCGCAATATTATATTTTTCATAATATCAGTGAAGACGAGTCAGCAAATTTCTATTGGTTGGGCCATCTATCGAAAAACAAAATGTAATGAGAAACAAATAAGAATGTAGAACTCGAATATTGAGTTTTTGAATGATGTATCTCGTAGTACGTTGTGCAATTGTGTTTGGGTGATGGGCAACGGATTTTTTAGCTTTCGAAGAATACGTTAAGCCCGGCCAAGCTGATTTATAGTAGCATTACAATCAGATTCCTTTGTAACCTCAGGTTCCTCTGTAACCTGCTCGATCACCTGCATCAGCAATCTTACCATCACATATCTAATCGTTATCGTCGCTTTCATGAAACTCAACGTTTTCCACCAATTCTTCGTCCGACGCTGCTTCATTTGGAACCCAGTCGATATCTTCAATGTCACTATCGCAATCACTCTAATCTACGCTCTCGCTCGCTAGAATTTTGCCTATTTCCGCATCGGTAAATCTAAAGGTTACATCGATCTTGCCATACCGGTTATACCGAATAGAGTTACCGTCAGAAGGAAATATTTCATTGCTGTATGTATAGACATAAACTTAAACAAACATATTACAGAACACAGGACAACACATTACATAAATTGCACACACATAAACATCGAAATCATAGCTGTGTATACAATCAAATGGTTGTCTAACATTGCTAGGCCCAGCCTTAGGCTTAGGCTGGTGTCTCCACAACATCATTTCACGGAAGAGATTATATATGTCGCGCACGTTTTGATTTTGGCATTATTCTTCTTATTTTTTTTTTGCTTTTTGAATACGTGTGTTCACTTTGAGTTCTGAAACACAACTAACACACACTATTATAAACGATTATGCGTGAAGAAGGGCGACTGTAAGTAATGCCATAAGAGATAAGCAATACTACGAATGCAGCTGTCCCGTACTACACAGCTTTCCACCCCTATGCATACATTTTATATGAGTTTAAAAATGTAAACCAGTCCGCCGAAATGGGGTATGGTAAACAGTCAGCCGTTTAAGGAATAAGCTGCAAAAGTCTGTAAATATAAGCAAAATTGCGTTGCAATTTATTAAATGAATTCTGTAATTTACAATCAAATGATATGTCTCGGTTCACTGCTGCAGCCAAAACCTTCAGCCTTAATTATGGCAGTTCCATGATAGTGCTGCGTCATTGGGTCACTTAGAATTATCCTCCAATAGAAATGATGGACTAGGAAGCCACAATTTCGAATCATGCAATTCCTGAGTGCTGCAACCACGTGACAAAATATCTGCTGGATTTAGCGAAGAATACACATGACGCCAAACAAAGTCATGAGCGAGAGACTGAATCTTCGAAACCCGGTTCGTGACGAAGACGTTGAGACGGTGACTTGCGAATCCAGGATAGCGCAATTGTAGAATCGGACCAACAGTAAATGCCGCCTTTGCATTTAATGGTTTGCGTCACAGAAGAAACAAGTTCTGCCATCAGCAGCGTAGCTGGCAACTCCAGCCTAGGAATGGTCAAGGACTTTAAAGGCGCGACTTGACTTTATGAACATAGTAACTGTGATTGCACAAAACCTGCAACGTCCGATCGAATGTATACGCAAGCACCGAAAACTGCCATCACAAAAGGCATGAAGCTCCCACGATGCCTGTGACTTTAGAATAAATGGAGAAAATTTGAACACCAATTCCGTATAAAGAAATTTCCCTTTCGTAACACCTGCTTTATCTGAAGGCAAATCTCATAGGCCTCACTAATTATGTTTCCTCCACGTAAAAGTCTCTGAAAATGATGTGTGAGCCTAACGGGTATGAACTCTCCTCATCGTGTGCTAGATGCTGCATTGCACTGATTGCCAAAAAAAAAGCTGTCGACCTGTCATAAGTTACGGTGTCAAGCTTGTAGACATTAACTTCAGCCGCTGGATTTTCGCGCCATAAGTTACACTGCAAATATTCGTCTGGATGCGTAACTCTTACACACGATACATCTTGGAGATGTCGCCGCAAAGAGAAAATTTGAAAGTTCTGATGGTTGCCCTGCCAGTAACAAGTCATTTAGTGAATATACAGAGGTCGTCTTCGCCGAACCATCAAACACTACTCGAAGCTTCGTACTCGAGCTATCCGGCATTAACACGCAATGGTGAGACAAATAATATATGGGGATCCGTAATTGCGAGTTTGCTAAAGATATGTGACCCAGACCAACATATTCCTTTAAGAATTCCTTGTATTGGGACTTGAAATCAGGATTTCTGTCCAATTTTCCCGCGCATTCGATTTCCCAATAACCTCTTACAATGTCATTTAAAGTATCGCTCAATTACCGTGCTAGATTCGTTACTAAAAAACGCAACAGACGAGCATTTTTTCGTAGCATAAGATACACAACCAGACGCTTCCCAACCGATCTTGGTTTTCCGGAGAACAGGACAACGCACATGAGCTCGAAACGATGCGCCAATGAACAAATCTATTAGTTGAGGTTGGAAGAACAGCGGATCAGCCAGTTGGATTTTCGGCATCTGTCACTCCGCCGCAATAAAACTGAAGTTAGGATGATAATCTGTTATCCTATTCGTAATGACAGCACTGAGCGATGTTTGGTAACTAGTATCCTATGATTGTGCCTGAATATCAATAAAATGCTTGCTGCAGCTGCCTTGCAAAACGTGATTTGATAAAGATAATTCGTGAAGCTGAATCCAAAATTGCACGGCATGGAATCAATGTGTCATTGCAAGCCTTAATGAATACTACAGCAGTCGCTAGCAATACACAGTCGATGGGCTTCGCTTTTGATACCTCAGATGAACTGGGTGCAGATGAATATGAGACGAGTGTTGATAAGACATTTGTTGAGGATTCAACTGCACCAGCTGCTGGCTACGTACCACTGTGATCTGAATCGAAGTGTAGTGATGAATAAAATTTCGCCTTGCAATGTTTGCAATTTCCAGATTAGCAATTTTTTCAAGAATGCCCCTTGCGAAGACAGTTAAAATACACTTGCAAAGCTCGCAAATGTGAATTAACTTTCCCACTTAGTTGACGGAGACTGATTTCACAACCTTTCTCAACATGCTTCAAATTAAAGATGAGTCTAATATGGGTCAAATGTTTTGACTAATAATTTCAAAACCTTTTTTTACAATAATTTTCATCCCTTCTCTCAAGAGAACGAACACGATTAGACACTATCTAATGCAACACCTTCCAGGCTGGCGAGCAGATACTGGAACTTTTCTACATCACTTATAGCCTTTTCACACTGGGGTGAAATTAAGGATGATCAGTCGCGTATTGTACATTTTAAATTGGAATTTTATTTTTAAATAAGTAGCAGGAATGAAAAAGGAACCTGCAAGAATTATTTGGATACACTGCGAATTGTTCTTAATCATGTATTTTTCACACAATTTCCATTTTAATTTCTCACAATTAGCCATAACGTTCCATTTGTATTAATGTATCATCCATAGGTGCATTATGCATGGCGATAGTGAGTTGGATTTACCTTAAGCAGCAGGGCACGCTGCCACGCCAACTTAGCTTTTATAATAAAGAAGCTTTAGCTCTGGTCTCATCCAAAAACTTACTTGTATCCAGCCACTCGAGGTTTGACTATACCTCATCAAAGCTACTGTATATTTCAGCAACAAGCTCTTGGCGAGGAACCATTCATGAGTCATCAAATTCAGCAAGCTGTTCTGGCGTAAAAGAAGAATTTAATTCGGTTAATTGCCGTTCGACTTTGGCACCTATCTTTAGCACAGTCCAAAGAAAAGCAGCACACATATCCAGCTCAAACGGTAAAGAAATTTTAAATGTTACTAACTCTGTCCCTCTTACAGCAGCACGTCAAAATGCTTCAGTTACTCATCTTAGCAAAAAAATAACGGAAACAGCTATCCCGCACAAAAAAGATACCGCAATATCAAAATGTTCGGCAGTACAGACTGGCATGTTCAAGGTCGAACTTTCTCATGATGATAAACTTGAGAAAAGAAACCAGATCCACCCAATATACAAGTTACAATACTTGCTTCACCGCAGAATCACTGTAGAGGAACCTCACAAGCGCACAGACCCTGTGCAGTGCACAAACTGTCAGGAATTCGGCCACACGAATCGTATTGTACACTGCCTTCTGTCTGTGTATCATGTGGTGACCTCCACGAGTCCTCAAGCTGCACTATGAATAAAACGGACACAACGTCAAAAAAAATGCAGTAACTGCTGGGGTAATCACACTGCAAACTATAGAGGCTGTTCAGTTTTTAAAGAAGTGAAAAATCGGATGAACCAGCGCAAATCAATTGCCCGTAGGCGGCCCGAGCCTATCACACAAGCCACGATGAGAGACCCACGCACATTACAAATTACCACTCCAACATTACATACGCATCTGCGTTGCGACCTGGATCGCAACAAATACCCACCACAGAGCCAGAGAAAGTAACAAACACTGCCAAGAGTACACTCCAACTATCTCAAAATGAGCTCACACAGCATTCCATACCTCAAAAAACAACACCACTCACACCACATAGCTCTCTTGAAAATATGATTGCCAGTCTATATGTCACAGACTACGGCTATGAAGCAAAACATGCTTCAAGAGATACTAAAAACGCAAAATCTAATCTTACAAAAACTCTGTACTTAAAATGTCCTCGTTCAAATTACCATCCTGGAACGCAAATGGCGTATCGAAACATAAGCTTGAGCTCATAAAATACTTATCCGAGACAGAAACTGATGTTTTATTGCTCTCGGAAACGCACCTTACAAACAGATATAAATTTGAGATACCACGCTTCTCCTTCTACGCCACAAACCACTCTGATGGCAAAGCACATGGTGGAACGGGTATACTTATTAGAAAGCGAATAAAACACTATAAGTCGATATCATACTCGCGGAATTATATGCAGGCTACGTCGATTGTCATTGAAACTTCAAATGGTAACTTGACGCTTTCATCCGTCTATTGTCCACCCAGATTTTCCAATTCCGAATCATGCTTCAAGCAGTTCTTTAACACCCTTGGGTCCAAATATCGGGCAGCAGATGACTATAATGCTAAGCACCCCCACTGGGGCTCTCGACTTGTTAATCCTAAAGGAAAACAGCTCTACAACACAATAATAAACCAAAGCAACAAACTTAACTATGCTTCTCCGGGCAGGCCTACATATTGGCCAGCTGATCCAAGTAAAATTCCAGACCTAATCGACTTTGTAGTTACTCGCAACATTTCTCGTAGTGTGATTTCAACGGAAACCCATGCCATTATCATCAGACCATTCCCCAGTCACATTTCACTTACTGGAGCGTCCCGCAATAAGTGATCATTCTTTCATGCTTACCTCAGGAAAACTGATTGGCTCAGATACAAAAAATATGTCAGCTCCCACATATGTATGAGGCCAAAACTTGATACCGGAACTGACATTGACAACTCACTGGAACATTTCAACATAACCATTGCGAGCGCTGCTGTTGCCACGACACCGATTGTACAATCTGGCCCAAAGAAAACTGTTGTTTTAACTAGCGTGGAAATTGAACGCCTAGTCTTAGAAAAACGCCGGCTAAGACGCGAATGGGAGGTCAAGTCGATCTCCAGCATCGTTACAAAGACTCCAAACTGCTAAAAAACATTTAAGCAATGCTCTCAAGACTGAGGATCGTAAAATCCAAAGGCACTACATTGAGAACCTTTCGCCAACGAGTACCAAGTTCTCGATTTGGAGAGCACAAGACCGCATGAACCCACCAATTGCAGCTGACTGCCCCATTCGGGATCAAAACGGAAACTGGGCGCGATCTGACGAGGAAAAGGCTCCACTTTTGCTAACCATCTCAAATCCGTCTTCCAACCAAACTTGCCTAGAAACGGATTTCAGCTTCCCCAGCAGCCATGTGCTCAGTTTCCTAATAGCAGCGTACTTAAAACTAGTGCACATGAGTTAAGAACGGCAATTCACAAGGAGCTAATTCCAAAGAAAGCACCTGGGTACGACCTCATCACCCCAAAGATGATTATTGAGCTACCAAACTGTGCAATATCATTCCTTGCAATGGTCTTCAATGCAATACTCAAAGTGGGTTACTTTCCAACACTATGGAAGAAGTCCGTAGTAATTATGATCCCTAAAATGGGTAAAGACAAATCAATGGTGTCTTCATATCGGCCCATAAGTTTGCTCCCGGTGCTATCAAAATTATTTGAAAAAATTTTTACCAAGAAGCTCGCACCACACATAAACGCAAACAACATCATCCCCACACATCAATTCGGGTTTAGATCAAAACACAGTACAATCGAGCAAGTAAACCGTGTCACTACTGAAATCAGAACTGCTTTTGAACACCGAGAATACTGTTCAGCTATATTCATTGACGTTGCTCAAGCTTTCGACCGAGTATGGCATGATGGTCTCATTTACAAAATAAAAAACGTGCGTCCACAGAACTCACACAAACTGCTAGAGTCATATCTAACCAAAAGGCTCTTCGTGGTAAGATGCAAAAATTTCACCTCTAATGAGCATCACATAAACGCTGGCGTTCCTCAAGGCAGTGTTCTTGGTCCGCTCTTATACGTACTATTCACCGCTGACATCCCTACAAATCCCCGCCTCATGACATCAACCTTTGCAGATGACACTGCAATCACCAGTCGGTCACGCTGCTTCAAAAAAGCATCGAAAGAGCTATCCGATCACCTGCAACTTGTATCAGTCTGGCTGGACAATTGGCGTATAAAAGTCAATCTGGATAAATGTAAGCATGTGACATTCACCCTAAATAAGAGTGACTGTCCGTCTATCATCTTTAACAACACCACTGTTCCACATGCTACTGAAGTCACCTACCTAGGAGTTCATTTGGACAGACGACTAACCTGACGGAAACATATAGAAGCCAAAAAAAATCAGCATGAAATTAAAAGCACAGTCCCTCCACTGGCTCTTAAACCCAAGATCTGGTCTAAGCCTCGATCTAAAGATGCTACTATATAACAGAATAATAAAGCCAATCTGGATTTACGGTTCCCAGCTTTGGGGGAACGCTAGCCCAAGTAATATTGAAGTCATCCAAAGAGCTCAATCGAAAATACTTCGCTTTTTAACAGGTGCTCCCTGGTACATATCGAATGCGAACATCCACAGGGACCTTAACGTTCCGCTAATTAAAACTGAACTGGCTCAACTGAAGCAGAAATATCAACTTAAACTCTCGCAACATCCTAATCCACTAGCTCGTACACTCTCTCAAACGAGAAGCCACACGCGCCTACGTCGAAATGACTTGCCTGCCCCATAAACCTTAGAGGACCACGCAACACTGTAAAGTTTCATTAACTCACCTCAAGGGAAGTTGCAAATCAAACAATCCATAATTTTAAGATTTCTACATTATTGTTAGGCTTTGTGTACAAAGTGATTCAATAAATAAATAAAGGTAGAAAAAAAAAAATAAATAAAAAAAATTGCCGTTTAATTGCTTTTCTTCACAGAAACTGATATCACTTTGTTGTTGTTGTTGAGGAATAACAGACATCGCTATACCACTATTCTTCTTTGGCATATTCGTTTGTTTCACTGCACTGATCAGCGGTTCAATAATATGATATGAAAAGAAAACGGAATTTATTTATGTGCATGCATAGACGCGAGTTATATTTTTAATGTGAATACATACATATATTGTTAGTTTATTTCCAATAAACACTAAAGTTGAGTTGATACGACTTTATTTATTTGTTTTAAAATTAAAATTAAAGTAAAATTTTGCGTCATTTGGTTGATGCAATTTTATTTATGTTAAAACTGAATATTTATTCCATTTGTATTTACATCCGCTCACTACGAACTTCCGGAATCAACTAACTAAAAGATCTTTTACTACAATGTTTCCTAGTGAACCATTGTCTAAATGGCGTTTATAAAAATGCACGGTCAATATAATTGGTTGCCTCTTGACATTGCATTTTTAACCCACATATTTGGCCTAGAACATAAGTAAGCACTTGACTTCCTGGTGGTCTCGTCAATCTTTCACCACAAGGCAAGCATGCATGTGACTTCCTGATTGCATTGCACTCTTATGACCGACATTTGATTCTTTCTTTTGTCGGTAAAAACGCAATGTCAACATAAGCGGCTCTTTCGTAATTTGTCTTTTATTGTTTTAGTTTACTTTTCAAAATTATCGTTTGTTTAAGTATTTAATTTATTGACATGACAAGATCTTTTCGTTACTCACGCGTTTAACACAGCTTACCAAAGTTAATGAGGTTCTATGATTTTTACACGATTATTGCGGGGTGATTTGTAATCTGCACAAGAGCACTACAATATGTGTTATATAGTTGACTTGCACGTAATTTTTGTTCGACTGACAATATATAATGCAATGAAATGGATGACACTGTACCCACGCAGAACACACACACACACACACGATTAAAAGTTAATTAAACAAACTACCGTATCACGTTGGAGCCACCAAAATGTTTAGAGAAAGTACTGGTTTGTGCTACCTGATCAAGTTTGTAACAAAACAAAAGATTACATGTTTAGGTTTAATTAAAATTATGAATTTATTTCCAATATTACAAATTGCGTGTGATCGCATCAGCGGTTGTTACAGACAAAAACGTTTATGCTAATTGCATACCTTCGTAAGACAAAACGAAAATTTATTGAAAAGAAAGAAGATGCAAAAGAGATGCAAAGCAAGTGATAACAAGACATACTCTTTGCATTTACAATTTATATCATGCTCTAGAATAAGTTAATTTCTCTCAAACAGCTGACGCAGACAATAAGCTTCATGAAAACTTCAATCTCATTGATAATTTATCTGAAATTAATACAAATCAGTTAAAAAAATCAAGCAAATAAATTAATCAATACGTATGCTGACGATTTAGAAGAAACACTAAGGAATATATTTATTCGTTTACATTATCAACTGAAAGATTTATTAGTAAATACTGAAGATGTGCGCTGTGCACAAAATATATGAATTCATTCATAAGATCTTCGGAGTTTCTTCCCCTTATATTGATTCACGCATTTTTTAAGCATCCTAGCATATACTTGTTCAGGAGAAAGACCATTTTCACCATGCAATTGCATTATGTTTAAAGTTTTATATGATAAATTATATCTAAGCCGATAAGATGTTATACTTAAATTAATGGAATTCAATAATAATGATTGATTTGAAAATTAGATGTTTAATTGTGATAATCACTTCCTTATAAATTAAAAGGACGGCATATCAAACGGGACCTAAGTAATGTTATCATTTTTAATATTCTTTTAAGTTATCTTATCTGCGATTATTCAAGATCTGCAAATAGTATTCACAATTGGTACAGTAAACAGCAGGTGTGATTACATGTCGCTTACGGCAAAGATTACATTCAATTGCTTTGGCTGAGGCCTTTACAATGGCATTGGCTTTGTTAAAGACACGGGTTGGTATCGATATACCACTGGTAACTTCTATTGGTGATAGAGGAGCAATATATTGCTGAGCATCCATAGTATTTTTATTGCTGTTCCTGAGCAATTGCATTGAATTTATATTCATTGTATTATCGATTTCCTTTCTTTTGGTACTAGGCTCAAAGTTAACTTTCTTTTGGTGGCAAGTATTTATTACCGATGAGGGTGTGGTACTGGTGACAGCACTATAACTGGTCATTAGTTGTGTAGCTAGTGGAAAGCGGGGCGAATGATGTGAAATTCGCATTGCATGTTGTTGTTCTAACGGCAAGGAGGTTACAGGCTCGAAGCTGGGTTGAATGGTTCTTATATGACCTTTAATTTTGGTTGATTCTGGCAGAAAGGCCGCACTACCCGTGAGTATCTGTTGATTTTGTTGTTGACGCATTGCATAATTGTTTGGCATGAACCCAGCAATGTGTTTTGGTATATGTTTAAAACATGGTGATGATGGTGACTGATGGTTTTGTGAGTCGCGGTTTTTGTTGTTAATATTGTAATGAATAGCTGAATTCAATTGTTGCTGTTGTTGATGTTTTTGTAATTGCAGGTGACATTGTGTTGTTATTGTTGATGCTACTGCAACCGTTATATTTCTAAGAGACCGTGATTTGGCACCAGTAAAATTTTGCGTCATTTGTTCTTGGTGTTGTGCATTCAACTGTCTGGCAAGACTGGCGATTTCGCTTGTTCTTGTTCGTTGTTGGTGTATATTATATTCACGATTTGGAATTTGTCCAGTCGCAGAATGTTGCAATTGCTGTTGTTCCATGTGATAAATATCCTCCACTGGCGTATAGATCGATTCATGTTGCATATACGAAACTTTTGGTCGTTGCAGTTGCATATGTCGTTGCATTTCTGGAGTCATGGACGTTGGCTTTGGTATCGCCATTTTGCGAACAAGCATAAGTGGTTGTTGATTTTGGGGTTGCTGGTGCTGTTGTGTTTGTTGCATGATCATCACTAGTTCTTGTTGCTTTGATTGTGCTTTCGATTGTAGAAGCAACATATTTTGATGTTGTATCATTTCAGCTGTCACTTTATCTTTGGGATGTTGTTCCGTGCGTAGAACTCTTTCCAATATGGGATTTGAAATGAAACCAGCGTCTTCATCATTATCCGCGGTGGCCACAAGGATCACTTGATCGCAAAACGATACGCTTTTCTTAACGCGTTTTGGAGATGCAATATTACCAGAGGTTGAGTTGATAGTTGTTTTTACCTCTGGAAATGGAGATATTGCTGATCCTTCGTCGACAAAATCAAGTCCTGCCGGGCCATAGCCTCGATCACCACAGAAAGGGGAGTTAGTAGTAGATCCCGTTGCTGAATTGATTAACGTTGGCTGAACTGCTGTATTAAGCATCTCCACTTCACATTTTTTACTAGCGATCTGGGACTGAGACATTTGATATATATGTTTTGGAAGAACCATCTGATGCATTTGGTGCTCTAATGCACAGTCTACCTCATCTGTGTCAATGACTTTTGTTGGTAAACTATTCATTTGTGTACGAATTTGTGGCTTATTTACAGTACTGAATCCATTGACGTGTAATTCTTGTGAAGAATTAAGACGGATCGAATGTGTTTCACTACCCTTCAGTGTAATTTGCTCAAAACGATGCGCCAGATCACGTACATTGTTATTGACAGACGGTGGGGTACATTTATACTGCTCCATGTTTCCGACATTGATGGTTTTTTTAGTTTGGAGTTCTCTCTGCGAAAGTGGTTCATTATTAAAACTTGGACTGGTTGCGTTCTCTTGGCTTAACTTTAGCAACTGTTGATGTTGTTGCAGTTGAGCCAATATACTGGTTGTCCCTTCGAGAAATTCTAAATTGCAATGCTTTTTGGTGGCTTCAAGTGCTTGCAGTTGATTTATTTGTTGATTGAGTGCTTCGAGGTCGAGTTCAGGTGGTGGCGAAGGAAAATCTTCGCTTGCCTGACGTGAATGGCAAATGGATTGCGGTGGACTCGGATAAGGTGGTAATTCAAGAGGCGGCAAATCATTACATCGCATTTCACCTATACCCACACGGCTGTTGATAATGTGATCGTGTAGTGGTGGTGACGAATATTTTCTAACAGTAGAGTCTAATAAGGGATTTTGTTCGGAATGAACTTGTGCACATGTGGTGATTTTTGTCTGGCATGCATCTTCGCTAATCGATGTGTTGGAGCTCATTGCTGAAATGTGTGACAAATTGGTCTCATGATAGAAATGTGGGCAAAGTACAGCATCATGTTGATTTTGCAGAGACAATTGATGCTGGTTCAGTGCTGAACTTTTTCGCATTGGTGGTGGAGGAGCTACTTTAGCGACCACCGTCAATAACCGGCTGCTGTCATGAAAACCCTTGCGCATTAATTTGCTACGCTTGAGATTCGGGTTGACGTTGTTTCTCGCTGTTGCGACCTTGGGTGCACTGCAGTAATCAAAATGGCCTTCCGAATTGTAGCCACTCTGAGCGTGTTTGCAACCGTTTAGACCAATAGAAATATCATCAACGGAAATGATGATAGGTGCCGGTACTGTATCCTTTTGATTGGAAAGTTTAGAATTATCGACTGACTCTGTCAAATCAGGCATTGAGCGATTCTTGCGCCGTATCAAGCCACCCATGAGTAGTTTACGTCTAATTTTGTGTTGTCTCTTGCCGTTTTTGCCCTCTTTATCTCTCTTTTCACCCTTGTCCTCCTTAAACTTCTTCAGTGTATCCTTAGCATTCACTAATAGAGTCTCGGTGATGTTGAATTCACGTGTTAATTTGCTGCGGTCTTCGCTACGGCTCCGTTTATCCTTAACCTGCTTACTGCTAATGCTACGACCGAAAATTGAACGACTCTCACGTTCCGATTTCGTCACCAAAGTAGGTTGTGATTCATATTTAATATCATTATCATCAGCTGTTCCCCTAGTGGCAAGTACTTTTAAAGGGATCTTCCTCTTAGGTAAAGTCGCATAAGCCTCAATACTTTTGTTAACCTTCGCAGCAGCAATAAATGTGGCAACGCGTTGCGGCAAACTTGAGTCCAATATTGAAGACGTCGTCTTGTCGACATTTTTGTCCTTACTACTCTGACTTACATGTTTTGAACTGCAATCGCTGCCTTCCCGCATATGTATGATCTCTGGGACTGAATCGATGTCAGCTCCCTTTTCCACAAGTATGCGGCGATGAAGACTGCGGGAGCGCATCACGCAGGCATTGTGTTTCATGCGTGCGAAAGTCATTGTGTGGGGATTGCTGTAAGGAGCATTCATTGCAGCACGTGCACGACCAGCTGCAGCATTGCACAATACAAGTGCTGTTTCCAGTTCATCTGACTCTTCGACGACACATGATTTTTCTAGAAGTTGATCGGCTTCGCGGCACAGTTTCTCGCAATCACCCGAAAGCACGACCGGTGGAGATAATTCAGGTATTTTAGCTAATTGTGTGTTCAGGAGGTGTTTTGGCGGGTACGAATCTGTCGAACTTAAAGAGAATGAATCATAACCCGGATCGTAAAGTAGGCCAATGCGCGTGGGACTCCGTGGTACAACAGACGCCCCATGCTTGGAAACCGTATATAAATAGGGATTATCTAAAGTTGTTGAGCTGGCAGAGCTAGCGCTGTTTCGATCGCCAGACCAATTGCCCGAATCACGGCGTCGCGGCTGATTCAAATGATCGGGTATGCTGAGGCCATCATTTGGTGGTGGCGAGCAATTATAGGAACCACTCACATGTCTGGATTCAGCACTATGATTGTGCTTTAGCTGAAGATGATACTTTAGGGTACACAGGGCACTTGTAGCAACTTCAGGGGGCTTATTATTAATAAAAACATTCTTCTCGTCTAAATGATTATTTGTTTCATTGGTGCAATATTTTGGTGCAAAGATAACATCTTGATCAACAGATGGTGAGCCAAAAGCAGGCCTGGCTGAAAAAATTTTCTTTTGTATGACACTCAGATTCTGGTAGTCGTTTGGTAACTGCAATAAAGTTGGAGTAATGGCACATCGTGTGCTGCTCATGTTTGGTTTTTCAGGGTTGGGAGTGATGGCGCGTCGGACAATTGTACTAGTTGCAAAAGGTACAACGCAGTCCTGAAGATCCTGTTCACTATCGTCAACAAAATCAGCATTATTCGAAGAGGGCGGTTGTGGTACTGCATACAGCAATAATAACGGTTGATAGGGTCCACGAATGCATTTATCCAAAACCGCTTCCCAGTTTGGTCCAACCTCCTGGACATTGGCATCATCAAAGTAGATCCAAATTTTAAGTTTTGTATGAAAGAAAAAAGTCGTATAATGTTTGCCATAATATGAAATGATTCCAACCAATTCATGATGAACATTCTGGGCCCAATGTTGTTCTGAGACCTTATGAAAGACATCAGAGAGGTATAAATTGGTATCAATCGCTCTAAGTATAGCATGTACTTGATCTGCGGCAGGAAGTTCAGAATCCCAAACAATTCCAATCGAAACAGCATCGGGACGATTGAGTAGAGCACGACAAATACCGATTTTAGCTCCACAAGAATTCTATAAAGGCAGAATATATTAATAAGTCTTTGTGATTAAGGAAGCTATTACTGATGTGACCTTATCAATACTTACAGGACAATCTCTTACGTCACCCATGTTGCCGGCCGCTCGCAAAAGTTGTCCAAATGTCAATTTCCGATGATTTTGTAGTGAGATACTCATCTGAGATATTAATGCCGATGCGGAGACATAGTGAACCATCTAAAGAATTTGAAAATGTATTATTTGATTCATTTCGGTTTGACCAAAATATACAAAAATTTAAGCTAACTTTGGTCTCACCACAGCTTAAAGTACGAGAGCTAGCAACATCGTCAAAAAGGAATTTTTTGTTATCGCGGGTTTTTTGTTATCCACTTTATTTCGCACAACAAATGCGCGAGATAGACAGCGACAGAATATGCGTCAGTTAGTTTTTCATATGTATGCACTTGTTGGAATAAGTGGTTTGTTGTAATTTTTAGTTTTTGCAATAAAATTTGTTTACATTGATTATTTTAATCGGTCTGGTTCTAATTAAACAATGGTAATTTATTAGGTTGGTACAAAAATAATGGCCGTTTCCATATTGTTTATTTTTATGCATGAATTTCTGAATAAATTTTTTAATGAATGTGGTCATGCAATATGTCGTTTTAAAGCGCGTTTTTCGCTCTACCTTTTAGACTAATTACCTTTTTATTATCGTCATACGTTTCTGATTTCCGACCACTTTTTGTGATTCTATCAAAACAAGAAATTCGCATTATTTTGCTTCACGAGTTCAAACTTGGCCACAATGCTGCGGAGACGACACGAAATATCAATAAAGCATGGGGCGAGGATATTGCTTCCGAACGTACCACACGTAGATGGTTTGAAAAATTTCGCACAGGTGATACCAGCCTTGAAGATAAAGAGGGTCGCGGCCGCCCATCTGAGGTTGACAATGACGAATTGAGAGACTTAATCGAAGCCGATCCTAGTAAAACCACACGAGAAGTCGCACAAGAACTCAACGTCGATCACTCAACAGTCGTATGCCATCTGAAGCAAATAGGAAAGTCAAAAAAACTCGATAAATGAGTGCCGCATGAATTGAACGAAAATCAAAAAATTCGTCGCTTTGAGGTGTCATCGTCTCTTCTTCAGCGCAACAAAAATGACCCGTTTCTCGACCGAATCGTAACGTGCGATGAAAAATGGATCTTCTACGACAACCGGCGACGTTCCGCGCAGTGGTTGGACAGCGACGAGGCTCCACAACACTTCCCGAAGCCGAAACTGCACCAAAAGAAGATTATGGTTACTGTTTGGTGGTCAGCAGCCGGTCTCATCCATCACAGCTTTCTGAATCCAGGCGAAACGATCACGGCAGAGAAGTACTGCCAACAAATCGACGAAATGCACCAGAAGCTTGGACGTATGTGCCCAAGATTGGTCAATATGAAGGGACCAATCCTGCTCCATGACAACGCTCGACCGCACGTCGCACAAATGACCTTGCAGAAGTTGAACGAATTGGGTTACGAGACTCTACCTCATCCGCCATATTCACCGGACCGCTCACCCACTGACTACCATTTTTTCAAACACCTCGACAATTTCCTGCGCAAGAAATGCTTCAAAAATCAAGACGACGCCAAAAACGGCTTCAACGCTTTCATCGCCTCCAGAACTCCGGACTTTTATGCTACCGGCATAAGTAAACTTGTTTCTCGTTGGCAAAAATGTATTGATTGTAATGGTTTTTATTGCGATTAATAAAGTTTATTCTGAGCTGAGTGACGTTCAGTTAAAGAAGCTGTTTGAAAACGGCCATTATTTTTGCACCAACCTAATAAATTTAGGTCTTTTAAAGTATAAATAGCATCATACGAGGTTTGTTCGAAAAGTATCGCGATTTTTGAATTTCCACGGGTTACGTATGTTCGATTTACCGTGCCAAAACACGTGCAGGCAAAACAGCTGTCAAAAATTAACACGACCGACCTTGTCAGCATAAGTGAGGGACATGAGTACCAACATAACGCCACAAGAAAATCGAATATACGTAACCCGCGGAAATTCAAAACTCGCGATACTTTTTGAAAAACCTCGTACATATTAAAATTTCAGCCATAAGATACATTAGTATTTTTACCTGTATAACACAGCCAGATACGCCACACGCTAACATAGAGACCGAAATAAAGGGGATATAAAGAAACTAGCTTTAACAAAAAAATTTTCGAAAACGCTGCTATCGCTCGTACTAACAGGATTAGTTCAAGAATGTGTTAAATAAGGTTTTCTACCACACTTTATTTTAAAAATGCACCCTGTAGTTATAAGTTTATTTAAATTATGTATTAAAAACTAGATACGAGGGCAGATATTGCCCAACCTCTCCTTCCCAAAAAATTAGTGGAACAGTATTATAAGTTGGTCATGAAGTTTGTAACATTCAGAAGGAGACATCGGAGACCCCATAAAGTATATATATTATTGAACAGTGCGACGAGACGAGTTGATCTAGTCATGACCGTCTGTCTGTTTGTATACTAGTCAGTTTTTGAGCTAGAGATCTGAAATTTTGCACGGAGCTTTCTTTCCACCATACGCAGTACATTTGTCGAAATCACTAGGGGATACCCCCCATACAAACCTGGATCCAATTTCATGTTTTTATTAGACATTTTTTTTTTTGTTTTTCTATCGACTTGAAATTTGGACACTATAAGTGTCTGACTCATATCCACCAACCATATAAACCAAGATCCACGGATTATTAGGAGGGATGTGAAGAGTATTAGAACTTCGGCATAGCCAAAGTTATTGATTTAAAAGTCGATCAAAAATTTTGAAACTTTTGACAATATTACTTAGTTTGTACTATGATCAAAGCGATACTAATCCACACATAAAGAGTTAAATGAAAATAACTGTGCAAGATACAAAAGCGTTTAGATGGCCATCATGGCGATTATTATATATAGAAAAGCAAGTTACAAGAAATCATAGATGAAAATTTGTCAAAAGGTTCATACGTCCGAGTCGTCTTAATAAGGAAAAAAGTACACTCCCTTTAAATGCGGTCGTGGTGTGATCGCCCCCGTAGACTATTGTGTCTATGCATTTACAATACTCAGAATCCTTTTTGTTTTACGATGTTAGTTCATTTTTACTTTACTATAAATAGAACCTGCACAAAAAATTGTCTGTAGGTACAAAGACCAAGTACTGAAAACACCGCATATGAAAAAGCATATCACAAAAGCACCTCATATGAGGACAGCCGTTCACATTGTTGTTTTTTAGGGTTCCGTACCCATAGGGTGCTAACGGGACCCTATTACTAAGCTTATGATGTCCGTCCGGCCGTCCGTCTCCTGCTCTATTTCATGAGAGTTGAAATTTTCACAAAGTCTGTTGAATATTTCACTTTTGCGACAAAAACAAATTTGCATACACTATGTCAAATCTTGTGCGATGGTACGGAACCCTCCGTGTGCGAGTTCGACTTACACTTGGCTAATTTTTCTTGTTTGTTTTTTCTAAACTATTGTTCGCCCTTTGAAAATTTGAGAAATTAGAATGTTGTCAATTTTGATTTATGTAACATTCTTAAAATAAATGAGTGAAAAGATAAAGCAATTAAAAAATAAATTTGATTTGAATTTTCAATGCAAGTCAAATCAATCAATTTAAAGCTCCTCTATAAACAATATTTTTTGTTAAAATTCCATTATTATTGAGTTAGTTGCCTTCACAACTGTCAATGTAAATATAAAATTTCTAACTATCAAATGAACGAACTCTACTTGCATAATTGTCTTTGGGAAAATACCGGACGTCGCAATAATACACCAATTTTATCAAAAGATTGGCCTAGTGCTTTGATAATGGTCATAGCAAATGCCAGTATAACTGGGAACTGTGTTCTTTGAAGTTGAAATAAAAGTATTGTCTCAGAAAACGTTAATTAACTCTTGGAATCAAAATTCTTTTATTTAAAGCAATTTTCGTTAATACCTCATAATCATCGTATTGCGATGCAAGCATTTCACTCTCATTCGTGTTCCAATTACTAAAGCTTGAAAGCTTGGGCAGTATTTACGTTACGAATGAGCATAGCTCAAGAATTAACTTTTAACATTAATTTATGAAGTGGCATTCCGCTAATATTCAATGGGATAATCATTCATATTTGAATCATTTTGACCAGAAATAATTTTATTACAGCTGTAATAATTTTTCTTCTGATAAACGATTAATTATATCGTCATTAAGTAAACGGCAATCATCATTTGTTGGTGTTAAAATAATTGTTTTAAGAATTTGTTCAGACAATATATTTTCACCAATATTACCATAAATGTCATCAATTATGTTATCAATTCTATAATATACTTTCCGAACTCAGGATAATTTCTTACTTCACCATTCCCGAGATTATTAAAAATTGAACAAATTCTATTTCATTTGGCTGTGCTCTCATATTTTGCGTTAAAGTAACATGTTGAAATGAATTAAATTGATTCCAGCTAACTGCAGAATTTTCAATCAAAGCAGAACGTGTCCCGTGTGGAATAACCGGTAAAATTTGTCTAAAATCTCCACTTAAAAAAAAAAAGGTTTTACCACCGAATAGTGCGTTTTTATACTCTTCACGCAGTGATTAGTATTATAAGTTTGTCATAAAGTTTGTAACACACAGAAGGAGACGTCGGAGACCCCATAAAGCATAAATATTCTTGATCAGTGCGACGAGACGAGTTGATGTAGCCATGTCCGTCTGTCCACCTGTCTGTCTGTATGTATACAAACTAGTCCCTCAGTTTTTGAGCTAGAGACCTGAAATTTTGCACGGAGCTTTTTACCATACGCAGTACATTTGTCGGAATCAGCCGAATCGGACCACTATGGGGGTACCCCCCATACAAACCTGGATCCAAATGAAAGTTCTTATTAGAAAAACTTTATTGTTTTTTGTACTATGGAACTGAAATTTGGACACTATAAGTGTCTAACCCATATCCACCAACCTTCAAGACTCTCGGACTACTGGAAGGGGCGTGAAGAGTATTACAACTTCGACATAGCAAAAGTTAGTCTTTTTTATATTTTTTATTTAGATCGGTTGCTAAATTCCTTACAAATGAATCAATGATATTTAATACATTCTTTGGACACATAGATATTTCATCTAAATTATCATTATTGGCCGTATTTTTAAATTGTACCTCGCACTTTCGCTGCCGTCCGTATTATGTTTTATAATATGTACGAAAACAACTGAACGGCAGCGGAAATGGGAGGGCGATTCAAACAATTTCCTAAAATACCTAAAGGATATTTCCACGAAATTGAAATTGCTTGAATTTTGAATGCATATACATACATACATTTCACACGTTTAACTAAAGGTAGCCATCGACACGTCCAATGCTTGATCAAATGTTTCGAAAAAAAGAGAGATCGGAAGCTATTTGATGTGTCGATGGGGGGGGGTCATTCGACGCGTGACCAAATGCTATCAAAACGTTTTGATTTTCTTCAAATCTCTCTCCCTCTTCATTTTTTACATTTGAGGAGCCTTTTGATGTGTTGGTGGCGAAATCATCTCATTGTGATGAAATTGTCATTGTGAATAGTCGTGTTGTTGACAGCAGACAAGAAAAGAAATGCAAATTGCCGTAGAAAAACAAAAAATCAGCCAAGTATCATCGTACAAGATTTTTGCTTAAAATATTAAATTATTGTGGATATTTAACAGCCTAAAAGTAAATAATAAATAAAAGATTAAATTAAAGAACAATGCTTCTAAAACTGTGTATTTTTAGTATTTGTCGTTCTACACACAAGTGTATTACACACTCTGTGAAAATTTCAACTCTCTACCTATTACGGTTCATGAGATAGAGCAGGAGACGGACGGCCGGACGGACATCGTAAGCTTAGTAATAGGGTCCCGTTAGCTTCCTATGAGTACGGAACCCTAATAAAAACGAAATGATTTTGATGATTATAAATGAATTTACGTTATTTTATAATAGTAAAGTACCATCGAACAATGGTTAATGTCAAATGAAATGCGCGATCATTTTTGTGTACGAATATAGACTTGAACAATCGCTCATTCACATTGCCAACAAAAGTTGTAATTCATGAATGTTTATTCAATATTAGTGTATACAACGAAACTTGTATGTTGTATATGTTATGCGATAAGAAACATTGTATACTCGTATGTGTTTGCTATATGTAGTCTGAAAGTGATGGAATGTGTATTCTGCCTTCACATTTAAAAATTTTAATTGATACAATGAGTATAGCAAAAAATATTGTGTTGGCATGACTATAGTCGTATACAAGCGGTGAAGTGTTAAACGAAAGCAAAAAAAGGAACAAAAAATAGAAACAAAGATAAGAAGAACTGAAGAACAGATGACGTTTTTCTCAGTCGAATGTATGCTTGTCGATAAGGGAAGCGGGGCAATATGTGGAATCTGTGCGTCTGTGCGGTCGGTTTTGCTGATGGTAAGAAGATGGAAGATGGTACAACTGTCGCCGATGGAGCAAATGTCATGGCTGAGAGCATTACAGAACGTATCTATTCAGCATGTGATGCTTCGATGCTGCTTACTGGTGGAATGACGAGATAGCTGATCTCAGGAGGTGCTGTAACCAAGCTCGCAGAAAGGCGCAGCGTGGTAGAATTCACCCTAACTGGGACTTTTCGGACGCTGTGGAATCTTCTAAATAAAGCAATAAAAGCGAGCAAGGGGAATTGTTTCAAGGAGTTAAGAGATATCTGCGACATTGACCCCTGGGGCAAGGCCTACAAAGTGGTGATGAGCACAGTGAAGGGACCAAAGTCTACACAGCCGTCAGACCCAGCGTTAATGGCTAACGTTGTTGCTACTCTCTTCCCCACTTGTGACCCAGTAGAGCCTGCCGACTCCTTGGCAGATGTTGTAGAAGCACCAGAGGTTACTACCCAAGAAATAGTAAAGGCACTGAGTAAGCAAGGAGATAAAAAAGCACCAAGGCCTGACGGAATCCCTAACATTGCCCTGAAGGCTGCAATGAAAGCGGATCCGGCAACCTTCGCGAAAGTATACTCAGTATGCCTCGCCGAAGGAATCTTTCCCAACATATGGAAACGACTGAAACCTAATAAGCAGCCAAACCCTCCATCCGTGTATAGGTCGCTTTGCATGCTCGACACTATGGGCAAGATACTGGAAAGTATCTCCTTCAATCGCCTGCAGGACACAATGGAGACACGGAACGCCTTATCTGATGCACAGTATGGATTCCGCCGTGGTAGATCGACGGTTGATGCGATCCAAGCTGTAACAGATATTGCGCGTAGGGCAACAAGTGGCACTGGGTGGAAAGGCGGTGACAAAGAATATTGTGCCGTAGTAACCTTAGACGTCAAGAATGCCTTCAACACGGCCAACTGGCAGCGAATTATGCAAGTTCTACATAGTATTGGTTTTGCACTAGTGGTCGTGGGAAGAACTATAGAGCAAGTACAAGTCTGGTGCAGTATAGAAACAGCAAAAGTCAGGTCCAAAAGTCACACTTGGAGTTGACAGTGGAAAAGAAGGAAGCGGTTCTCCTGTCCACACGGAAAGTGCGAGAGGTCTTCGCGTTTCGAGTAGGCGATATTTACATAACCTACCAGCCTTCTATTAGATATTTGCGAGTGTTAATTGATGCTATGCTGACCTTCAAGGACCACCTGACCAATGTAAATGACAAAGCAGCTAAAGTCACTAGAGCCTTTTCCCGCATAATGGCAAACATAGGCGGTCCCCGAGCAAACAATCGAAAGCTGTTAGTCAGGGTAATCACCTCTATCATACTCTACGCGGCGCCAGTATGGGCTGAAGCAACACTAATGAGCTCGTATATCACGGATATCCGCTCGACGTACCGGCTAAGCGCGCTGCGTGTTGCAAGCGGCTTTCGCGCGGTGTCGGACGTGGCGATAGAGGTAATAGCGTCCATGACACCAATTGACATAATGGCACGTGAATTGCAACGAACACACAACACAGGCGCTAGAGCATCTAAAGAAGAGGAGCGTCAACACAACATCCGGGAATGGCAACGAAAGTGGGAAACATCAGAGAAAGGGCGCTGATTTTTCTCCCTAATTCCCACGGTGAAGTACATTTCTACGTGCTGCTTCGACTTGTGCTAGTGACCGAAAGCAGCAGCAAAATCAAAAATCATGAAACGTCGATTGCTGTTGCTGCTTTGATTTTTGTCAGTGCTCATTTTTTGGGTTCCGTACCCATAGGGAACCCTATTACTAAGCTTACAATGTCCGTCCGTACGTCTCCTGCTCTATCTCATGAACCGTAATAGGTAGAGAGTTGAAATTTTCACAAAACCTGTAATTCACTTGTGTGTAGAACGACAAATAGTGTACTTTTAGGCTATTAAATATAAACATAATATTATATGTTAAGCAAAATATCTTGTACGATGGTACGGAACCCTCCCTGTGCGAGTACGAGTCACACTTGGCTGATTTTTTGATTTTGCTTCTCATGCGACTTATGTTTTTTTCAGAAGCATAAGCAAAAGCAGCAGCTCATATTGAAAAGTTGAAAACGGTCGAAGGTGTGAAAAATACAAATTTTACAATTTATGCTACTTCGACTGAAGTAATTTAAACACTGCATGTAAGTTTACAAATGAGCTTTACACCGATGATACGTCATGAACTTACATTTGGAGATATTTAGATAAAAATAATTTGCAGAACACCAAGAATGTAAAGAATCAAGATCCTCTTTTAGTCTGAGACGAGAGGCACCATCATTAAATGAAAGGCACAATTTTACATCATCTGCGTACATGAGGACACGAGAATGTGAAATGGAGAAAGGGAGATCATTTACAAAAAGGTTTAACAATAATGGACCTAGATGGCTCCCTAGAGGAACTCCACAAGTGACAAAGACTGGACCAGAAAGAGTGGACTTAAATAACACTCGTTGAACCCTATTTCTAAAATAAGATGTAATCCAACAAAGAAGATATTGAGGAAAACCTAAAAGGCCAAGTTTATGTACAAGCAGATCATGATTAACAGAATCAAACGCCTTTCTGAAATCAGAGTAAATAACATCAGTTTGACTTTTGTCCCTAAAACCAAAATTTACAAAAGATGTAAACTCAAGCAAGTTTGTAGTTGAAGAAAGCTTTTGCATAAAACCGTGTTAACACGGAGAAATAATTGTTTTACAAAAATGATAAAAGGTTGAAGTGAGCATTTTTTCAAACAATTTTGGGATTGCAGAAAGTTTAGCAATACCCCTGTATTTGGATATGTCAGCTTTGTTACCTTTTTTTGTGTAGGGGAATAATAAAGGATTTCTTCCAGATAGGAGGGAAAGATCCGCTCTGAAGTGATAAATTGAATAGTTTCAAAAGTGGTTTACACAGAGACTCCGCACAGTGCTTAAGCAGACAACTAGGTATTTTGTCTAAGCCGGGTGAGTAAGTGGATTTCAACGATTTTAAATTTGTAAGAAGACATTCCTCCCTAATTACAGGAGAAACAATGATGTTACAATGGGAAATGGGATATGGATACCGGTTTTGAATATAGGATTCAAAGGAATAATTGAAAGAATGTAGCAAACAGCTCTGCAATACCCAAATCAGTGTGGCCATGTTCATTAACTAGATACAATGATGAGGGAAATAAAGAAGATTTGCGCTTTGAGTTCTCCAAGTTATAGAACTGCTTAGGGTCGCATGAAAATTGCTGTCTACAACGTGTGAGATAGTTATTATAACAAAGGTTATTTAACGAAAGAAAATTAGCCCGGGCCACACAAAAGTTAGCAAAAGTAATAGAAGAGCCAGAACTCTTAAATTTTTTATATAGCCTCGACTTAATGTTCTTCAGGTTAGAAAGTCTTCTTGTAAACCAAGGTGGTTTATATGACACTTTCGAAACAGCGTTATAGGGGACATAGGCATCAAATATATTGTATATCACTTCATAGAAAAAATTAATAGCAGTAGTCATATCTCTGCAATTCTACAAAAAAGACCAATCTATTCCGAGAAAGACTTCATTTAGTTGGGCGAAGTTCACTTTACGAAAACAGAATCGACGCATAGAAGAAGATGTAGAGTCTGAAACAGGACAGGTTACAGAATGGGATATTTCCAAAGATAGATGGTAAGTATCCTCAGGAATACTTAAAGGTGGGCATCTTGACACAGAAGTACCAGCAGAATCATTACTCAACACAAGATCAAGTGATCTATTGTAATGGTGTACTACAGAGTTCATTTGAAACAAGTAACTTTCAAACAGTGTGTCCAAGAAATGAGGGATTGGCGAGCAGTAGCTCTGTATTGCGTTGGTACCATGGACGTCCATGAGGGAAAAAATGAGGCACTGCAAATATTCCTACATCGCGGCAAAGAAATGGAGACAACAAACGGGATCTGGCATTATGGCGGACAGTGGCGAAAATAGTGTTGTTGGTAAGCAATGAAAAAGACAATTACATTCATATTATGATAACTATTTAGATCATCTTCAAAAAATATGTCCTCACTACAACCAGATGCAGCAAATTTTTGGTCACCGTAAAAGCGCCAACCCAGCATTCGGTCGTGGAGCCATCAGAAATGGAAGAAGATTATTTTACAAAATATATTGAAGAATATATATGCAACAGATGCATTTCCAGTCTCCTCTCTCGACGAATTTCTGGACATTTTCGACCATAGTGTAAGCGTCCCGTCCGAAGACACCAACTAACTTGCTGATGAGTTTCCTGGAACATCAATGCAGGCATATAGAAAGCGGGTGAAATGCAGCCGAAAGGAAAGCAATGCCTTCTCTTTAATCGCAAAAATAGCTGACGATAAATTGGAGTTCGAGCACAAAAAATTAAAATTACAAGAACGGAGGAAGCTGTTTGAGGGGGAGAAATTCGAGTGGCAGAAGAAAAAAGAGCAACAAGAGTTGGACAACCAATGAAAAATAAAAGCGATGGAATTGGAACAAGAGGGACAATTACGAATTTTAGAACTTGAAATGAAATAAGTAAAGAAACCGTGCAAAAAATGGAATAACTTATGATTTTTTAAGTTGTTGTAAATTACTAGATTTAATTTTTATTTTTAAGTTTTTATGAATTACTATATTTAAGTTCTATTTTTAATTTGTTATGAATTACTAGATTTAAGTTGTATTTTTAAGTTGTTATGGACAAAAAATAAATGAATTTCCTAATCAAACAGGAAACAACAAACAGATCGCCTTTTAACTTGTGGGCATAAGGTAATCATCATCATTTTCATCATTTGTTAGACTTAAGTCAGTAGTTACATCGAAATCATCATTATTACCATTATTATATTATGCAAAATAAAGGAAATCCAAATGTATAATTCCTTTCCGTCATTGTCATTTCTAAAATTCTTTTCAAGCTCTTTCAAGCTGTTGAAGCATTCCTTAATCAGCCCAAAGCATTGTTCAATGAGCACACGGTAGCTGCTGAATCGCCTATTAAATTCCTTGCTCCTGTTTGAAGTGAGATCACGTGAATTTGATCTAAAAAGTGGAATCACCCTAGTTATCAGGTTGTAAGCGCAATCCGCCGCTAACCATTCTGAGTCACTGAAATATTTAGATGACTTGACTTGTAAGCCGCAGTTGTTGAATATCCGACTGTCGTGCACGTTACCTGGGTATCCAAATACCAAATGCCTTATCATTTTTTTGTGGTCACACACAGCCTGTACTTTCACACTGTACATGTGCGTTCTGGAGAAGTATGATTCTGGATCCTGCGTAGGTTTCTCCGCCAGTTTTATCTCTGTGCCTTCCAAGTAGCCAATGCATTGTGGAAGTTCATGTAAAGTGTCCCTCACTAACTTTCGACGATCATATGCAGGCCAATAGAAATATTTGTCTCTCACTTTCAGAAATGCAGTGAAAACTCTTTTTGTTATTTTTTTAATTGTTCCGCCATCTCCAATTCCAAAACGTTATATCGAACCTCGCAGAATCGATTTGAGCTTTATATAAACAAGGTATATGTCTTTCTTTTTTTGTTTTTTAATCAGTACAGTGTTTTCCATCAGGCACTCCACGTAGGTGATCATGAGGGTATTTGAAAGTTCGATTGGAGTCTATTGTACCTAGGACATACCTATCCCTATTCAGAATTTCAATAACTTTAAAAGGACCCTTATACTTTGTGAAATTCCTTTCCTCATTTTGAAGCAAGACAAATTTTCCTACGTTAAACATTTTAACTTTAGCTTTTGTTTGATAAAATCTAGCATTATCTCCTTTGGCCAACTTCTCAATATTATTCACAGCCTGTTGACGTATTTCCTCTATATCCATCTCCTGAATTTGCTTATCAAAAAGCATAAACTCTAATGGTCTAGCCACCTTTCCTATCAATAACTGAATAGGACTATACTTCGAAACTCGAATCACAGTACAGTTCAATGCTATCTGTACATCAGGCAATACTTCCAGTCATGAACACTCCCCACCAACTTCCAAAGCAGTTAAGGTATTTTTAAGCGTTCTCATCACTCTTTCAACCTGTCTATTTTTCCGAGGACTGCCTGTCGCCACCAAATGCAATTCAATATTATGTAAATGACAGAATTCACAAAACTCAGAACTATTGAAAAGCGGCCCTGATCATTAATAACACGCTTAGGTGCACCAAACAATTAAATACTTGCTTTCAAGGCCCTGATGCTACTGGTCGAATTGATTTGCAGCGTGTGATCCAAAAACTGAAACTTTTTTTACTCTTTCTGATCATTCTTACCACTAAGCTTCCCCGTTGCGTCTATATGCACTGTGTGCAATGGAATGGGAATTTTTGGTAATGAATGAAATTCAGCTTGAACCTTACCAGAATTCGTTTTCGCAACTTTACATGTGACACAATTGTCTACAAATTTTCGGATAAACTTTGAATTACCTTCTAACCAATACATTTCATAAATCTTTTGTAAATTTTTCTCCCAACCAAGATGTATCACGGCTTCATGAACCGAGTTAACCAAAGACCACCTTAATGTTCGGGAAAGCATAGGCAAACAAAATGTTCTGGCTTTGCACTGCACTTTGCGATGCAACACACCAGACCTCATTTCATATATGTTAGGCAATTCAGGTAACGGATTTCCAGAGAAAAAGTCTGCATGAGCCATACGGTTCCCATTCTGTCAGTCACAACCGTGAACTAAATAGAAAATGGCTAAAATGATTCACTGAGTTGTACACCGCCAGAGTTTCCAACTCATAGAAATGATATTTTGACCCTGTTGATGTGGTACATTTGCAATAATAAGCTACCACCAGTAGTCTTCCCTGGTTCTTCTGAATAAATACTGCCACATAACCCGCAGAAATTGCATCTGTATGCAATCCAGTTGGACTGTTTGGATAAAATATGCTTAAAACCGGCTCACTAGTCAGGATATCCACAATCTGTCTTTTAATATATTCATGAACAGATTTCCATTCAATTATGATTTTAAGGCAACCAGTCAATGCATAAAGGAGGAAAACTTGGGAACAAACTGTCGGAAGTACGATGCAAGCCGCAAAAATTGGCGCACCTGCGTAACTGTCTGCGGCGGAGGATTCTTTTAATATAGTCCCACCTCGCCCCGACTGACCTCATAACCCAGATATTCGACTTTGATTTTTAGGAACGACACTTCGTGATATTAAACGAAAACCTTGCCTTTACCAACGTGTCCAACACCTGTCGAAGCCTTTCCAAACTCTCACCTAAATCTGATGTTCCCACTACAAGTAAGTCATCCATATAAACTACTGCGAAATATACGCTAAATCACCAAGTGCTCCTACTATGGCATGTTGAAACACTGCAGGGGCATTTCGTAACCCAAACGGTTGTCTTACTAAGCGAATTTGCATATGTTTGATATTAGCAATAATTGTTTTTGAATTCACTAAGTATATCGCACAATCTTGGCTTAAAATTCAGTGGAAAGTCTGTATCAAGATTTTCTAAATCCATCTCATTCAACTCCACCTCACACACATTTACCACTGGCTGTCTACTAAATTGATGTGATGCAAATAAATATCAGGCAATAAATGAAATAAAATCTCTACTCTAATTTCATCAATTTCTACCAATATCAAAATTTGTTGCGTACTAACTACACTCGCTAGTCCAATACCTGTCAATTTCACCGAATTATCCAAACGTTTATTCTTTGTCCAATAGACTCTTTCACCAAGGAACAATCTGATCCAGAATCAAAATAAAACGAATACCACTCACCCGAACCTCGCAAAGTACCTGATGGTCCTTTGAAGCAGGTATCAAAACGCCTTCCATTCAGTCTGCCTGAACCACTGCCACCAACATTTTTTGCAGCTGTCTTCGGACAGCGTGATGCAAAACGTCCCATTTCATGGCAATTAAAACATTTTACTGATGCCTTAAGGTCGAGATACACAAACGACTTCAGCGTTAAGCTGCATTGTCGAGAAACTACGCATGCAGCGTCAAACTACACAAACGACGTCGAGGTACACAAACGACTTCAACCATATTGACTTCAGTAAACAAAAAACAGCTGTGAATTTGAAAATTTAAGAAAGTAATTATTGAAGAAAACTGTATTAAAAGTTGAATTATTAAAAAAGGAAGAATGTATTTTTATTATCATGTAATAAATTGAATTAGAATAACTTTTTAAATAGATATTCCCTATCTATTGGTAAATGGAAAAGGAACTGGTTTGTGAACCAGAAAACAGCTGTTTGTGAACCAAAAGAACTGCTTGATCGCGTGGTGAATGACAAAAAACTGATTTGGTAAATGACAATTTCTTTGCAGTATTTATGTTAAATTTGATGGCAGACTTTCCTACCTATTTAAAAGTTATTCCAAAAACAGAACAGAACAGAAAACAGCAGTGAGAGTGAACAGCTGTGAAAAGGATAAAGACAAGAGAGATGGCAGTCGCTGAAGAGCAGACATCGTAGTCGGTCGTATTTTTGTGGAAGTGAAGTTGTTTTTTAATCTATTTAACCATATTTCTGTTACTTACTATTTTACTTATCATTTTAAATAAACATACTTTACATACATACTTCATTTTTTTAATAATTCAACTTTTAACACTTTTCTTCAATAATTACTTTCTTAAATTTTCAAATTCACAGCTGTTTTTTGTTTACTGAAGTCAATAACGTTGAAGTCGTTTGTGTACCTCGACGGCGTTTGAGAAGTTTAAAGCTGCATGCTGCGTTTGTCGACAATGCAGCTTAACGCTGAAGTCGTTTGTGTATTTCCACCTTTAGTCTGTTCCCAAGAACTTCTGCTTGCTGTTTGTCCGTCAGGTACGCCTGGTTGAATTTCCCTCTTCAACCTACATGCTGCCATCTTATGACCCATTTTGCTACAATTGAAGCACTTCATCACTGTTAATTTCCTTCGCTTCATCTCCTGTCCATCGCTGTCATCACTTTCACTAGGCAACTGCATTTTCGCACCAAAAGTAAATGTTTTCAATTCTGCCTGTAGCCACTCCGTGTCCTAATGTTTGTGGTAAAGAGCAACCGTTGCAGTCGCTTATTAATGTTAGCTGCGTGCGTCAACACCACCAACACAACTATTTCCTCCACACTCATATCCTTCCATTTTGCCACTAGCGACGTCATCAACCGACTTAATTATCATTATTAGCTGGACGACTGTTTAACACATTCATGAGTGCCGCAGCTGGGGTTTCATTGCCCTCAAACCGCTCAATGAAAAGAGTTCTTTGAACTCTGCCCATGTTATACCTGGATGTGATACTTGTGAAAGACACTGAGACGCGCTGCCCTCCAACGCCTTGCTGAGCACGATAACTAATGCACTTCCTTCCAGTAAATTCTCTTTCAAAATGAAGTGCGTAGTTGCACATCAAGCCCCTGCATCAGCATTTGGCAACTCAGGATTGAATTTTGGCAACGAGACCGTCTTCACATCGCTTGTAAGTGGCCTCTGCATTGTTTTGAGCAATTCTGCCAAATTATTGTTTTGGTGCTCCATCATTAAACGCCAACAATCAGTCGATTCTTGTGGCGGAGCCGATCCCATTTCTGATGTCGGAGTTAGTAAGGATATTTCGTCAACGCGATGATCTTTCTGCCCTTTTTGTCTTTTCATTTTCTCTCTTTCTTTTTTAACCCACGCTCACGTGTAGTCTTCCTCTTATTCATCTTCTTCTTTTCTTAAACATTCACAATGTTCTCCACACATTCTATTTTTAGTGTTGCCAGACTACCACCATGTAACTATCCCACTTACCTTTTCATGTTTCATAGCAGCGATCTCACTAAGGTTATTCTTTTAACCTCCGACATATATATATTTTTATATTGCAACTTACCATTCTTGTCGCCAAAAATGTCCAATAATAATAAATTATTTATGGTAATTTTTTAACAGCTGATTTGCTAAGTGCAATTAGTGCACAATTAGTCGTTCACGAGATTGCACGAGATTGAGTTAGGAAATTTGCTACCGTAGACAATTTTCGATGATTTCGACATCTCGTGAATACCCTAACCCTTTCTGACGTGTTGATGGGGGTGATTTGACGCTTGATCAGATGGTTTAGCAAAATCAAAACTTTTTGATTTTTCATCTAATGTTGCTCTCAATTTTGCATTGAGAGCCATTTGATGTGTTGGTGGCGATATCATGTCATAAATGTGAAATCGTCGTTGTGAATGGAGTGTGCTGAGTACGGACAAAAGAAATAAAAGCAATTTGGAAAAATAAAAACAAAAACAAAAACAAAAAAAAACAGTTAATACAGTTTTTTATTTTGGTAGTATTGAAAGAAATATTATTTCAATATTTTATTATTGTTTGTTTTGTTTGTGATTTTGTTTTTGTTATATCCAAAGGAAACAAAAGAAAAATGGAAAATATTGAAATAATAACTTTTATTGAAGCGTACCAAGCATTGCCTTCAATATGGAAGGTTAATTAGCAAGGAGTACAGTGACTGAATTAAGAAAAAAGTTAATTCAAGCTCTTTCAATAGGACAGTCTGGCCTAAAAACGATCTTTTCTTATACCGCTCCTTAGACCACCTTTTTTTGTTTCGCTCACTCCTCCTCTTCTTTCTTTTGATTAATATTGCAAGCAGTATTGCCTCCGCAGAATCACTGTCTGAACTCATTGCTGGTTATGTTTTAACTTTCTATTCTATTCTGCTTTTTCTTTCATTTACATATAAATCAAAAATAAGTGTAAAAATAACATTAAATAAACAAATGCACATATGCACTCATTTATGTATACGTTTTATTGTTTCTGCCGCGCACATTCGCTACGTGTGTGCTGCTTTAAAGAGAACTAAAAATTAAAATTACTCCATTTGACGAACGAAATTTGAAATAGTTGATCGGCAACACATCAAAAAACAACAACAACGTTTTGATGAAGTATTTGACGTGTCGATGGCTACATTAACATGAATGAAGAAATATCCAAATCATTTATATATTCCATCATGCATCGTAAGTGACAGGCACACAAACACATCATACTAAAGCGGCTATGAAACGATGATACATGCCTGCAGACTTGGTATGATGGCATACACTCGATTTGCTACTACACTGTCAAACTTGCTCGGTATAGTTCAGTATACAAAAGTTTTTAAAGCGAAAGCATTGCAATGAAGCGTCAACTTTTATCGGTTGTTATGATAAATGAAATACTATTACAAGAAGAGGAAGACGAACATAAAAGAAATAGGTAAATGTGGGTGAAGGAATGGTTACAAAAAAGGAACAAATTTTCCCATACCAATTTATTGAAGGAATTAGAAGTAACCGCTCCTGAAGACTATCGAAACTTTTTAAAAATGCTTAACTCTATGATAAGGTACATCTTGCATGCAAGACCGTGTAGCGTGCGCGCCGCATTAGACATGTGTCTGAATAATCAAAACGGCTTTTCAATCTCTACTCTACAATGTGTACCTAATTTGTATTTGATCATGCCCAAATCATTAGTAAAAATAGAATGGCAGGAGCCAATCGATATGTTTAGGCCCTCAGCAACTTCTCTAACGGTGATTCGACGATTGGCCAATACTATTTTCTTCACTTCATCAATGTTTCCGTCTGTTGTTGACGTGCTCGGGCGTCCGGCACGCTCTTCGTCGTTCACATCTTCTCGGCCCTCTGAGACATTTTGTACCACCGATAAACATTGCTTCGGTCTAAGGTAGCTTCCCCACATGCCATTTTTTTACACAAAATTTGATACAGATTCGTTGATCAATTTTTTTTAAAAAATCGAAGACGATCCAAAACACGTGCAAGCAAAACAGCTATCAAAAATGAACTAAACATTCAAAACGACCGACCTTGTCAGCATAAGTGAGGGACATAAGTACCAACATAACGCCACAAGAAAATCGAATATACGTAACCCGCGGATATTCAAAAATGGCGATACTTTTTGAACAAACCTCGTATATGATAAAAGAGAAAAACAAAGTTTTTTTTTTGGAAAATTTACCAGATTTTTACACGGTATTTGTACTGGGTTGGCAAAGGTTATTAATAACAATGGAAAATATTTGATGAAATAAATTTGGTTTGTTATATGAAACATGATTCTCATTTTCGGAAGTTACTTTTCCACCAACCTATTATATTGTTTTTTTTTTTTTTTTAAATTAAAATTTGAAATATGTGCGAGATATCCTTTAAAAAAATTTTATTTACAAGACATAATGTTTAAGACAGTTACAGAATATAAAACGAATATCCAGATGGGTAGTCGAATTGCCAAACTATGAGTACAAATTTGAATAAAGAGTAAAAAGGATGCAGCACGTAGACCCTCTGTGCTGCAAGTAGAGGTATGTGTCAGAGATGTGTAGCGAGTGTTGCGTTTTCAAGAAGTGCTCTCAAATTAATGAGCACTTCGCGAAACCAACCCTGCTCGCGCTCATAGGCTGTGAAACAGAAGTTTTACTATTGAACGTAGCTTCTTTTGGTACCTGCATGAAAGAGATTGTGTGCATGTATGTACATTACAATTATGTTTCTATCACTTAACGTTGTTGTTTTCTCTTCATTAAAATGAATTCCAATGTCTGAATATAGCTGAGAGAATGTTCCATATTCTCATTCAAACCAAGCGGTGCCGAATTGAATTGAATTCGCTTTCGAATGCTATTTTGCACTGCGTTGTACGTTGGTATGCAAACACATTTGCATCCTCGACTACATTTCACAACAACAATTGCACACAAATTCTCACAAAAAACATTTGCTCTCCCGGCTAGAATTTGTTTGCAATTGTTGTTGTTGTGAGAGGCTTATATAGTCTTATATATATTTCATATTCATTTGATTGCTTCATGTTGTTGTTCTCACTGCAGCGAAGAGAGACCTGAATGTTTCACTGTTCGCATACGTCAGTCTCTCAAAGCTTGCTTCGAGCGAAGTACACATTTGCTTCGTTTCGTTTCGCTTTGCATGCAGGCTCGACTTGCTTAGGCTCATTTTTTTACGAAATGTTCATAAGAATGTTTTTTGCCTTCACTGTACATCTTTGGTACGCATGCAAATAAATAAGGAATGGTGCAAATACTGCTTAGAAAGCAGAACCGTTAAAACATTTGCTTCCTGATGGAGATAGATTAATGTTGGCCATCTGGAAGAAAACGGCCACTGTTCTAAGGCGTTATTTTGACTAATTTGTAGGTGTCCCCATTGAGTATCATTAAGGAAAGGGCTCCAAACAGGAACGACCTAATTAAGTACGATACGTCCGATTGCCGTATAGGTGCTACCTAAAGTCTCCTCCTCCTTTCTCCAGGAAGTTCCTGCTAGGGCTTTAACCACTTTATTCATCTTTTTCACACGATTGCAGGTGTTTTTTGCGTGTGTAGCAAATTTATGAAGACTGTCAAACGTTCCACCAAGAATTGTCGGGTGGGAAGTAGATGGAACCTTTAAGCGCTCAACAAAAATTTCCAGCTCCATCGTAACCTCCGTAGTCCAAGAGATGAAAATGGAAGATGTTGATTTGAGCGGTGAGAGCTTAAGGTTACGGCTACAGAAGAAATCAGAGACTTATCTTAGATAGTTTTTAATTAGGTCGCTAACTTTGTTCACATTCAAATCAGAGAAAAAAAGGGTTCAATCGCCCCCTTGAGGGAAGCTTATTTTAGGCTTCCTAAGCCTGGATTTCATGTCTCTCACGTAGGTGGTTTTTTAACCCGTAAGGTTTAGTCGATTACCAATGTGCGTAGTTACCTCGCTTGCACAGAGTTTGTCCAAAACAATTAAGTCAAAAGGAGCTATAGATGCGTTAAAAGATTACTTCATAGCGTATGGTAGATCAAACTGTATAGTCTCGGATACTGAAAGTTGCTTCACGTCAGAAGAATGCTTTGAAGAATTCTTAAAAGATAGTTATATCAATCACATAAAAATAGCTACGGAATTTTCTCATGCAAACGGACAGGTACAAAGGATAAATAGAGATTTAGGGCCGGTGATAATTAAACTGTAAATTAAGAGTCGAATAAACAGTGTAATTTTTTTTTTTTATATTATTTATTGGGAACAATAAACCACATCAAATATTGTTGTAAGGACTATAAGAAGTTACAGAGATTGATTTAAAATCAGTTTAGAATAGGATAAATTTGTATTAATTGAGTGTTGGTAAGTCGTTTGGGTGAAGCTTTTTTAGTCGCCTTTGAATCACCATCGGCATCGGCTACTGTGAAAGTTTATTTCTTGGAAAATTGTAGGCATGCTGAGGTCGTTGTGAATACCATATTTCCACGAAGGAGCAACTATTTGCTTGTAAATTGAAAGCTTGCTTCCCAAGCTAAGTTTGCTTCTTTTGCAGAGAAGCCAGTTCAGCCAAGGAATAGGATCGAGGTAATATGATATTTCCATGTTAGGCGTTTATTAAGGTGAAAACCCAAGTATTTCACAACTATGGACTGTGGAATCGCCAGGCATTCTGGAGGCCCAATACAACCTGTAATCTACTAAGAAATATTCTTTCAAATTTTTGGGGAACAAAGGCAAAGGTTCTCTGGTTGCCAGGCTTCAGGGTCATTACAATTGCGGCGCATTTCCATTGTGAGGGAAAGTGGCCTAAACGCAACATCGCATTGAAGAGTAATACCAGGAACAACACCCTCTTATGCGGGAGGACCCTTGCCGCTCTGCCATCGTACCCTAGAGTTTTCTTCAGTGTGAGCGCTTTAATTTGGTGATACACCTCAGTTGGCGAGACAGATTTTATCTGACTAGAGGATACATTTTGGTCTTGCAAGTGAGCCATGGTGCAGGTGACATCGACAAAAGCTGCAAGTTGATGGGGTGTGAACTTCTGGGAGGGCTCGTTCGCGAAAGTTGTAGTTTTATCAAAGTCTGATCGGCACCAGAGATTATTCGTGTTCAAAAGGGGTGGTGGTTGCTGTTTGACACAACGTGTAGCTCTCCACAGGTTGAAGCCTGAGTATTTACTTGGATCAGCATTTAGCAAGAGGTCTTCGAAATAACGACATCTTTCTTCGGTGAGATGGTTTTAGTTGAAGCTCAGCTCTGCGCCAGGCAGCTTTATGCAAGATGTTACATGTGCGCATATATCTGCGACGAAGGCTCCTTTTGTACCTTACCAGGTCCAGGGTTGCTGCTTTTAAAGAAAGCAGGGCTGAAGCGGAGGGCACAAGAGGAGACCGATTGGGGGATGCAAGGGCAGCAGCAGCGTAAATATTGTGACCAAATAATTCAACAACATCGTCTAAATCATTGATGATATTTCTGGGTTTAGATTTAATCGTTCTTCCAGTCCAGTTCTGAAGCGCAACAAGTCAGCGTGTGGAGGAAGTAATCTTTTGCTAATTGAGAAGCGATCGGCAGCTACCCTAAACTCAGCAATCAATGGGTGGTGGTCTGAGGAAAGATCAGTGGAATCGGAGATAGACAACCGATTTGGTGGAATACCAGTAAAAACAGCAAAATCCAAAACGTCAGGTAGGCGATTGTTGTCATCGGGGTAGTGCGTGGGGGATCCCGTAGATAAAATGTCGCTCAGCGAATGGACTAAGGCATGTTGACGACCTCGAGGTGTAGCCAGTCTAGAACCCCAAAAGCGATGTTTGGCATTCCAATCTCCACCGATCGGGAATTTGGGACCAAGTTTATCGAAAAGGTTATTAAACTGACTCTCAAGAATGGTGGGGTGCGTGGGGGGCAGTATAGAGCGGCAATAACCAGTTCACCAAGATCGGTGGAGATTTTAACAGCTGCGCATTGTAACCAAGTTTCGCACACCGGTGGTAAAGAGAAGTGTTTTAATCCAGACCGGAATAAATCTGCGGCTCCTCTACATGGCTAATTGTCGTCTGGATTGTTAGCGAGGTGAACATCAAATCCCGACAGTTTAAAGAACGATCGAGATGTAAAATGGGTCTCACTTATGAGCATGATGTCAATTTTGTGATTCACAGTAAAAAGGCGAATTTCATTTCTGTAATTGCCTAAGCCATTGGCATTCCAGATGCCAATGCGAAGACCTATTTGCTCCATTGTTTGGATACAAATGCAGACAGGATTGGATTGGGATTCCATCATACGCTCGATTTTAGCTAAGAGAGACTCGAAATATTTCTCAGAAGTAGTAGGCAATTTGGTTGTTGGAATTGATGGTTGAATTCACCTGATTTAACTCTTTGACGGGGATTTTGGTTTTTGGACTGAACGGAATGGCCGTTTCTTGCGGCGTCAGTGTAGGAAAGGTTTGATGAGGTATTTATGTTTGGTTGTGTATTCTTTGGTATAGGCGGACGGGGTTTTGGAGGATTTATTGACCTCCGGGCAACCAGTTCCTGATAAATAAAGCAACCTTTATAGTTTGTACTATGAGACTGATGACAGTGGGCACATTTGGCGGGGAGATCAGGAGATTTTTGGCGTGAAGAAGAAGGGTGACTGCCACCAGATTTGGCACATTGATAATTTTTACGGCAATAGTGCTTTGTGTGACCGAATTCCTGGCAGCGGTGGCATTGCGGAATGCCGTTGAAACGACGAGGGGGCCCAACCGTGATGACTTGCCAACATAAACGTTTAACATCAAAAATGGATTTGTTGTTGTGAGACGGTTCCAATTCGATGAAGAAAATGTTTAAAGAACCAGAATTGTTTCTGCTCTTTCGATTGTGCACATTGCATACTTTGTGTAAATTTGTAGCAGAAGTAAAATACGCTTTGAATAACAACGTAAATGAACACACCTCCGTTATGTTATTTGGAGTGGGAAAAAGGTAAAATGATAGATAGATTGAAAAAATGTAGTAGACAAAGAACATTAGTGCATGGACAGAAATATACAAAGTGTAGGCAGTAAGGCCTAAAAAATTCATACACAAGTTCAGAATTATTAAAAGTTTTATATCGATTCAAAACGACAAAATCCGTCTACAGAGAAGGTGAATATTATTTCGTATATGCGACAGCTTAGTACGATCTTACTTCGTTCGAACTAAGTAAGAGCGATTTATTGCACATGTTTATGTTTGCGACTGCACCGCGGTCTTATTCAATGCTAGTTTGTTTACATCGCGGCAGAGTTGCCATATGCATAAAATATAATATAAAAATAATTTTTGTTTTGAATTCAATTTACCTTTACCCGACGGGTCCAAACAGGACGGTTACTCATTAATATCACTTGTGACAATTTTAGAACCTTTACCAATATTGCCATCTTTTGATTGCGATACTTGGATTGTGATTTCACCAACTATCTTGTCGGTAGTGGTCCCTCGAAAACACATTTTTCTATCTAGACTTTCTTATGTGACCTGTGACGATATTAAAAATCACATTGCTTTCAAGACTAATGTGAAGGTTAGTGTGCAAAAATTCAATTTTTCACAACCAAAGGACTTTTCGTCGTTTAAGATTAGTGTGCCATCCGAATCGTTCGACGAAGTTTGTAATCCCAAATTCTGGCCTCCAAATATGGCTGTTCATGAATTTAAACAGAAGAATAGGAATAGACCTAGTACTGTTAGGCTTCCAGTGCATACTAGTTCACCTTCGGCTCCAAGCTCGGCTATATAAAATTAGCTTTCTGCCTTCATCATATCTCTATAATATATCAAAATTGTAGAGGTTTATTGTCTAAGCTTAATAATTTGAATAGGGACAGTTTCTCCTTTAAAGCAGACGTTATAGCGTTTTCTGTTCAGATATAGGACAGATCGCCCTATTCGCCGCGGAGGCGGTGTCCTCATTGCTGTTCAGTTAATAATAATTTGGAAAATTATATGAGTCATGCTAGAGCCATTAACTCTGTCAATAACATTCTTCGGGACCGTGACTCTTTTATCATGCTAAGCGATTTTAATCTCCCAAATTTCGTATTCCTTTTTTTGGTATCTCTATCTAATCTATCTAGTTAAACAACATGATTTTTTGGACACACTGTTTGAAAATTCTTTGTTTCAAATGAACTCTGTACTCAATCTCTTTGGAATAGATCACTTGATCTTGTGTTTAGTAATGATTCCGGTGGTACTTTTGTGTCAAGAAAATGATAAATACGTTTTCATATAAATTTTACAATTGTATATATTACAAGCAACCCGCCCGGCTTCGCACGGGTAGATATATAGAAAGATAAATTAGTACTTCATTTGGACAAATAAAAAACAACAATTCCTTACACTACAATTTTTTTATAGGAATCACCTCACATGACATGCGATGAGACCACGATCGTAGTTGTGAAAGTTAGTTTTTGAAGGGACATACATAAATTGTATTTTTGTTCGTATTTTCTATTTCTATTAATTATTATAATAAAAAGCGAGAAATAAAAAAAAAAAAATTTACTTCTAAAAATTGGGGATCGAACCGGTGACGCGATCTCTCAAGCATTGTTGTGCATATGCTGCACCGACGCCTTAGCACGCTCAGCCAACGACGACTTCTTTTGTCTGAATTGGTCTTAGAAGCGATTCGAAGCGACAAAATGTTTTTTGAGGTATTTCATTTAATTTTTGTATGGTTTGAATGAATCGTATGGTATGTGTTGGCAAAATTAAAAATAAGAAGAGCTCCCTTTTAAAGAGTCATTTGTCCAGTCTATATACTTATGCATTTTAATAGCTTTGGTATCGTTCGTCCTTCGCTGACCATGAAATCAGTTCGAAAAGCATAACAAGCTATATAGGCACAATATTAAATTATAGGAAATTTCTTATATTGTATATATATAATTCAACTAACGGCTAACAGCCATGCTGTAAAATCACCATTCTTTCTTTTTTTTTTTTTTTTTTAAATCGTTTTAAATAAGTTTATTTTATCTGTAACTATGTATGTATACACGAAAAATGAATAAAAATAATACTACTGCTACTAATGCGTACGGCGACATTAGGAGACCACACGTACTAAGAGATATATACATATAATATGCATGTCAGGAATAATCATGTGCGGGTGGAGCCCACAGAAGTCTTACAAAATACCTCGAAAATAGAAGACACAGAAACAAGTAATTTCACAATGGCACAAACTGTAATAGAATTCCTAAACAACGCTTCAAAACTCAAACCAGAGTTCGACGGATATGCAGAAAACTTGAGAAGTTTTCTCGATGTAGTCACCTTGGCAGATAGTATCAAAGGTACACACGACACCATTGCGTTAAATTTGCTAAAAACAAAACTCAAATGAACCGCCAAAAACCTCATGGTTTGGAAATGAAACCAATCTTCAATCGATAATAACACGATGGAGGACAACGGTTTAAGGTGAGTAAGTTGAAGTACTTACCGCCAAAATGAACAACAGACAATATTACAAAACAACAACTCAGCTAATACCTACATTAAGGATCTAGCTAAAGACTTAGAAAACGCCTACATATCCGACGGATTAACACCTGAATAGTGCAATAAATATACCACACAGGTTGCCGAAAAGGCAATGACCACAAATTGTAAGATTGATAAGGTTATAAACGATGCCATATCCAAGTTTGTCAACAGTTGCAATGAAGTTACTGGACAAAGGAACACCATTTTGTGGTTAGGCCAAAGGTCAAATAGAGGGCATTTTCGAACTCCCAACAGAGGACGCGGAAACTACAGGCAACACCAAAATACAAATAGGTCACATAACAGAAACAACGACAACAGAAGAAGTAGACGATATGATACACGCAGTGGTAATAATAACAATAACAATAGTAATGTTCGTATGGTAAACATTTCAACTGGTTCCGAAAACCAGGAACAGCTTCTGGGAAACTAAATATATTGTATATCATCTAAACCTATATGCCGGTTAATCCTACGAGTTGGAAATATTTTGATAACACATGAATTTCATACGGTATCCGAGATTTTCTCATCCCCTGCGATGGTATATTCGGCATTGATTTCATAAAAATCTTGAATTGTATACTAGAATTCTCCGAACATGAAGACTTGTTCGTAATAAGACCTGAAAACTTTCATACTATCTCCATACCAATAGAATATACAGATATAGAAAAATCAATAATTTTACCAGCCAGATCACAAGTGATAAGATAAGTATAGATCGTATCAAAAGATACAGAACTCTTAGTATTCAACCAGGAACTTCAACCTGGAGTTTTCGTAGCTAACAGCATAGTAAATAGCAGAAACGTTTACATTAGAATTCTAAATACCCACAATGAAGAAGTAAAAATCATAGGAATTAAAATAAAATCCGAAAGTTTAGAAAACTACTACGTAGTTAGTCCAAGTACTACAAAAGAAGATAGAAAACAAGAAATATTAAGAAAATTAATACCCAGCTTCCCACCATTATTTATAGAAACACTCACTTGACTTTGTTCAGAACATAGTGACGTGTTCGCTTTAAAATCAGAAAAAATTACATATAATAACTTCTACAAATAAGAGCTAAGATTGAAGGATGAGACTCCTACCTATATTAAGAATTATCGCATAAAGCAGACACACAAAGAAGAAATCGATAGGCAAATCAAAAAACTAGTTGATGAAGGATTAGTAGAACCATTATAATAGTCCATTAATATCGGTACCCAAAAAATAAACGGTGTTAGACAATCGTCAAGTCAACAAAAAGTTAGTCGCAGATAAATTTCCCCTTCCGAGAATAGAAGATATTCTGGATCAGTTAGCACGAGCTAAATATTTTTTATGTTTCCATCAAATCGAATTAGGAGACATTACGTCTTTCTCAATGAGCAATGGCTCATATCATTTCACGCTATACCATATGGATTTAAAATAGCACCTATCTCCTTTCAACGCATGATGACCATTGAGATGTTCAGAAAAGCATATAACAAAGAACTTGACAGACGTCAAGTCTCTTTCGCTCAGCGTTGCTTCACATTTTATTTTAAACGTTCAAGAGTGCATTTTTTGCCTTGTCTTCATTGCACATCTTTGGACGAAACACACTGTCTCTCTATTGTCCCGCTCTTAGTGAACATCATATTCAGAAAGAAGAGAACGAAGAGCGCAATACTCTCACACAGTAGTTAATAAATCATAAGGAGCAAATACAACAACAATACAACAAAATTAAAGAAGCAGCAATGCAAGAACGACGAAAAACGTACGAAAATGTTTGTAAATAGTATAGATTTTTGGTTATTATTGTAATTTTCGTAGGGATCCCTTATTTTCTTAAAAATAAATCAGAGTCTATGACAATCGCTTAAAATATAGCTTTCTGTAGGTGAAAGAATTTTTAAAATAGGTTAAGTAGTTTGTGAGACTATTCATTACAAATAAAAATACAAAAATTTCCTCTTTATAATATTAGTATAGATAAAAGCTTTTAAAGACTAGTTGATTGATTTTGAAATATGTCTCTAAGCGTTATATGAAAAATTTGATCCACCAATTCCGAGTTTTCCGGTAGATTTTCCAAAATGTTTGTATTATTGTGTATTGTTGCATTGTCACCAGAACTAAAGGTGTATGCAAAATTTCACCCAAACAAACTAACTAACAAACAAAGCAAGTTAAATAATAAAAGTGTGAGTCGGACTCGCACACGGAGGGTTCCGTACCATCATATAAGATTTTATTGCCGCAAAAATGAAACTTGTTTTCAAATAACACCGAAAAGTGTCCTAAATAAAATAATAATAAAATCTATCTTCCTACATATCGACCCCTTCTTGCAAAATTGAAATCTATCGAAATAGAAATTGACTTTTTGATGTAAAATTGTTCTAAAATCCTTAACACATCATCCATTAAAATATTATATCAAAACTTACGCTGGAAATTCAGTTTCAAATTGATCGTATGTCACAGTGTATTTTTCGTTAATAGAAAAATTATTGTATATGCCATACAAATTTTAGTCTGTTGAGCATAAGCAAAATTTGCAGTACAAAATAAAAAAAAAAAAAAAAACAGAATGAAATAATGAGGAAAGATCAATGATTTCTTTGCAGCTTCTCCTATTCGTAAACAGTTACCTTAGATTGCATTTGAGAATACAAATGTGAAAATTTAAAATATTTAGAAACAACGGAAAAGGAAAAGCCATTCAGAAGAAATTAAAATTCATTTCAGCATCAAAAATGAACTCAAGGCCATATTTCTAGAGGACCAAGCTAAAAGCAAAATGGGTCAAAAGTTTTTGTGTGTTAGTTTTGACTTGCAAAAGGTATTGGTATTGTAGTGTGCTCATGCAATCACATAAACTAATCAATATGTAACAATTTGTTGCATATATAAATACACAAATATAAATGCGCACATATCAATGGTAACATGATCAGCCACTTCGGTCAGTGACTGTCGCTTATAATTATGCTGCGCTTGCAGTCTAACTACAGAGTGTTTACATAAGAATACATACATACTGTACGTACACATTGTATAAACACATTATAGCTTTCGTTTGAAAATTAAGTTTAGCATTAACATTTGAAAAATGTAAAACATACGATCATTGAATAAAGAACTATTCAACATACAAGAGGTCATGAGGTCTTTTATTCTACATGGCGATCGTCACAGGACTTCATGGATACGTTGTTCAGCTAAAGATAAAGTTGAAATTCAACCTCAACAACTTCGTAAAAACGGCCAAACAACAACCCAACTTCAGTAATGAGGAAGGTAACCATTTATATCACTGGTCTACCTCAGTCCTGGTCTACCGTGAAGAAAGCATTATGCAGCCTAGTCGAAACCTATATGCAACGTTACAATCAACCAATGGGAACAACAACACAAAACTTCTCTCGAGTGGTCCAGTCTGCGTCCCGGAAGTACCCGGCAACAACAGTCGGCCAAGGACCACTCATCTCAGCCGCGAGGCTGCAGGTATGTATGCATGCATACCTTTTTTTTCCCGAGGAGAGCAGTTGTTACCAGCGTATCTGCTCAAAATCCTCTTAATCCGTGCTGGTATTAAACAAAATCCAGGTCCTAGGATTTGGATATGGTCCGTGTGCAGTAAGAGGATTGGTAAGAGTTCTGCCTCTATCCAATGCTCTAACTGTATGGAATGGTGTCATTTTACGAATTGTTCTGGGTTAAATTCCTTGAAGGACCGACCAGTGCAGTATGTAGCTCCTTGTTGTGCACAACAACAGGGTACTTCATTTCAGCATTGGCCACAACCGCTCACACCTTTGGTGGCCCCGCTAAATGTATTTTAATTCGCAATTCTGCTTTTTATATGGAACGGGTATATCCAATCTGTGACAATGCTTTACAACGCAATATATTCCATCCGGTCTTTGTCACCTTTAGCCAATCGAACAATGTCACCTCCACTTTCTCCGCCGCAAAATTTGTGAACACCGCGTGCTCGTAGCCTTACGTCTTCTCAATTGTTTAATTCTTTTAGGATTATGCAGTTCAATTGTAATGGGTTGCGTGGGAAGATTGTGGAGATTGCAGATTATATGGTTCGGAACAATATATTGTTGGCAGCTGTTCGGGAAACTAAACTAACAAGCTCATGTGGTCTGACGTCCCTTGCCGACTATTGTGTAGTTAGGCAAGACAGAAGTAGGAATAGTGGGGGTGGTCTGGCTTTCATTGTTCATCGCACGGTGAATTTTAGACCTTTTTCCCTACCTTCTGTCAGTCCCTCTGATCTTTTCTTAGTGACTCAATGCCTGGCCATAAAGACCGGCGATGTTGAAATTGAGCTGGCTATGTTCCCCCGGTGAACAGTTGTGATCCAGGCTATTACCCAATGCTAGGTCATGTGCTTCACGGTGATTACCGTATCATCTTAGGTGATCTGAATGCACATCATGAACTTTGGTTCTGCCCATTGGGTAATGACTATCGTGGTGTTAGCATTGCAGATCAGATTGATCATTCTGATTTTAGAGTTATTAACGAAGACTCCGCTACCCGAATGAGTCCTACCTGTGCCAGGTCTCCTGACATTACCATCGTCAGTGCACCGCTTTTAGCATTTTGCGGGTGGTCTGTCGATATTGCTTTGAGTTCTGACCATGTTCCTATTCTTGTTGATATAGCTAAACGCGATGATTTTGTCACTTGTGACAATCGGGTTTATATCAACCATGGAAAAGCGAACTGGGCAGAATTTCAGGCATCGGTAGATCATACCTTAAGTCGTTTCCCTTTTCCCGATGATACTAGACTGGGAGAGAAAGCTTTCAGGCACGCGATCAATAAAGCAATAAAGCATATTCCTGCTAGTAAATTTCCTCTTTTAAGACCAAATTTTCCAGCGGAATACTGATCCAAGTGATGAACGTCTAGCTGGGATGAACCTTGAGATCGCTAAACTTGTCTCGGATCATCGAAGAGCGAAATGGCTTCATCATCTTGAGTCATGTAGTCCTGGGTCTCGTAAGCTGTGGGACACTATTAGACGCCTTTCTGGTGTGCCACAGCGTAAAGCTCAATCTTTCGTCATGTTTGAGGGAAAACAAATAGGGAATGCCAAAAAAATGTGCCGCTCAATTTTGCCATCAATTTATAATGCATCCCTCGACTAACAGCAGATAGAAGCAGTCTTCCATACGTAGGTTTAAGAGCATGAAACCTGAAGTTGTGCCGGATGAATTTAGTTCTGGTAAATTTAATTATTTTATTTTTCTATTTTTTTCTTTTTTATTCCCTCTACTTCTCACAAATTTCCGTTTCCCCTACCCTCTCCATTTCCTTATTTAATGCATGCATACTTCTACTTGCAGCTCCCTTGCTGTTACAACAACAACAACAACCAAGGGGAACAATTAAAATCTGAGTGAGTAGAGTTAGAGTTATTTGAGTGTGTGTAAATTTCAATTTTTTTTTTGCGATGCCATTACGCATCACTATAAAAGGATATCAACAAAGGCAACCATTAGCCAAAAAAACCTTAGACAAAGCGTGGCGGTTATAAAAATTATATAAAAAAGAGGATAGCAAAGATTTAATGGCTCCTCTATGTCAGCCAAAAACCTATACCTTGGGATAAAGGCAACAAACTCTCTAATGAGTTAGATATACTCGATATGGTTGGTGGAAATGGACCAGAAACTTATAGTGTCCAAATTTCAGTTCGATACGTCAAAAACCAAAAACTTTTTCTAATAAGAACATTAATTTAAAAGGGGTTTTGTATGGAAGTGGTCCGATTCGGCTGATTCACGAACTTGACCGGCGTTTGGTAAAAAGAAACCGATGTACAAAATTTTAGCTCTCTAGCTCAAGAACTGAAGGACTGGGAGTGCGAACAGACGGACATGGCTAAATCAACTCGTCTCATCGAGCTGATCACAAATATATATACTTTATGTGGTCTGCGATGTCTCCTTCTGTGTGTTACAAACTTCATGACAAACTTTTAATACTATTCACTAACGTGAAGAGTATAAAAACATGTATGATAAAAATTGTAAAGACCAAGCGGTACCTTAACTGCAGGTCTGTAGAGTACAAGGCTAAAAACCTGTACAAAACCAATAGGTAGGGAGACAATGAAATGAAAGAAATTTAAATATTAAAATAATTTTTTTTGGAATTTTGAAACATAAATTAATATTTGAATTTTTAAATTGTTTTACAAATAACATCATTTGGAAACGCAATGCGTAATTTTACTTTTTCCTTAAATTTCTTTAAAATAACAATAACATTAACAAATACATCATTTAATTTTCATTCTTAAATATCTCTATGGGATCAAAGGAGTCGAAAATAGAAAACCTAACCGCAAATGTTATAAACAAGGTTGAGGTTATAGACCACACAGATTTGATTATATTGAAAAGCATCAAAGTTGGTTGTAAAATTATATGCAATAGATAACATAAAAATTTGAAAAAACGCTATGCGAGTAGAGGAGATGCACTTGACAAAGTATGACAACTTTAAATAGATTCCCATAATACGAGGTTTGTTCAAAAAGTATCGCGATTTTTAAATTTCCGCGGGTTACGTATATTCGATTTTCGATTTTCTTATGGCGTTATGTTGGTACTCATGTCCCTCACTTACGCTGACAAGGTCGGTCGTTTTGAATATTCAGTTAATTTTTGACAGCTGTGTTGCTTGCACGTACCATTTTCACATTGTAATACAACCCAAAAGAGCATTGTTCTATCGACAATTTCTGGCATAGTTATACCATCCAGAACAAATGATCACCCAACATTAGGAAGAAACATACACTGGTGGAAAAAATAATAGAAACGACATTCACTTCTACATTTCAAACCGTATTGTTAACTTCGTCTGCAAATTTAATGCCCACATCCCACTGTACATGGTTAGTTGATAACGGTACTTTATTTTGATTTCGGTTTTGTGCATATTTCAGCAGAAATATTTGTTGTGCATTCAACTTTGTTAAGTGACCACGTTTTTTCATTGAAAAACAAAAAAAAAAAAATAGACACGCACTTAAATTTTGTCATAATCCTTTATTAAAACTTGTGAAATATTATAAAGAATGTGTGTAAATAACAATTCCTGCAAGAAATTTCTTTTGTATAGATACTAGATTCAAAATGGGTAGTAGGTTGCATTGCACAGATAAGGAAAGAGAAATGATAAGAAATCTCAGAAATGAAAGCAAAACAATGGGGAAAATACCACAATTCATGAAATGCTCAAAAAGAAAAGTATGTACTACTATTCATTTTGAAGCAAAATAGAGAAACGAGTCAGAAAGCGAGTAACCTCTTTAAGGTTCTTTCTATCTATCTACCCGTGCGAAGCCGGTGCGGGTTGTTATAGCAAATAAAAGTGCAAATACCGTTGCTAAAGCTATACTCGAATCCTTTATTCTAAAGTACGGTCCGTTGAAGACGTTCATTACGGACATGGATACAGAATATAAGAATTCTATAATAAATGACTTATGCAAATATTTAAAAGTAGACAACATTGTATCTACAGTACACCACCATCAATCATTAGGAACTGTTGAAAGAAATCATAGAACCTTAAATATACATATATCAGTAGACAAAACTGATTGGGACGTATGACTTCAATATTTTGCGTATTGTTACAATACAACCCCATCTATGGCATATGAATTGGACTTTAGTAAAAACCCTAATTTAATGAAACATTTCAAAAGCATAGATAAAATAGAACCTCTATATAATGTAGAAGATTATGCTAAAGAAGCTAAATTTAGACTAGAGCAAGCTTATAGGAGAGCAAGATTAATGATACGAAACCATAAACAAAAACAAAAAGGTAACTATGATAAAAAAGCACTAGATTATAAATTAAAAATAGAATATCACGTTTTATAAAAAAACGAGACAGGTCATAAGTTGGTTGGTTACCGTGGCTGAATTGTATAATCCACTAACAAGTCACAATTAGCACTTAAGTGCCGTTTTGGAACCACTTCCTCGCCGAACACAATCAGTATAGCCAAACATATCCCGTAGAGTTTAGGTATTTTAGAAGGTCACCTGGACATGTGACCGAACAGCCCGAGAGGTTATCTAAAATATTTTGCACAGAAACTTGTTCCTAGCTCTCGCCAGTGCTGGGCATTGACATAGAAAGTGGGTGAGTGATTCAGTTTCTTCCACGTCACCACAACTCCTACAAAGGCTCTTATAGGGGATACCCGCGTGTGTTCCAAAACACCAGTGACCAGTAAAAATCGCTGTGAGCCCTGCGGTATCTTTACGTTTTCTATTGATTAGTCTAAAAGACATTTTTTCATTGTACGAGGGGGGACCAAAAAAAAATGTAATTTCGTCAAAACTTCTTTATTTCTTAATATTTTAACACCAAATTTTGATCACCTTCAAAGTATTCGCCATTGACCACAACGCACTTCTCCAAACGATTCTTCCATTGTTCAAAACAGTTTTTAAATTCACTCATTGGGATGTCCTTTAAGCCTTCCAGCGATTTTTGTTTCACCTCCTCCACAGTGGTAAAACGCTTTCCTTTCATATTCCTTTTGAGTCTGGGGAACAAAAAGAAGTCACAGGGGGATAGATCCGGTGAGTATGGGGGTGGACAATCGGTGTCATGGCGTTTTTGCTCAAAACATGCCTGAAGTCGACGCTCCCATTGCTCGTCTGTGAGAAGGCGCGGGACGAATTTGGCTGCAACCCTTATCATGTGTAAATCTTCGGATAAAATTCTCTGAATTGAACTCCATGACATTCCCGACATCTCACAGAGTTGATCAATGGTTCGGCGACGGTCTTCACGAACGAGGGCATTGATTTTGTCGACGTTTTCATCAGTTCTTGACGTTGAGGGGCGTCCTGAACGAAGTTGGTCTTCAATAGACACTTCTCCATTTTTAAAACGTGAAAACCAATCGTAAACTCTGGTTTTACTTAGGGCAGCATCCCCATAAGCAATCTTAAGCATTACAATAGTTTCCGCGGCCGATTTCCCCACAAAATTTCACAGCCGCGCGTTGTTCTCGACAATCTGCTATTACGTTTTCGCCGAAATGTATAAAGTTGTTTTACTAAAAAAAATCTCACAGGCGAACCGATGCACTCACAGCGACACAACTTTGCACACTGACGCAGAAGGCGTGACACTAACGGACATGTGCTCCAACAATAGGTTCCCCCACTCTCCGTCCCCACCACAGCGTAATTTTTGTTGGTTCCCCCTCGTATCTAGGCCAGGTCACACGCGGCACCCTGCAAGATTCGAGATCTTTCCAATGAATCAAGAGATTCACCAAAGCGAGCTAGTTCCTCAGCCTTCTCATATCCCTTAATGTTCCTATGCCCGGGAACCCATAAGAGAGTGACATCTGCTCTACGACTTATCTTGCTTAACGCCATCATACATTCATTTACGAGCTTGGACTTCACAACGGTGGATTGCAAAGCTTTGAGTGCCGCCTGACTATCAACGAAAATAGCTATCTTGCGACCTTCCGGTACGTTATGTTCTGCCAGCCGACATGCCTCTCTTATAGCCAGAACCTCTGCCTGAAAGACCGTGGCCTTGTTAGGTAGTCGAAAGGAGTGGTCTAAGTTTAATTGTGGTGAGTACAACCCTGCACCTATACCACATTCCATTTTTGAACCATCCGTGAAGATTGGAAAATCAAAATCATTCCGAAAACTGTTTTCTCTCCACTCCATCCCGTTAAGGAGTTTTACCTAGAAGTTGCTCTCAAAGTTGTTATATGGCACTATGTAGTCGGTTGTTTTCTTGAATATAGTATTTTTAACCACTCCTAGTATCATACTATGCCCATAGGGTCGTTCTGACCAGCAACAAGTCTCTTTCAGCCTTACTGCGCTGTTGCAGACAACGTTTTTAATGTGGAGGTCAATGGGAAGAAGATATAACAGTACGTTTAGCGCTGCCGTGGGACACTTGCGCATGGCTCCTGTGATTCCTATACAGGCCGTCCTCTGCACACTACTTAGTTTGTGCACTATATAACCCTTTCCTAGAGCTGGCCAGCAACAAATTGCACCATAAGTTAGTATTGGACGTACAATTGCAGCATACATCCATGCTGTTATGTTAGGGCGTAGACCCCAACCCTTGCCAAACAATCTTTTACAGGCTTTCATTGCCCGTAACTCTATATTGGATTTCCAATTTAGTTTTGCGTCCAGCATAACTTCTAAGTATTTGGCCTTATCCGAAAGATGAAGCTGTTGTCCATTCAGAGTAGGAAGGCGGAAAATTTTTTCGTCTATTTTCGTCTTCGTTGTGGAAATTATCAGTTCCGTCTCGCTCGGGTTAACGTTTAGTCCACATCCTGTGGTCCAATTTAACAGTTTCCCCAGAGATCCCTGCATAATGTTGCTTATCACGTCAGGAATCAGCCCTGATACCATAATCACAACGTCGTCTGCATACGCAACTACCCTAGCCCCCATCCCCTCCAATACATTTAGAATGTTATTTATGACTAAAAGCCACAACAGAGGAGAGATTACCCCATCCTGTGGTGTCCCTATACTGACATATCTAGTTAGAGTCGAGTTACCTAGCTCTGACCGTACTATTCTAGTTTTCAGCACATTTGCAATCCATTCTATAATGTCTTCTTCTACGCCAATCCTAACTAGAGAATCCTGGATAGCACTCGTGCTTACATTATTGAAAGCGCTCTCTATATCTAAGAAGGCTGCCAACGAGTATTGCTTGTAGTGAATCGCTCTCTCTACGTGCGAACACCTCTGTGTAGGACCGTTTCCGTGGATCTACCTTTGAGGTACGCGTGTTGGCAAGTCGAGATTGGATATTTATCAATAGCAGATCGAAGATGGAGTTCCAATACTCTTTCCGTCGTCTTCAAGAGGAACGATGTTAAGCTGATTGGCCTGAAGTCTTTTGCGGATTCCCTGCCTTTGGTATGAATACCACTTTGACTCTTCTCCAGCTAATTGGTATGTGGTTAAAAAGAATACACGCTCTGAAAATCATCCTTAGCCAAGGGACTACTCTGTCCTGCAGCTTCTGTAGCATTATCGGGAGAACCCTGTCTATGCCAGTCGATTTGTAGGGCGAAAAAGTACTGATGGAATACAAAATCTTCTGATCTATAAAGATCGAGTCAAGGTCTTGAGAAGATTTTCGCAAGCGTACGGATACTTCTGAACCAATTGACACATCTTTGCAGTCAGGGAAGTGAGTTTTAAGTAGTAGATCAAGTGTTTCAGCAGATGATTCTGTCCATGTTCCGTCTTCCTTTTTAAGGAAAGAGGGGTCCACCCGTTCCTTGGACAGAATCTTACTAAGTCTTGCTGAGACAGAAGGAGACTCAACCGACTCATAAAATTATTTCCATCCGTCATTTTTGGCGTACCTGGTGGCTTTTTTTTAAGTCTTGAGGCATTCTTTGTATACTTTCCAGTTGTTATCCTTATAACACTGGTTGAAGGACCTCCTCGTCATCTCCCTGAGCTTAGAGAGCTCCTCGTTCCACCACTGTGGGAAGCTTTTTCGACTCCTTCTAATTGGACAGGATATCTTGGAGGGTAAGGTGTATGATGCGTCTCTGATAGCCTCTCTGTACAAATGTCATCCTCAACCTTCTCGTGGTGCCCTCTGTTTTTCACTAATGAGGAAATGGCGACAGAGCACACAGCGGGATAACTGCACAATATCAGCATTCTAGGGGAAATCCTAGATGCTCGCCTCACGGTTTAGGCAAGTCTGGAACCTAATCGTAGTAAACACGGCTAGGAAGGTAGCACACCTGCCGCCAGACTAGGGCGCCTTGGTCTAATCACTCAACTGCGTCCGAATTTAATTGATTCGTATATTCCCAAGAAGATTATCCTCGGATAACAATTCTTCAACTTTGACGACTTATGGCAAACGAAAAATGTTAAGAGTAGGACAATGGAATGTAACAACGCTTTATCAAGCAGGAAAATTCGCAATGATGTCTGCCGAATGCGCTAGACTTAATATGAACATTTTGAGCGTAAGTGAAGCCTGATGGAATGGTACTGGCGAAATAAACAATAACAAAGGTGACCTTTTTCTGTATTCGGGCATGCCTAACGCGAATGATCCGCATATACGTGGTGTGGGTTTATATCTGAGTAAAAAGGTATGCAGGGCTTTGATGTCCTGGAAGGCTTGGTCTGAGCGTGTTATCAGTGCGCGGTTTATTTAAGCGAAGAAACATTTCCATTCTTCAAGCCTATGCACCGACTGAACCACAGTGAGCTCACTGACAAAGAAAATTTCTACAGCCTACTAAACGCTGTCATTGAAGAGGTACCTCACACCGATGTTATTATACTTATGGGGGACTTTAATGCTCAAGTCGGCTTAAACAATGAAGGTTACGAAACAATATTGGGAACACACGCTCAGGCGATCGCAATGAAAACGTTGAAAATGTTGATCGAACTTTGCACCAACTACGACCTTAAAATAGGGGGATCAATGTTTCCCCATAAAAGAAATCATAAGGTAACATGGAGGTCGCCAGGAGGAGATTTTGTCACGCAAATAGACCACATCTGTATGTCTCGTTTCGCTTGCTATATGCTGTGTGACGTTCGTAATAAGAGAAGCGCTGAAATCAATAGCGACCACTTTCTCATCTGTGCTGAAATACATCTCAGACTTTTATACAATAAAAGTGAAAACTCTGCAGGTACGATGCATAAATTTGATATTGAAAAGCTAAACAACCGGAATACGAAAGACGAATTCGTATCTAAAATCTCTAATTTAAACGTAACAGAAAACAACCCAGAGAAGACTTGGGAACATATTAGCGAAGCTATGCAAAACATATGTGGTACAGTGCTCGGAAAGAAAAAGAGGTCGAAAAAAGAATGGATGGACTGATGAGAGCTGGAAGCGTATACTAGAAAGGAATAACGACAATTAGCTGAAAATAATCCACAATGTAGAGAAGAGTTGGCTATTGAATATACTGTAATGAACAGGCTCATAAGGAAACAAATCAAAAAAGACAAGAGAGCTTACTATGATGATCTGGCGAAGAATGCGCAGATAGCGGCTGAAAAAGCGGATATGAGAAATCTCCATAGTCTGGTAAATACTATTGGAGGTAGGATGCACGTTGCAACGACTTGCCCTATAGAAGACGAAAGTGGCAACATGGTTACTGCTCAGAATGAACAGTTGGAAGTTTGGAAGAGATGCTTCGAAGCAACATTAAATTCCAACAATAGCTCCAATGAGAATCTCCCGATCCGAAGGAGACATAATGTAAACAGGCAAATAAAAACTAGCCCTCCCACACCAGAGGAAATTGAAACTGCATTTAACACCCTGAAAAAGGCAAAGCTCCCTGAGCAGACAAAATCGCCGTTGAATGCTTCCAAGCGAATGCTCATATGATGGCACAAAAGCTAACTCCAATCTTGGAAGCTGTTTGGACCTCTGAAAATGTACCTAAATCTTGGAAGGAATCGGTAATAATCAAGATTCCGAAGAAGGGCATCCGAAAATATGCTCTAACTGGAGGGGTATATCTCTCCTGCCAACATCATGAAAATCCTCAACCAGTATATGTATAGTATGATACCAAGCCGCATTTCCGAGCCACTCAACAACATTCTACGTAGAAATCAAGCTGGCTTTCGCCCTTAAAGATCTTGTATTGAGCTAATAAACACTGTACGTATTATCGTAGAACAATCCGAGAAATTCAACTCTACGTTTTCATAGATTTTCTGAAAACGTTTGACACCTTTGATAGGGAAGCAATATGGGTGGCACTTCGAGCTAGAGGGATTCCACACAAAATTATCAATATCATAAAAGCGTCATATACTGTGAGGACCCAGCCGAGTTTTGCACGGCGGACAACTAAGCGATCCTTTTGAATGCAATAGCGGAGTGGAAGAAGGATGCACACTGTCGCCCTTGCTCTTTATTACCGTTCTTGATTTGGTATTTGAAGCAGTTTTGGAATCAACTGGAATTTTAACCGTAAACTAGGAGATCTAGAATATGCGGATGATGTTGTACTATTTTCTTCCCGTCATTCGGACCTTCAAACCCAGTTAGATAGACTCGCTACAGAAGCCTCAAAAATTGGTCTTAAAATCAACTGCGTAAAAACGAAAAGTTTGCGGGTAAACCCCACTAATACAAGCGCCCTTGGTATCGACAACTTGCACATTGAAGACGTTGACAAATTCGAGTATCTTGGAAGCCAAATTACATCATCCGGAGGAGCACTGGACGATTTAGACTGCAGAAAAGACCTGGCGCAGGACGCTCAACCGGGGTTCCGGGAAATCAATCATCGAGTTACGGGCAATGGCGCGAAACAGAGAGCATTGGAAATCCTTTGTTAATAACTTATGTGAATGACTACGTTTATAATTTGTTTAAATTATGAATATGTCATTAATAATAATAATCTTGTAAGCTTTACCGAAAGCTTCCTCAAGATATTTAACCTTCTTTTCAATTTCATCCCTGGAGTCAATATTTAAACATCTAACAGAGTTAAGTTTCGATTTAGGTACCCTTGTAAAAACATCCCATTTTATATTGTGTGGGATTCTAAACGGAGCAATATCCTTTATCTTCAAATTCAGATTGTAGAGTATCCAGCTATGATCCGAGAAAGATCTTTTGTTGGACACCCTCCAATTTTCAACCTGAACCTCAGAATTCTCCGACAAAAGAGTTACGTCTAGTACTTCCTCCCAACCCGGGAGGTCTGCGGTACTAGGGAAAGTAAAGGTAGGTGTAGTTCCTTTATTGCAGACTAACAAATTTGAACTACTAATAAAATCAAAAAGCGTCACAGGTCATAAGTTAGATAAGAAATATCTAGGACCATATAAGGTAGTTAGCATAGACAAAAATTACAACATATTTATAGAAGATAATAAAAATAAACAACAAAAAGTTTATAAAGATAGATTAAAGCTTTTCAATTCGTAAACTTTAAAGGAATGACGCTTGATAAACCTTATTCTTATACAATTCAAACTAAAAAAAAAATAAAATCAAAATGAAAATTCAATGTTATTAAATCAAAATTCAATGTTGTTAACCACAGCAAAAGAAATGGCAAATAGAGAAACTTAAAGGAACATAAAATCAAAACAAATGCCACTAATAAAAAATTTTAAAAAAATATACATATATACCAAAAACAGACAATTTATAATATCAAAATTTAATTTTATTTCAAAGATTTTTCTAACATAATCATAAACTTATATATAATAGAGATAACTATAAACCTATAAAATAAAAAAAAAAATAAAACAAACATAAAATTTGGAGTTGCCACATGTATATATATTTTTATAACATTCATCGGAATTGACATATTACAAAACTTCATCAATTTCTTCAGCTCAATGAATATCGATGCACAATGTTAATATAATAGGAGTCTTCACGCAAATTCGCCAATAGAGTGGCATGTGCTCCATACAGTAAAAATTTTGCAGGTTTGCGAAATCTGCGAGACTAAATTGTGTGGCAAACTTGTCAAACCTTCGCAAAGTGAGGGCTGGTAACATTGTGAATTTATTATAATATATGGTATAATAGGAAAACAACAAGGCAGAGGTAAATAAGGAAATTGTTAATTTTTGAATTTAAATAAAATAAAAATACATTTGCAGCTAAACGAACTTCAACTAATTAAACACAAGCGCATCAACGCAATAATTACATGGAGCCCTCACTCCGGAACTCATCATGAAGGTGTTGGATAACGTGAAGGAAACGCTGGAATCATTTGAAGTAAGTTTACTTACTTAATTTTTTTATAGAAACGAACAGCAAATCGATTTTATGAAAAAGTGGTGGCAGATTCATGGAAATTATGTAATATTCCATTATCATCAATGAACGACAAAAGACGTCACTAGTCGTACATCGAGATAAACAAATGGATGCAGCAAACTGCTGCTGGGCTGATGGCAGACGGTGATGATAAAAGTATTATGGGTTAGTATTCCAAAAATAAAATTCAATTCTCTTTGAAATAACTATTGTTTCCTTGATTACATTGCAAAGAAGTGTTCTCATTATGACGAGCTTCACCAGATATTTGGTAGCGGAAGAACAGAAACCCAAACGTACTCGTCGAGTCCATGGATATGTTTGAGAAATTCAATTATATTGATGACATCGACACAGACCAGAGCTGCACCGTTTACCTCGAAGAATGTGAGACGCCGGAGGACTTGCCAGGACCATCATGCAGCTTTGCAAGCGGAAGCGACACCGCAAATATTCACAAAAGGCAACGAACATCACGAGAAAGGAACCACAGCAGCGCGAACGTAATTCTGGCAATGCAAGAAAAGTAACTCCAACTGCAAAGGGAACGGTTTGAATGGCAGAAGGAAAGTTTTTTAGAAAAATTAAAATTGAAAGCAACAATGCAGGAAAAAGACTTGCAATTTCGTCATGAAGCAATTATAAATTAAAAAAAGTGAACGTGTCCAAATATACAAATTAGACTTTAATTACACAAAAAAAAAAAAAAAAAAATTGATCTAAGTGTTCTATGTTCAGCTTATAACTTGATATGTTTAATGAAGTACCCATTATTGTATGTTAAATTATTTATGTAATTAATTAAGACCAAATGAAATTTATTTATGTAATTAATTAAGACCAAATGAAATTTATTTATGTATTTGTTTATTTATTTACCACAGAATTATATTAGTTTATTATTATTATCATTGTTTTCATTTTCACTACGGATAGTTTTTTATACTCTTCACGCAGTGAATAGTATTATAAGTTTGTCATGAAGTTTGTAACACACAGAAGGAGACATCGGAGACCCCATTAAGTATATACAATATATTCTTGATCGGCGCGACGAGACGAGTTGATCTCCATGCCCGTCTATCTGTTGATTATGATACCGATCATAATGCAATAGTAATTGAAGCATCAATGCCCAACAACCAACATTTTAACTTTGCCAAGAATAAAGTAACAACAAAATTTAACTACAAATATACTAACTGGAACTTTTTCAAAAATAAAGTATCTAACGCAGTAACCAGAGAACCAAACATACATAACAATAGAAAATTAAATAATTTAGAAACAAACGAACACCTAGACAGGATCACAAAAATAATTAAAAGAACTTTCAATCAAACAGTCCCAAAATACAAAAACCCCGAACATGATATTGACCAAAAACCTGCAACAAAAAAAAACCAAATACTTACACAAATCAACAGGGTTAGAACAAACTCTGTCGCCACCCGAATATAACTTACTTAAGGTGCAAATAAAATTAATTCGCAAACTAATATTAGAAAATCTTACAACTGCAGCTAACGAACAATTAAAATCTAAACTCCAAATGCTAAGCACAAAAAATCAATCACACCTATTCAAAACAGCCAGTGTATCGAAAATATTGTAGTTTGCTAAACATAGAGCTTATTAAATTACCGATCAATAAAACTTAGCTTCTTGCAAAAGCAGAAATAGACCCACAAACCATTGAAGTAAATACAAGAGAAAATTGCTACATGATCCGTAATAACAAAGAAATCTTATATCTAATTGGAACACACCCAGAGTTGGTACATTCTCTTAAGGAGATTGATCCCAATAACTCATTCTATTAATATATTGAGCTTTGTTTCAATCGCTTTTTATATATTAAGAGCAACTATAAAGCAACGCACCGCACAGTAACAACCTTCTCATATCAAAATTTAGCTAACAACATACATACAGAAAGCGACTATAGCGACATAAGTACGAGGGGGGACCCGAAAAAACGGGAATTACGCTGTGGTGGGGAGGGAGAGTGGGAGTGACCACATGTCCGTTAGTGTCATCGGTTCGCCTGTGAGATTTTTTTTAGTAAAACAGATTGTCGAGAACAACGCGCGGCTGTGAAATTTTGTGGGGAAATCGGCCGCGGAAACTATTGTAATGCTTAAGATTGCTTATGGGGATGCTGCCCTAAGCAAAACCAGAGTTTACGAATGGTTTTCACGTTTTAAAAATGGAGAAGTGTCTATTGAAGACCAACTTCGTTCAGGACGCCCCTCAACGTCAAGAACTGATGAAAACGTCGACAAAATCAATGCCCTCGTTCGTCAAGACCGTCGCCGAACCATTGATCAACTCTGTGAGATGCCGGGAATGTCATGGAGTTCAATTCAGAGAATTTTATCCGAAGATTTACACATGATAAGGGTTGCAGCCAAATTCGTCCCGCGCCTTCTCACAGACGAGCAATGGGAGCGTCGACTTCAGGCATGTTTTGAGCAAAAACGCCATGACACCGATTGTCCACCCCCATACTCACCGGATCTATCCCCCTGTGACTTCTTTTTGTTCCCCAGACTCAAAAGGAATATGAAAGGAAAGCGTTTTACCACTGTGGAAGAGGTGAAACAAAAATCGCTGGAAGGCTTAAAGGACATCCCAATGAGTGAATTTAAAAACTGTTTTGAACAATGGAAGAATCGTTTGGAGAAGTGCGTTGTGGTCAATGGCGAATACTTTGAAGGTGATCAAAATTTGATGTTAAAATATTAAGAAATAAAGAAGTTATGACAAAATTCCCGCTTTTTTTTTTGGTTCCCCTCGTATAGTCGGAAAAATTTTTAAGAAACTAAAAAGCAAACTATTATCTGTACATAACGAAATCCGAACATTGTCCTGAGAAATGTACCTCAAAATATAATAGCCCAGTATTGTATTCTTTTCAATAACATCAGATATAACTCTTATTTCACACAGCAATGAAAAACAGCCAAAGTTATGCTGATAAAAAAAAAGTATAAAGACCTTCGCCCAATTAGTCTATTGCCAAATATTAGCAAAGTTTCCGAATCATGAATTAACATAAATATAAATAGACGTAATTATCTATAGCCCAATAGACACAATCAATCGAGATTTACTACTTAAATTTACAGTTATGGATAAATACACAGAAGACTGATCCCTAAAAATAAACGTGAACAACTGCGAAACAATTTTGTTTAGACCCAGTTGGTCTAAGTTTTGTAGTTCGGACATAAAAAAAAATGGAGACAATTCAACATTAAATCAAATCAATTGAACAGCACGCTTCCGATAAAAAGTGCAGTTACCAATTTAGGAGTATACCTATATGCATTTTTATATTTCAATAATAACATAGTCGGAAAGATAGATAAGGCAAAAAAAGCTTTCTTCGCCAATCAAACGTTGTTATACTCCAAAAATATGTCGATCCAAAAGCCAAAATACTCGTCTACCAAGCATTCATCACACCAATAATCACTTATGCGTGTATAATATTTATTTAATTATTTATTTAAAATGGCATTGACAAAGAAACTGTCAGCTTAAAAACAAAAATAAATGTAACAATTAACACTTAAAAATAAGACAAAAATATAAATTGAAGTGAACTTAAACTAAAATAAATTAATTATACAAACAAAAAAAAAAAAAAAAGAGAAAGAAACAATAGGAAAAAAAACATGAAAATAAATAAATAAAGATAATATGAAATACCAGCCTCTGACCCGATGGGGGAAATTTATTTGCAAATAGTAGCGAGCTATGCCCCTACTCACAGCCATGTGTGGTCAGAGATATATGAATTAATAAACTAGAATAATGCAGATGGTATAGATGACCCAAATCAGTGACATCCAGTTCATCCAGCCTGCAGTGTGATCAGGAGTCCCGTAGGCAGTGAATGACGTTGGTATTAATCGATGATGGCGATATCTCGGGTGAGAGAACGTGATAGAATTTACTATATGACGTGCATAAAACTCGGAAAGGATCGTGTAGGGTGTAGTTAGTAGTGAGCTATCCTACGATGCACCAAAGATGGAAGACTGATAAGAAGGAGCCTATCAGAGTAAGATGGCAAACGCAAATTAAGATTCCAGTTTAGGCCACGAAGGGCAAACAGGAGGAATTGTTTCTGTACAGACTCAATTCGAAATTGATTATTTATATATTGCGGTGACCAAATGCAACAGTAATACGCAAGGAGTGGACGCACAAGAGATATAAAAAGAGTCTTTGTGGTAAGGGTCATTAAATTCAATAGACCATCGTTTAATGAAACCAAAAACACTCTTCGCTTTATTTACGATAGAAGAGATATGTGGGTTAAAACACAGCTTGGGATCAAACTGGACACCGAGGTCACTAAAAGTAGAGACTCGCTCGAGTTGGACGTATTCAATCGTGTATGTAAACAAATGAGGTTTACACCGATGAACTTACATTTGGAGATATTTAGATATAAGTAATTCACTGAACACCAAGAATGCAAAGAATCAAGATCCTCTTGGAGTCTGAGATGGGAGGCACCATCATTAAATGAAAGACACAATTTTACATCATCAGCGTACATGAGGACACGAGAATGTGAGATGAAGTAAGGGAAATCATTTACAAAAAGGTTTAATAATAATGGACCTAGATGGCTCCCTTGAGGAACTCCAGAAGTGACAAAGACTGGACTAGAAAGAATGGACTTAAATAACACTCGTTGAACCCTATTTCTCAAATAAGATGCAATCCAACAAAGAAGATATTGAGGAAAACCTAAAAGGTCAAGTTTATGTACAAGCAGATCATGATTAACAGAATCAAACGCCTTACTGAAATCAGTGTAAATAACATCAGTTTGACGTTTGTCCCTAAAACCAAGATTTACAAAAGATGTAAACTCAAGCAAGTTTGTAGTTGAAGAACGCTTTTGCATAAAGCCGTGTTAACACGGAGAAATACTTGTTTTACAAAAGTGATAAAAGGTTGAAGTGAGCATTTTTTCAATCAATTTTGGGATTGCAGAAAGTTTAGCAATACCCCTGTATTTGGATATGTCAGCTTTGTTACCTTTTTTGTGTAGAGGAATAATAAAGGATTCCTTCCAGATAGGAGGGAAAGATCCGCTCTGAAGTGATAAATTGAAAAGTTTCAAAAGTGGTTGACACAGAGACTCCGCACAGTGCTTAAGCAGACAACTAGGTATTTTGTCTGGGCCGGGTGAGTAAGTGGATTTCAACGATTTTAAATTTGTAAGAAGACATTCCTCCCTAATTACAGGAGAAACAATGATGTTACAATGGGAAATGGGATATGGATACCGGTTTTGAATATAGGATTCAAAGGAATAATTGAAAGAATGTAGCAAACAGCTCTGCAATACCCAAATCAGTGTGGCCATGTTCATTAACTAGATACAATGATGAGGGAAATAAAGAAGATTTGCGCTTTGAGTTCACAAAGTTATAGAACTACTTAGGATCGCGTGAAAATTGCTGTCTACAACGTGTGAGATAGTTATTATAACAAAGGTTATTTAACGAAAGAAAATTAGCCCGGGCCACACAAAAATTGGCAAAAGCAATAGAAGATCCAGAACTCTTAAATTTTTTATATAGCCTCGACTTAATGTTCTTCAGGTTAGAAAGTCTTCTTGTAAACCAATGTGGTTTATATGGCAATTCCGATACAGCATTATAGAGAACATAGGCATCAAATATATTGTATATCACTTCATAGAAAAAATTAATAGCAGTAGTCATATTTCTGCAATTCTACAAAAAAACCAATCTATTCCGAGAAAGACTTCATTTAGTTGGGAAAAGTTCACTTTGCGAAAACAGAATCGACGCACAGAAGAAGATGTGGAGTCTGAAACAGGACGGGTTACAGAATGGGATATTTCCAAAGATAGATGGTAAGTATCCTCAGGAATACTTAAAGGTTGGCATCTTGACACAGAAGTACCAGCAGAATCATTACTAAACACAAGATCAAGTGATCTATTGTAATGGTTTACTACAGAGTTCATTTGATACAAGGAAAATGCAACCAATGTGTCCAAGAAATCATGTTGTGCTGAAGGAACTTGATACTTCGTGATTCCAAAAAAGGACCATGAAATGAATGGGAGATTAAAATCACCTAGCACGATGAAAGAGTCACGGTCTCGAAGAATGTTATTAACAGAGTTAATGGCTTTAGCATGACACATATAAGTTTCCAAATTGGAATTAGGTGGAATATAAGAACACGATATATTAACAGTTTCATGAGGCAAAAATAACCTCACACAAATAAACTCAATATTGGCTGAACAGTTTAGATCAACGAATTCTGATCTTAGGTGAGAGACAACAGCAACGAGGACACCACCTCCGCGTCGAATAGGGCGATCTTTTCTATATGTGATGAAATTTGAACAGAAAATGTCATTACTAAGAATACCAGAGTGAAGCCATGTCTCGGAAAACGCTATAACATCAGATTCAAAGGAGAAACTATCCCTATACAAATTGTTAAGCTGGGACAATAAGCCTCTAACATTTTGATATATTATAGAGATATGATGAAGGCAGGAAGCTAGTTTTTTGGAGCCGAGCTTGGAGCCGAAAGTGAACTAGTAAGTACTGGAAGCCTAACAGTACTAGGTCTATTCATACTCTTATGTTTAAATTCATGAACAACCATATTTGGAGGCCAGAATTGCGCATTACAAACTTCGTCGAATGATTCGGAAGGCACAGTAATCTTGAACGACGAAATATCCCTAGGTTGTGAAAAATTGAATTTTTGAACACAAACCTTCACATTAGTCTTAGAAGCAATATACCTATTAATGTCATCACAGGTAGTATCATAAGACAGTTTTGATAGGAAAATATGTTTCCGAGGGGCCACTACCGACAAGATAGGTGGTGAATCCACATTCAAAGATGGCGATATTGGTAAAGGTTCTAGAGTTGCCGCAGGTAATAATGAAGAAGAGGCCTGGTTGGAATCGTCGGGTAAAGGTACAATTGAGGTATGGGGTATACCACCATTGACGGCACCATTTCTCGAATTATCAGGTCTTGACCGCTTAGAAGCATTGATGGCAACATTCCCGTTTTTGTCCACAAAGGTGTTCGACGAAGGTGGAGAAGAAACGGCTCTAGAACGTTTGGAGGAGGATACCTGTATTACAGGCAGCACAGGAGTTGAGGTAGGATCGGCTGGAGAGGCAATTATGGCAGGAACAAGAGGAGTGGTGGAAGCGTGGTTGCCCATAGGAGAAGGTGACAATAAGATAAGGGGAGGAGGTGAATCGAACTGATATTTATTGAGTAAATCAGTGCTCGAATCACAATCAAACGATAGTTGCTTTACAGCACTATTTAATTTGATAAAATTGTCGAGTATACTAGGATACATTGCCGTAAAATCAACCTGACGCTTAGAACAGGATGGGCAAGACCACTTCAAACTGCCACAAAATGTTTTGGATCTGCTGATAATTTTGTCATGGTCACGGCCGTTCAGTCCCGCACACTTCAAGTGTGAAAAATTGTCGCACAGCCAACAACGTACTGCGCGTAGAGAATCAACATCAAAAGTATTCTTATTTTTACATGAAGGATTACAACAAATCATATTCACCAAAAAATAATATAAAAAATATATAAAATTCAAAAAAAAAAATTCTATGAAAAATTTATTTTATGAAAAAATGCAGATACTAATAGTACACACTGTAAGTGATAGAGCACAAAAAATCAAAAAAAAAACCCAAGGCAAAAACAAAATGTTACAGAAAGAAACGCAAAACGGTACTGAATCGCAGATTAATAACAGTTTGGTTTCGCAACAACAATGCTCACAGATAATAACTTTGAAATGTTATATACAATAACAAAGGTAAAAATTATGAAACAGTGCAAAAACAAAAATGCACTTATCACTTAAAAACATAAAGAAAATACCACAATTAGAAAATATTAAAACTATTTAAAAATGTATGCACCACTAACTAACCCGAAAACACGATCAATTTAAAGTTATGCACAATAATATAATATTGACAAATTGAAGTACAAAAAAAAAAGTAAAAATTCAAAACATTTATTATAACAAAAGTAAACACGTCCGCTATCTTTGAAACTCACAATGAGGTAATCACGGTTAATCGATTGGAATAAAAAATCTTCTTTTCAGTATCGATCCCGGTTAATTGAATCAGGGATAAATGATGTCAATGTGTTTAAATACACAAATATAAATGCGCACATATCAATGGTAAGCGGTAAGCGGGGATGCAACTGCAAGGCAATGTTGTTGATTGGCTTTAACTTGGCGAAGTCCAGCACTATCCTTGTGGGTACATCCCAAGTAGCTCGCAGCCTCCATGTGGCGCTTCTGGACGATGACCAATCTAACATCCGTTAGTTGGTTAGCTAATGCGAGAAGGCGGAATAAATCCAGACGCGACGGTTCCCAGAATGGGCGGCTTCCTGGTCAGCGTCTGTCTCCATGTCATGGGCGGCTGTATTAGACCTGGCTGAAGGTAAACGGCTATGGGTAGGATCCCAGACAGAAAAACAATTATGGAAGATAAAAAGAGTGCGAATGTTACGGTGCAAGGTGAGGATAGCCTAGTACCGGCGGCTATGGTGGGTGAGAAAGCGGGCCCCCAATCGTCGAGATCCTATGACCGCAGTGATACAGGAGTGGGCAACTTGGCTCCTGTACCATCAAATATTACAAGTTCGGACCTTCTAGCGGTCCCGGATCCATTTAGGAAGAGTACGAAGACGCCGCGCTCTCCGATGGATATAGAGAAGGCAACGGGACATACGGTGGTACCGCCAACCGTGGAGGAGGAAAATGATAACGTAGATATGCTGGAAGCAGTTGGGCGTTCCAGTCCACTTCTACTTAGTCCTCAATCTGAAAGGCGAAATGCAATCGAGAGAGGAGCTGACTCCTTTAAAAAGCTCGGTTGTAAAATAGAGGAGCTGGTCGCAATGCTGGACAACGGCAAAAGAAGATCAATCCATCAACCAATGAGAGATGCTATCGACGGCATTAGCCGATTGTATCTCTTGGTAGTGCAGGAGAAATCCGATGATGGCGAAGCTGCTACAGGGGTGAGCAAAATGGAGAAATCTACACAGACGACACCAGGCTTATCTGGAGCAAGTGCTCGTAAGTCTTCACTGGCATCGGGTGAGCCATCCCAAAAGCGCCATCCTAGCAAAGCGGGGCTTCCATCTGGTCCACGGGTGAAGGACAAACCTGCGAAGACATTAGTGCCTGGTCGTCAAGCGGAAGTGAAAGATCAACCCGCTTCAAAAGGAGGGCAAAGCGCATCCAAGGCGTCGCAGCTTGACCAATGGCAATTGGTCGGAGCAAAAAGGAGGAAAAATGCGCAGATTGCGGGATTCACGAAGCATATTAAACCAGATGCGTTGGTTATTCATCGGTATGAAGAGGGTTCCTATGCCGATATCTTAAAAAAGATGAAAGCGGACCCGACTTGTGGTGGCCTTACAGAGTCGGTAAATAGGATCCGGAGGACGCAAAACGGCGATCTTCTCCTGGAGCTTAGGACTAAAGGTGCGGAAACAGAAGAGCTGCGGAAAATGGTCAGTGGTACCCAGGACAGGATGCGTCGGTCAGATCTCTGAGCCAAAAAACAACAATAGAGGTCAGGGACATCGATAAAGTAACAACAAAGGATGAAATACGTGGTAGCATACTGGAGCGGTTCAAGGAAGCTGAGGTCCAGAGTTTGGATGTCACCAGTCTGAGACGGTCGTATGCTGGCACTCAAACTGCAACAATCTCACTGCAGACTAAGGCGGCCAATATTCTTCTCAAGGCCGGGAAAATAAAGATCGGATGGGTTACCTGCCGCATCAGATCAAATTCGGCAGTGAAGAAATGTTTCAGGTGCTTGGAGTACGGCCTTATATCTCGGTCCTGCAAGAATGAGGATAGGTCGAAGTGCTGCTTTAGGTGTGGCGTGGAGGGACACATTGCTAAGATCTGCAGCAGTACCCCAAGATGTATGCTTTGTGTGACGAAACATCCGACGATGATGAATCATGTGGCGGGAGGCAAAACCTGCCCAGTATTTAAGGAGGCTTTGAGGACAGGAAAGATATGAAGATACTTCAAATCAACCTGAATCACTGTCAAGCAGCGCAGGATCTCTTGTAGTGGAGGAGAAAGCTGACGTAGTTCTGGTTAGTGAGCCTTACACGAAGCGCAATGAGTCAATCTAGCTGCAAGACACCGAAGGTGTTGCTGCAATATGGGTGTGTGGCTCATACGCATTCGAGGATGGTGGTACTTGTGCTGCAAACTTTGTTCGCACGAGGATTGGGGGCATACACTTCTTCAGCTGTTATGCGCGCCCAAGTATGTCAACTTGGGAGTTTGAGCACTTCCTCCATAACTTAGTGACGGAAGCCAGGGGTAAATCACCAGCGATAATCGCAGGAGATTTTAATGCTTGGTCAACGGAGTGGGGGAGCAGATCCACCAACGTAAGGGGCCAAGCGCTCCTGGAAGCTATGGCAAGCCTCGATGTAGTACTGCTCAACAGGGGTTCTACGGCTACGTACAGGAAAGCGGGCAGAGAGTCAATTATTGACATAACATTTGCGAGTAGCTGCGTGGCACCAAACGTGAAGTGGATGGTTAGTGAGGCTTACACTCATAGCGACCATCAAGCAGTCCTGATGGACTTGGAGCAAAGGGGTAGAGTTCGGCAGCAGCCTATAACGTGACCTAGGTGGAAAGACTCGTCTTTTGACAAGGAAATGTTCCTGGAAGTATTCCGGACCCAACAACTTGGTGTGGGCTCTTCTGAGCAGCTGGCGGATAGACTGGCAAACATGATGTCCCTAGCTTGTGACGCCGCGATGCCTAGGAAAATCCAGGTTGGACGTAGACCAGCATGTCACTGGTGGAACAGCGAGTTAGGGGAGCTACGAGCGACCTGTCTTCGTACCCGTCGACTCATGCAGCGTTCAAGAAACAGAGGCAATTTTCCTCAGCGGCTTGAGGAATTTAGGACTGCCAGGCTTGCCTTCCAAAAGGCAGTCAAGTCCAGCAAACGACTATGCCTTAAGCAGCTTTTTGAGGAGTCCGACATAAATCCTTGGGGCACAGCGTACAGGAAGGTAATATCGAAGGTGTATGGTTGCAGAGTACCACAACCCACCTGTCCGGTAATGCTGGAGAACATCAGTCAGTACACTGTTCCCAGCAGCAACATCAGTAGTCCATGAGATGCCTGACCAGCGAACTCCGGAAGGTATTCGCAGTGTTAGTCACGAGGAACTGTCCCGAGCGTGTGCTAAAATCCAGGATAAAAAGACTCCGGGTCTTGATGGAGTGCCGAATAAAGCCTTAAAAGCGGCTATGACAAATGTGCCAGATGTATTTCTGCAGGTCTTCAACCAATGCCTGTACAACGGTATTTTCCCCAGAAGATGGAAGCATCAAAAATTGGTCCTTATACCGAAAGCTGGTAAACCACCCAACGAGGCGTCGTCGTATAGGCCGATATGCTTGCTGGATACTGTGGGTAAAGTATTGGAAAGGATTATCGGTGGTAGACTGGAGCAGAGTGTGAACGAGAGTGGTGCTCTCTCCGAAACACAGTTTGGCTTTCGGAAAGGTCGCTCAACAGAAGACGCGATTAAGAAGGTGGTCGGTATAGCAAAACAAGCAATACAAGGTGAAAGGTGGATGTTTGGGGACAAAGAGTACTGTGCAGTTGTAACCCTCGACGTAAAGAACGCTTTTAATTCTGCCAATTGGCTGCACATTAAAGGGTCAGTTCGTAGATCAGGAGCGCCAATGTACCTCCAAACAATGATCAAGTCCTACTTGTCAGAGAGGTATCTGCACTACGACAGTGACGAAGGCAGAAAGATATACGGAGTTACTGCGGGGGTCCCTCAGGGATCAGTATTGGGTCCGCTTTTATGGAACCTTATGTATGACCAGGTCTTGCGGCTACAGCTTCCCGAAAACTGTACTTCGGTAGGTTTCGCGGATGACCTGTGTCTCATCGTAACGGGCAAGGAGATTAAGGACATAGAGCAATCTGCAAACACCGCTATTAACGCGGTTACAGCATGGCTTAGATCGGCGAAATTGTCTCTGGCAGAACAGAAGACGGAGTTGGTCCTAATCACCAGCAGGAAGCGCATGGATTTCTGCTCCGTACGGGTTGGCGAGCATGTGATACGGTCCAAGAAGGCGATTAGATACCTGGGTGTAATGCTGGATAGCAGACTTATCATATAAGGAGCACTTGCTATATGTGAGGGAAAGAGCTGCACAGGGTCCAGAATGCCTTATCTTGGATGCTTCCAAACACCGGGGGTCCTAAGGCAGATAAGCGCCGGCTTTTAGCAAGGGTGGTAACATCCATTCTGTTATACGCTGCACCTGTTTGGGCAGAGTCGCTCAGAGTTACGGCGTATTCGAAAATTCTTTCGACCACCTATAGGCTTGCTGCGCTGAGAACGATCTCGGGTTTCCGAACTATCTCGGATGATGCAGCATTGGTGCTAGCGGAAATGATCCCCATCGACATACTGGCTGATGAAATGAGTAGACTGTACGAAACGCGTCATGGGCGCCCGGACATTGATGTGAGAAGGCGGGAGCGACAAACTTCTGTCTTGCTTTGGCAGCGGCGATGGCTAAGCGCTGTGAATGGCAGATGGACATTCAGGCTCATACCGGACATTGAAAAATGGTTGAGCAGGAAAAACGGCCAGACAAACTATAACCTAACCCAGTTCTTGTCTGGACATGGCGGATATAGGTGGTATCTGTACAGGTTTGGGCACGACAACACACCAAGGTGCCCTCTGTGTGATGAACCGGAGGATGCTGAGCACGTGATCTTCCAATGTGCACGGTTTCCTGTCCCTGTGGGCTTTCCGCACGAACCAGAAGGCACGTTGCAGTTCATGTTATCATCTCCAGCCAACTGGGATCGAATTTGTGAACGTGTGACATCTGTCCAGTTGGAATTGCGTCGTCTAGAGAAGGCTAGACGAAATTTACAGACGTTGTAGATGTCGAAATTTGTTCCTTCATCTGTCGTACCTTATGGGGGATGACAGATTATTGACGTGTAGCTACGACCCACGTACGACGATAATACATTAGGTGATCCTTGAAATTAGGACTGACGGTTTTTTTTTTTGAGCAGCAATGCTCCAACCCTCCTCCCGACGTAATATTTAACTACATTTCCGGGGGACATTAGGACATGGGGCGGGAGTTTTTAGCGAGGTTAAAGTCCCGCACACTCCGGTAGTAGACCGGGCAGGCTTTCGATGCTTTCCTCCCGATTTAAAAAAAAAAAATATCAATGGTAACATGATCAGCCACTTCGGTCACTGACTGTCGCTTATAATTATGCTGCGCTTGCAGTCTAACTACAGAGTGTTTAGGTAAGAATACATACATACTGTACGTACAGATTGCATAAACACAGTATAGCTTTCGTTTGAAAATTAAGTTTAGCCATAACATTTGAAAAAAGTAAAACAGACGATCATTGAATAAAGAACTATTCAACATACAAGAAGTCTTTTACCGCTCTATTCTCAAAATTATCACATAATTGGACAAAAAAGCTCGTTGAAAGATTCGCTGTTAAAAAAAAAGCTGTTTTTGTAATAATCTGTAAAGTGTATCTTAGCAGTCTGTAAACTTCAGTTTATGCAGGTTTGCCAACTTAAAGAAAATTAAAATATGCTGGAAATATTATATATTAAAAAAAAAATATTATACAAAAATGAAAACACGTGTTTTGTAGGGGTTCTCCGAGTAATTTTGACTATTTAAATTTTTTTTTCTGAATTTGCTTTTTTCCCCCAAGTTGACAAGCCTGATTTTATCTTATATGTATTTGCGAATGTATGCAATTGATGGCACAGTATTTTTGAAAATCGATAATTTTTCACAAAAATATTGTCCTGCATTGAAAATGGATCACTATGATCACGCAATGATTTTAACACATTCTTTGTCCATAATTTTCTTCATCTTCTAAAATTTCAGCGAGCAAATAACAAAACACAAGGTTATCCATTTTACAGAGCGATAACAGTGCATACAAATATTTAACATTTTTGTCCAATTATCGAAAGACATGCTCGACCGACTATCTTGGCGAATTATAGTCGATTTTCACAAGCTTTGATAAGAGCTTTTTTCATATGGAAAAATGGCTTAACAGCGACCGCAAGATAATGTTAGGCGCTGTCCAATTGTGTGATAATTTTGAAAATAGGTCGTTTATTCTACACTCCATTTTCGAAACACGTAACACTATTTTACTCCTGTAAATACGCGTTTTACAACTTAAGTGTTTACGAAAATGGTAAACGAAACGGATACTGCTTTTTGTGGGGTGAGCGAGATGGCAAACGAGGAAGCAATGAGTATATGTAAATACATATGAATAAATATTTAATTAATATTTAAATGTATTTACAAATTTTGGACAACCAAGAAATCACAGAAGAATTAAGCCTGTATTGCGACAGCTGTCCTGGCCAAAATCGTAAAAAGGCGGTGCTAGCAATGTTTGCATACTTCTTAAACTCTTCAACAAGAAGTGTGGTGGCGAGGATAGGGTAAAAGTAATAATGACCAAATTGTAGTGGTATGTAAGGTATAAGAATAGCATAAGGAAACAGAAGGAAAAGAATATACTGTGTATCAAAAAAGTTTTGGCACAGACAAAAAATTTGGAAAAATGCATCTGAAAATGTCTCATTCTAACAATTTTAGAAAAAAAATTTGATGCAGCTTTAATCATTGCTTCATTGCCTTTCCAATGAAACCAAAAATGTCCCGTTATGTTTCACACAACAGGATTTATAAAGAAAAATAACAAAAAAGTCACGTAAAGACGCCGAAAAAGTTTAGGCACACCTGGCACTTGTGTCCCGTTATTCTAAAATAACAGTAATCACTTTGCTTTCTTTGCTTTGCTTTCTTTTGCTACTTATAATTATTGCATTCGATCATTGTTTACAAAGGTTTCAAGTTTCTTTCAATTGTGAATTTGTGAAGGAATCATCAAAATGGGCCGTGGCAAAGAAATACCAGCAGAAATCCGTAAATTAGTAATTAATCTTTACAATGAGCAAAAGTCTTATCGCGAAATTGGCACAATAGTGCAGAGGTCATATTCAAGTGTTCGAAACGTTATAAAACACTATATAAATACTGGGCAATTAGAGCCTAAGGGCAGATGTGGTTGACCAAAAAAATGTACACCACGTCAGGATCGCATTATAGTAGCTGCAGTCGCTCAAAATCCAATGACCTCGGCAGTGAAATTATGTAATGAAATGGAGGAAAGGTTTGAAGAAAACATCCATCCACAAACCATTCGAAATACGCTACACAAAGCTGGTTACAATGGCCGTACTCCTCGCCGCAAACCTTTCATTTCAAAGGCTAACAAAAAAAAAAAAAAAGGCTGGCGTTTGCCAAATTACATGTTAACCAGGCGGATTCTTTTTGGAACAACGTTGTATGCAGTGATGAATCCAAGTTCAACCAGTTTGGGTCAGATGGCGCTCAAAAAATTTGGAGGAAACCAAATAAAGAGCTGCAAGAAAACAACATCATAAAAACGGTGAAGCATGGTGGTGGCAGCGTTATGGTGTGGGGGTGTATGGCAGCTTCTGGTGTTGGAAATCTCACCTTTATAGATGAGACAATGGATAAGCATGTATACCTGAATGTTTTAAGAAGTAACTTACTTCCAAGTGTCACAAAGTTAGGGTTGGATGTAAAGACATTTATGTTCCAACAAGATAACGACCCTAAACATTCATCGTATCTTGTCCAAGAGTTGCTTATATACCACTGCAAACAACTTAAAACACCTTCACAATCACCGGATCTTAATCCTATAGAGCATATTTGGCATTTGAGGGTAGAATTAGACATCACAGCATTACATCAAAGGATTCTCTGAAAGATGCCCTACGCACGGAATGGGCGAAAATAACTGCCGAGGAGACGTCAAGGCTAGTAAGAAGTATGCCTAGGCGACTAAAAGCCGTTATCAAGGCAAAAGGTGGCAATACAAAGTATTAGATATTAAAAAAAATTAATAAAAATGCCTATTTTTCACAAGTGTGCCTAAACTTTTTCGGCGTCTTTACGTGACTTTTTTGTAATTTTTCTTTATAAATCCTGTTGTGTGAAACATAACGGGACATTTTTGGTTTCATTGGAAAGGCAATGAAGCAATGATTAAAACTGCATCAAATTTTTTTTCTAAAATTGTTAGAATGAGACATTTTCAGTTGCATTTTTCCAAATTTTTTGTCTGTGCCAAAACTTTTTTGATACACAGTATGTCAGTCTTCGTCTGACAACGAAAGCTATAACTGCCTAGTTTGTAGAGTATTTCCCAATTGAAAGAAGGAAATGAATGGAGAAAAGAACGTCTGATCTTTTCAGTTTCGGTTTCAATGAGCAAATGAGAAAATAAAACATAATAGAATCTGATCACATCGGTGATCATTTGGTAATTCGTAAAATTTAAATTTAAATTAGGCACAATTTTGTCAGCAATCAATAAGCAAGTAAAGTCAATTTAAGAAGGAACCCAAGCTACATATGGAAGCATCGCAGCACTATTACAATTATAATAACATACATAACAGAAAATTTTTACAATAAACAAATTCAAAGAAGATCGATATTAAAAAGCGCATGTAAAATGTCACGTGAGATAAATTTTATTCCATACTTGGATTTTATTGTCGTGTAAACAACAGTCTCCCAATTTATCGCATGGGAGATTTTTGTTTATAAGGGTAGATCGACTGGGTGATTTTTTTTTTTTTTTGCCGGCGCTGTATTTAGCACTACGATAAAACTATGAAGTAAACATCGATTTTTTTTTTAAAGCAACGGAAAAAAAGAAAATATACTATAAATTGTCACGCAAAAATCGGGCAGTATTAACTTTTTTATATAAAATAAATGGGCCAAGAAAACTTTGACATACAATTGTTATAATTAACCATTACATGCAAAACGGCGGGCATAAAAAAGCCAATAAAATTCTGATATGCGTGTTTATGTGTATGACCAAAAAGAAGTGCAACTTGCTATAGAAATAAATAGAAGGATTTGCAATAAATGTACAAAACAACAAAAAAAAAAAAAAAAAAAAAAGGAAAGAAGGTCACAATCGCCAGGAAAATATTTTTTTTTTTTTTTAAATGATAAATACGGCATGTATGTACATACATTACTAAAACTAATTTGGTACATTTGTGTCAACCATATTAGACAGCACATGAGTGACATATAGTCTGCATTACATGTTTATGCTTACAAATTAGCTTATAAGTGGACTATCTGCTAACTGTGTTTTGTGTGCTAGCAAAACAACAGCAAGAGCACTAAAGTACAAAAGAAAAAAAGAAAAATAATAAATTAAATTAAAGTATAATAGAATAATTAATTATTATTTAACGACTAAAGTAACCAAAGGAAACAACAACAACATTAACATTAATCACAACTAAAGCAGGAGAACAGTAGCAGAAGCAGCGTCAGCGTAGCAGCAGCAGAAGAAGCAACAGAGCAAAACCAGTGGAAGAGGAAGCAGAGCAATTTTTTAGGGTTCCGTACCCATAGGGAACTAACGGGACCCTATTACTAAGCTTACAATGACCGTCCGTCTCCTGCTCTATCTTATGAACCATAATAGGTAGACAGTTGAAATTTTCACAAAGTGTGTAATTCACTTGTGTGTAGAACGACAAATACTAATAATATACATTTTTAGAAGCATAGTTCTTTAATTTAACCTTTTGTTTAACATTTTTTTGTTTTTTGTAGTATACTTTGAGCTGTTAATTGTAGTATACTTTTAGGCTATTAAATATAAACATAATTTTATACTTTAAGCAAAAATCTTGTACGATGGTACGGAACCCTCCGTGTGCGCGTCCGACTCACACTTGGCTGATTTTTTATTTCTTTTTTATATAACTTTGTGTTTATTTTTATTTATGTACAATATTAATTTAAATTGTTTTTATACTCTTCACGCAGTGAATAGTATTATAAGTTTGCCATGAAGTTTGTTAGAGCTCTTTGGCTATGCCGAATTTGTAATACTCTTCAAGCCCTTGATAGTAGTCCGAGGGTTTGAAATTTATAAGGTTGGTGGATATGGGTCAGAAGAACAAAAAACTATTATTTTATTATTATTTTTATTCTTATTTTCTTAATAAGAACATGAATTTGGATCCAGGTTTGTATGGGGGTACCTCTCCTCTGAGGGTCTTGAAATTTTCATGGTGGGTGATATGGGTCAAATTTCATTATCATCATGTTATGCTAGCTTCCCAATTAAAAGGTGTTAGTAAAGCTATCACTTAAAGATTTAGCATTGTTCTGCGTGTTATGGCTTGCAGATACTTTTCGGCTATATGTATTGGAAACAGCAAAATTTTTGTGATAAGATCCGAAAATTTCGATTGCTTCACACTCGTAAGACTTTACGACTGCATATCTGCTGCACGCACTCCTTTTTTCCTCGGATGTTTTAATTTAATCACTGTCTAATGCTAGTTCCAGCTCTTCCAGAAACAATATTGAACTGGATACAGAAGCTAAAATTCTCCCGTGTCTACAGGGTCATACAATGATAGTTGAGATTCTGAATAATTTTTTCTTATAGTTTAAAGTATGTACATTTAAATTATTTTTTTTTTTAAATAGACAAAAAAGGATTTAAAATTTTTTTTTTTTGTAATTTATAATTTATAATAAAATAATACAACACTTACCTGTGTGGAAGGCAACTGTTCTGAGTTGGCCCCACATTTGCAGACACTTTGCTCAATGACTCGCATCGCAAAATGGCGATGAGTAATGCATGTCGGCAATTCACAAGCACCACCATCTTCTGCCGAGATATTTGAATGAATTCGATGAAGTAATAATTCAAAACATTCAGCAGCATCACCCAGACAACTCAACGGAAATCGTCGTCCAGTCGATAACCCACTAGCTAATGCATAATGCAATGGTTCTGGACAAAGGGCAGGCTCTTTACTTGTCTGTAACTGTTGAAAAAAATCCTATTGAAGGGTAAAAAACAAAATGAAAGATTTATGAAACAAAATATATCCTTCTTCTTTAAAAATTTCTTATCGGCATTGTAAATATGGCTTTAATATTATATTGTATCTTGCGTTTTGTACACTGTACCTAGTAATGCTCGATTCAGGCAGGGCATAAGCTAATTTTTTTTCGTAAGAAGTCAAAAAATTGCAAATTTTCTATAACAACTGGCAAATTGCTTTGGTAAAATTTAAGATATATTTTTTCAGCTGCGCGAGTGTAAGTGAAAATTTTAGTTACCAGAGCTGGGAAATTTTGAGTGTTGTTGTCAACTTTTTGTGCATTTGAACCAACTTTTATGTGATAAAACATCAAACAAAACAATTTTAAGTAATAGTGGATTTAGACAGAACTGAATCACGATGATACACTTTGGTTTTTAGACAGACAATTTTGAATCATGAACAGCTATTTTTTGTTTTGTTTATACATACAAATAGAACGTTGTGGCTAATTGTGAGAAATTAAAATGGAAATTGTGTAAGTAGCAGGAATGAAAAAGGAAGCTGCAAGAATTGGTTGCATACACTGCGAATTGTTCTTAATCATGTATTTTTCACAAAATGTCATATTATTTTCTCACAATTAGCCATTTGTGTTGTTTTTTCAGCGAAACCTTTGTGTGAACAATTGCTTAAAAAATCGCATTATGTAAGCTGTCCGAACCGGCCATAAGATATTCGAATAAAGTTGAAAATTTAGGGTATTCACGTTGTGAGGTGAAACTTTATAAAAGATGAAAATAATAAACTTAATCTCAGCTGGTCGTGTACACCATAATTCCATATAGTTGAAATTTTTAACAGTTTGTCTCTTCTTATACAAAATAATAACAAAAGAAAAAATAATATTTCACAAGTAAAATAAGGACGAAAATGCCGCGAGACAATTTTACAAGTATTGTCAAGTAGTGTGCGAAATTGAGTTTTTAGAAGTTATATATCTGTGTACATGTTAAAGGTCTGCATGACGGCAAAAAAACGACATTCGAATTAACAATGCTCAAAATAATTTGAGTAAAATAGAATGCGATGCCGAAAGAATTCGAGTGAATTTGTGCGCTCACGTAAGACTCGGTCGCACAACATTTAATCAAAGAGGCACGAATCAAAGATTATTCAATTATTGTATGGACAGTTCGAAGTAGAACGGTGCCGCTCTCATTTTTCTCTTTCGAATAGTTTGTACGTGTTTCCAACAATAAAAACCCATGAAATTGTTGTTGGAATGTTTAAATATTTTGATTTTGATGTGAGCGATTGTTGTTGGTTTGTTGTCTTGCTCAGCAATATTGAAAGCGAAACAAAAATATTGAGAGCTAAACCACAATTTTGAGAGTGAAACATCAACTTTGAGAGCGAAAATGCAATTTCGAGAGCGAAACACAATTTCGAAGTTCGAATTGTCCAGTCTATGGTATATATTAGTGATGAGCGATTTTGAGCAAACGATGAGTTTTTCGCTGTGGCTCGCAAGTCACAGTGACCCACTGTGATTCAGTTGATCCCTAAACTGTGATTACCAATCACAGTTTAAACAAAGTTGCTCTGTTAAACTGTGATCATAGTTTTTTTGTAAACTGATCATTTGTTTTAGGTAACTGTGATCACAGTAACTTTGGCATGTTGCTCTCAAGAGTATTAGACTACTTTAAACGAGGGTACAAAAATGATTACGTACGAACGCTCAAGATCCCTCGTCTCTACCATCTAACGGTTATTGTTAATTTCACTAAAATTGCTTACAATTGGTTTTAAATTATGTCGAAAAGAAGGCCCAATATTAAGAAGCATCATACAGCGGAGAACTTGGTGCAGGAACTTAACAATGTTGTAAATGACTGGGACATAAAAGCAAAAATTATTTTGGCAGAATCTGACAATGCAGCCAACATAAAAAATGCTATAGAAAGCAATTTAAATTGGAAGCCCTTTTGTGTATGGCGCACACAATTAATTTAATTGTAAAAGACGCTTTGAAGATAAGCGATGTTGTGACTACAATTGATAAAGTCAAATGTATTGTAGGGCATTTCCGTAGGAGCAGCATTTCAAACGTGAAGTTGATGGAATTTCAAAAAAATTCAGGAAATGCGACCTTTAAACTGCTGCAGGATACACCCACGCGATGAAACAGCACTTTTTACATGTTTCAACGTTTATGTGCTTTGGAAGATGCGGTGAGAGCAACAGTTGCGTTGTTAAATACAGATCTTCCGGTTCTGACGTTAGTGTAATGGTAAGTGGTAAAGGAACTGTGCCAAATTTTGAAGCCATTTGCAGCGGCAACCACTTCTTTAAGTGATGAGAACTACAAACCGGCGTCAATTGTTATTTTCATTGTCAGTGGCATCAGGCGGGTCCTGACACTGATCAAATCAAATATTTTGTGCAATGGTGTAACGATGGCGTTGAAAAAATTAGAAGAAGGAATTTAGAATCGTCTTGGCAACGTGATGCTTAGCAAAACACTTTGGGCTAGCACATTCTGTGATCCTTGCTTTAAAAATATCACATTCACAGATAATAACCATTTTAATCATATGAAGAAATGGTTTATAAATGAAGTCACCCAAAAAATAATTATTTCTACGCCAAGTCATCAAGGTAATGGAAATACTGCTTTAATTGATGAAATGTCGTAGTGGTTTGAAATCACAAAAAAAGCTGCTACAATACAACCAAAGGGAACACCCAATTCACGTGCAATTCTCGAAGTTCAAAGATATTTGGAATCGGGAATTATTTCTCGGGACCAAGAACCACTTGCATGGTGGAAAAATAATGGTAGCCCAAGAGAAATTGAACGCACTGAGCACATCAGTGTCATGTGAGCGACTTTTTTCCAAAGCCGGGATTATTATTTCTGACAGACGTTCTCGCTTAAGTCCACGCAAAACAGAAATGTTACTCTTTTTAAACAGTAATTTAAATCACTCAAATACATAGACTCTCCTTAAATAATTCAATAAAAAAAGTTCTTTAAAATAAATATCACATTAAATATCTTTAACGTATTTCTTTTATTGTAAACAAATTTGTTGCTCTGCTTTTTGGCGAAATTCATATAAAAAAAGACTAACTTTGTCTACGCCGAAGTTGTAATACTCTTCAGGACTTCACGACCCTTCTAGTAGATCGAGGGTCTAGAAATTTAGAAGGTTGGTGGATACGGGTCAGAATCTTATTGTGTCTAAATTTCAAGTCGATAGTTCAAAAACAAAAAGTTTTTCTAATAAGAAACATGAATTTGGATACAGGTTTGTATGGGGGTACCCCTCCTAGTGTTTCGATTCGGCTGATTTCGACAAATGTAATGCGTATGGTAAAAAGCTCCTTACAAAATTTCAACTCTCTAGCTCAGAAACTGAGAGACTAATTTGCATACATACAGCTTGGATCAAAGTTGCAAATCACATTTAAATGAACTGAATCTAAACTATAGTTGGTTAGGTAAACAACGTTTCGGAATATATCGTTTTCTTTCAGTCTTTTTTCTTCTTGGTGCTGGTCTTGAGTTCTTTCTCTACAATCATTTAGACAGTTAGTGAAACAAATTTCTATCGAACAACAACACAGGCTAGCAGTAGTTTTGTATAATCTCAACAGCGCAGCATCATCAACTGATAGCAATAGCTGTTGTCATTGGTTGTCCAATTAGTAAAACAAGGGAGTGTTTGAAAAGTATTTATTTTTATTTATTTATTTGAAATGGCATTGACAAAGAAACTGTCAGCTTAAAAACAAAAAATAAATGTAACAATTAACACTTAAAAGTAAGACAAAAATATAAATTGAAGTGAACTTAAACTAAAATAAATTAATAACAAAAAAAAAAAAAAAAAAAGAGAAAGAAACAATAAGAAAAAAACTTGAAAATAAAATAAAAAAGAATAATATGAAATAGCAGCCTCTGACCCGATGGGGAAAATTTATTTGCAAATAGTAGCGAGCTATGCCAATACTCACAGCTATGTGTGGTCAGAAACATATGAATTAATAAACTACAATAATGCAGATGGTAAAGGTGACCCAAATCAGAGACATCCAGTTCATCCAGCCTGCAGTGTGATCAGGAGTCCCGTAGGCAGCGAATGACGATGGTATTAATCGATGATGGCGATATCTCGGGTGAGAGAACGTGATAGAATTTACTATATGACGTGCATAAAACTCGGAAAGGATCGTGTAGGGTGTAGTTAGTAGTGCATCTATTCAATGCTAAAGGGACAAAATTTCTGGTAGGACGACTAGGGACACAAAAGCTCAGTAGAATCAATTTCCCCAACTATGAGCTTATGAAGAAAACTAATCCCAAGAGCCATCCTACGATGCACCAAAGATGGAAGACTGATAAGAAGGAGCCTATCAGAGTAAGATGACAAACGCAAATTAGGATTCCAGTTTAGGTCACGAAGGGCAAACAGGAGAAATTGTTTCTGTACAGACTCAATTCGAACTTGATTATTTATATATTTCGGTGACCAAATGCAACAGCAATACGCAAGGAGTGGACGCACAAGAGATATAAAAAGAGTCTTTGTGGTAAGGGTCATTAAATTCAATAGACCATCGTTTAATGAAACCAAAAACACTCTTCGCTTTATTTACGATAGAAGAGATATGTTGGTTAAAACACAGCTTGGGATCAAACAGGACACCGAGGTCATTAAAAGTAGACACTAGCTCGAGTTGGACGTATTCAATCGTGTATGTAAACAAATGAGGTTTACACCGATGAACTTAAATTTGGAGATATTTAGATATAAGTAACTCACTGAACACCAAGAATGCAAAGAATCAAGATCCTCTTGGAGTCTGAGATGGGAGGCACCATCATTAAATGAAAGACACAATTTTACATCAGCGTACATGAGGACACGAGAATGTGAGATGGAGAAAGGGAGATCATTTACAAAAAGTTTTAACAATAATGGACCTAGATGGCTCCCTTGAGGAACTCCAGAAGTGACAAAGACTGGACTAGAAAGAGTGGACTTAAATAACACTCGTTGAACCCTATTTCTCAAATAAGATGCAATCCAATAAAGAAGATATTGAGGAAAACCTAAAAGGTCAAGTTTATGTACAAGCAGAATCAAACGCATTACTGAAATCAGTGTAAATAACATCAGTGTGACGTTTGTCCCTAAAACCAAGATTTACAAAAGATGTAAACTCAAGCAAGTTTGTAGTTGAAGAACGCTTTTGCATAAAGCCGTGTTAACACGGAGAAATACTTGTTTTACAAAAGTGATAAAAGGTTGAAGTGAGCATTTTTTCAAACAATTTTGGGATTGCAGAAAGTTTAGCAATACCCCTGTAATTGGATAAGTCAGCTTTGTTACCTTTTTTGTGTAGGGGAATAATAAAGGATTCCTTCCAGATAGGAGGGAAAGATCCGCTCTGAAGTGATAAATTGAAAAGTTTCAAAAGTGGTTGACACAGAGACTCCGCACAGTGCTTAAGCAGACAACTAGGTATTTTGTCTGGGCCGGGTGAGTAAGTGGATTTCAACGATTTTAAATTTGTAAGAATACATTCCTCCCTAATTACAGGAGAAACAATGATGTTACAATGGGAAATGGGATATGGATACCGGTTTTGAATATAGGATTCAAAGGAATAAGTGGATTGAAAGAATGTTGCAAACAGCTCTGCAATACCCAAATCAGTGTGGCCATGTTCATTAACTAGATACAATGATGAGGAAAATAAAGAAGATTTGCGCTTTGAGTTCACAAAGTTATAGAACTACTTAGGATCGCGTGAAAATTGCTGTCTACAACGTGTGAGATAGTTATTATAACAAAGGTTATTTAACGAAAGAAAATTAGCCCGGGCCACACAAAAATTGGCAAAAGCAATAGAAGATCCAGAACTCTTAAATTTTTTATATAGCCTCGACTTAATGTTCTTCAGGTTAGAAAGTCTTCTTGTAAACTAATGTGGTTTATATGACACTTCCGATACAGCATTATAGAGAACATAGGCATCAAACAAATTGTATATCACTTCATAGAAAAAATTAATAGCAGTAGTCATATCTCTGCAATTCTACAAAAAAGACCAATCTATTCCGAGAAAGACTTAATTTGTTTGGGTAAAGTTCACTTTGCGAAAACAGAATCGACGCATAGAAGAAGATGTGGAGTCTGAAACAGGACGGGTTACAGAATGGGATATTTCCAAAGATAGATGGTAAATATCCTCAGGAATACTTAAAGGTTGGCATCTTGACACAGAAGTACCAGCAGAATCATTACTCAACACAAGATCAAGTGATCTATTGTAATGGTTTACTACAGAGTTCATTTGATACAAAGAAAATGCAACCAATGTGTCCAAGAAATCTTGTTGTGCTGAAGGAACTTGATACTTCGTGATTCCAAAAAAGGACCATGAAATGAATGGGAGATTAAAATCACCTAGCACGATGAAAGAGTCACGGTCTCGAAGAATGTTATTAACAGAGTTAATGTCTTTAGCATAACACATATAAGTTTCCAAATTGGAATTAGGTGGAATATAAGAACACGATATATTAACAGTTTCATGAGGCAAAAATAACCTCACACAAATAAACTCAATATTGGCTGAACAGTTTAGATCAACGAATTCTGATCTTAGGTGAGAGACAACAGCAACGAGGACACCACCTCCGCGTCGAATAGGGCGATCTTTTCTATATGTGATGAAATTTGAACAGAAAATGTCATTACTAAGAATACCAGAGTGAAGCCATGTCTCGGAAAACGCTATAACATCAGATTCAAAGGAGAAACTATCCCTATACAAATTGTTAAGCTGGGACAATAAGCCTCTAACATTTTGATATATTATAGAGATATGATGAAGGCAGGAAGCTAGTTTTTTGGAGCCGAGCTTGGAGCCGAAGGTGAACTAGTAAGTACTGGAAGCCTAACAGTACTAGGTCTATTCCTACTCTTATGTTTAAATTCATGAACAACCATATTTGGAGGCCAGAATTGCGCATTACAAACTTCGTCGAATGATTCGGAAGGCACAGTAATCTTGAACGACGAAATATCCCTAGGTTGTGAAAAATTGAATTTTTGAACACAAACCTTCACATTAGTCTTAGAAGCAATATACCTATTAATGTCATCACAGGTAGTATCATAAGACAGTTTTGATAGGAAAATATGTTTCCGAGGGGCCACTACCGACAAGATAGGTGGTGAATCCACATTCAAAGATGGCGATATTGGTAAAGGTTCTAGAGTTGCCGCAGGTAATAATGAAGAAGAGGCCTGGTTGGAATCGTCGGGTAAAGGTACAATTGAGGTATGGGGTATACCACCATTGACGGCACCATTTCTCGAATTATCAGGTCTTGACCGCTTAGAAGCATTGATGGCAACATTCCCGTTTTTGTCCACAAAGGTGTTCGACGAAGGTGGAGAAGAAACGGCTCTAGAACGTTTGGAGGAGGATACCTGTATTACAGGCAGCACAGGAGTTGAGGTAAGATCGGCTGGAGAGGCAATTGTGGCAGGAACAAGAGGAGTGGTGGAAGGTAGTTGGGGGAAGCGTGGTTGCCCATAGGAGAAGGTGACAATAAGATAAGGGGAGGAGGTGAATCGAACTGATATTTAGTGAGTAAATCAGTGCTCGAATCACAATTAAACGACAGTTGCTTTACAGCACTATTTAATTTGATAAAATTGTCACGTATACTACGATACATTGCCGTAAAATCAACCTGACGCTTAGAACAGGATGGGCAAGACCACTTCAAACTGCCACAAAATGTTTTGGATCTGCTGATAATTTTGTCATGGTCACGGCCGTTCAGTCCCGCACACTTCAAGTGTGAAAAATTGTCGCACAGCCAACAACGTACTGCGCGTAGAGAATCAACATCAAAAGTATTCTTATTTTTACATGAAGGATTACAACAAATCATATTCACCAAAAAATAATATAAAAAATAAATAAAATTCAAAAAAAAAAATTCTATGAAAAATTTATTTTATGAAAAAATGTACTAATAGTACACACTGTAAGTGATAGAGCACAAAAAATAAAAAAAAAAAGCCCAAGGCAAAAACAAAATGTTACAGAAAGAAACGCAAAACGGTACTGAATCGCAGATTAATAACAGTTTGGTTTCGCAACAACAATGCTCACAGATAATAACTTTGAAATGTTATATACAATAACAAAGGTAAAAATTATGAAACAGTGCAAAAACAAAAACGCACTTATCACTTGAAAACATAAAGAAAATACCACAATTAGAAAATATTAAAACTATTTAAAAATGTATGCACCACCAACTAACCCGAAAACACGATCAATTTAAAGTTATGCACAATAATATAATATTGACAAATTGAAGTACAAAAAAAAAAAGTAAAAATTCAAAAATATTTATTATAACAAAAGTAAACACGTCCGCTGTCTTTGAAACTCACCGCATAGATATTATAATTAATGCCATCTATTAGAACACCTCTACCTACCTGGCGGTGGAAAAATGCCAATCAATCTTGACAGTATGAAAGAGCTCAACAAGAAACTCGAAAAAATGGAAGAATTGTGTGCCAAACTTGCAAAAGATGTGGCCCAGCTTAAAAAGTAAAACACTGAATTAAAACTAAAGTCCAAACCAGCAATTATTGGAAATTCACACAATTCTGTCCAACAAGAAAGAAATACTGTGTATGAAACAGGTGAAGAGGAGCTTGCTCACGACTCTGATTGGATCCTGAAAAGGAGACCCAGCAAAAAAAAAGGCTGAACAGTCACCTGACCCTCCCGAATCTATGTCCCCTAAGATCACTCCAAAAAAGACTAGTGATCAGCAAGTAAAAAAGGTTTCATGGCCCCCACACCCATAATGCTACCAGGGGGATGTGAATACCAGCAACTATTTAGCATTGCAAAAACTCAATCCAAAAAAGAGTTTTATATCAAACTTCTTAACAATAATGTATATAAAATCAATACGTCAGATGCTGAAGATTTTAAAAATGTAACGAAAGTTTTAACAAGCGAAAATCTCTCATGGTACACTTATGAAAATAAGCAAACCAGACCTATTAAAGTCATTGTGAAAAATTTACATCATACATGCGAACCACAAGCCATAATATCTGATCTTAAAAAACATGGATTCAAAGCTATAAGTGCTGTCAATAAGTTAAAATGGAAAACGAAACAACCATTAGACATGTTCTTCCTTACCTTTAATGCAACAGAAAATATAAAAAACATTTATGAAATTAAGACTATATTGCAGTCTATGGTGACTATCGTGGCAGTTAAGCAATCAAAAATGATCCCTCAGTGTAAATCATGCCAGGTTTTTGGCCACACGCAGAACTACTGTTCGAAACAGCCAAGGTGTGTCAAGTGCGCAGGAAAGCACAAGACAATAGACTGTGAGAAACCAGAACAGCACCAACCAAAGTGCTGTAACTGTGGTGATTCCCATCCTGCTAGCTACAGAGGATGTATTGTTGCTAAGGAATTAAAAAGATTCGCGACCAAAGAGCTGGCAATAAGAAAAGTGAATCTCAGATCAAAAATTCCACAAATAAACCTTTAGGTATCAGAACAAAATTGCTCACAATAAGGATGCAACTCAAAAATTACCGGAATACTCGCAAGTTGCTAAAGATCCAAAAAAAAAACTGAGGAAACGAATATATTACAACAAATATTGGATAGACTTGTGAATGCAACACTTGAAATGAGGCTGCAAAATCTCTGTTGCTTTACTGCAATATTTGCTGACGATACAGCCATACTATCAGTTGGCAGCACAGAAAATGAAACTAATGCACAACTCCAATGCGCTTTAAACGAAATCTTTGAGTGGACATCAACATGGCGCATCAAACTCAATGAAACCAAATCAACACACATAGATTTCTCGTACAACAAAATATAATACCTCCCATTGTACGAGGTGTGTTCAAAAAATAAGGTGAATTTTCATTTTTCTCAAAAAATATTTATTTACACATCAATTTCTATTTTATCCCCTTCAAAGTAGTCCCCCTCAGATATAATACTCTTGTGCCAGCGTTTTTTCCAATCCTCGAAGCACTTTTTGGTATGTCCTTGAGCTCTCTCAGCGATTCGATTTTTAACTCCTCAATCGTCGCAAAACGCCGTCCTTTCATGGGTCTCTTCAATCTTGGGAACAGGAAAAAGCACGGGGCCAAATCTGGCTGAGGCATGATAACGGTGTTGTTTTTGGCTAAATAATCTCTCACAAGCAAAGATGAGTGAGCAGGTGCATTATCATGAATCAAAAGCCATGAATTTTTTCCACAATTCCGGGTGATTTTTTCGTATTGCTTCACGCAAACGGCGCATAACTTCAAGGTAATACTCTTTATTTACCGTACGATCTTGTGGTAAGAACTCCTGATGCATTACGCCATGGTAATCGAAGAAAACAGTGAGTAAAACCTTGACATTTGATCGAACTTGGCGTGCTTTTTTTGGTCTTGGCTCTCCTGGACTCTTCCATTGGGACGATTGGGTTTTGGTTTCGATGTCATAACCATATACCCATGATTCGTCACCAGTTATGACCCTTTTAAGCAAATCTGGATCATCGTTGATGTCATTCAACAATTCCTGAGCGATGCTTATGCGACGTTGTTTTTGGTCAAAATTCAAAATTCGTCCAGAGCGAGCGTCGTCATTCACATCGTCTCCACCTTCTGTGAAAAGCTTGTACCACTTGTAAACATTTTTTTGACTCAGAGTACTCTAACCGTATGCCACTGTCAACATTTCAAGTGTTTTTGAGCACTTAATTCCATTTTTTACACAAAATTTGATGCAACTTCTTGGATCCATTTTTTTCGATAGCACAAAATTGCCGAACACGCAAAACACTTGTCTTCTTTATGCCTCTCACAAACAAACTAAACATGCTATATGGCTAAAACCGTGAACATATCTTCGAGACGAGTGTACCAACATAAAAAAAAAATAATAATCGAAAGTCGAATGTACGTAGCCCGCGAAATTTGAAAATTCACCTTATTTTTTGAACACACCTTGTATATAAATGGCGTACAAATTTCACACCATAATACTGCTAAATACTTAGGGATGACTCTGGACACTAAGTTCAAGTGAAATGAACATGTAAAAAAAAATATAAAAAAGACTAACTTTGGCTATGCCGAAGTTGTAATACTCTTCACGTCCCAGCTAGTGGCCCGAGGGTCTTGAAATTTATAAGGTTGGTGGCTATGGGTCAGACACTTATAGTTTCCAAATTTCAAGTCGATAGTATAAAAAACAAAAACGTTTTTCTAATAAGAACTTTCATTTGGATCTCGGTTTGTATGGGGGATACCCCTCTTAGTAGTCCGAGGGTCTTGAAATTTTCATGGTTTGTGGATATGAGTCAGAGACTTATAGTGTCCAAATTTCAGTTCAATAAGTAAAAAAAAAAAACTTTTTCTAATAAGAACTTTAATTTAAAAAGGGGTTTGTATGGGAGGTACCCCCTTAGTGGTCCGATTCGGCTGATTCACGAACTTAAAAAGAAACCTATGTACAAAATTTCAGCTCTCTAACTCAAAAACTGAAGGACTAGGAGTGCGTACAGACGGACATGGCTAAATCAACTCGTCTCGTCGAGCTGATCATAATTATATATACTTTATGTGTTCTGCAATGTCTCCTTCTGTGTGTTACAAACTTCATGACAAACTAATAATACTATTCACTGCGTGAAGAATATAAAAAAGAGAACAACTTGAACTAAAATTCAGAAAAATGTATTGGCTCTTAGGTAGGCGGACTGCGCTATCGACCTACAGCATTATTACACAAACAAATACTTAAACCTATACTATATGGACTTATGGTATCCAGTTATGGGGTTGCTCGTATTCCAACAACATAATGCCAATACAAAGGTTCCAAAACAAAGTGCTGAGATGTATTGTGAATGCACCCTGGTAAGTCCGTAGCAGCGATATTGAACGTGATCGATTCAGTCGCAATAACCATTCGGAAATATGCGAGGTCTCATGTGGAAAGGCTAAGTTTTCATATAAATAATGAAGCTTCAAGCCTTATAGATCCAAGTGGTTGGAAAACAAAGCTGAAACGCAAAAAGCCGCATCAACTCCTAGAGTAACCCAAATCTCTGCAATCAGGAGTGCCAACAAAATGATGAGCATTAGCTAAGCCCAATTAAAATTGTCCGTTAGTTTAAATTTCTCTCAAAACTAGTTGCAATATAAACAAAAAAAAAAAAAATAGCGATAAGCAATAACTAGTATATAAGGAACAGTTTTAAAAAATAAAGATCAGTTTTATGACTGCAAAGCAAGAAGTACCCAACCAACTACTTTGCATGATTTTTTCTCGTAACTATTAGCAATAATAGTAACTAAAGTGATCGATAGTGTATTGTTAATTAAATCTAAATAAAATAATTTAAATAAAACTTCTACTGTGTTTTATTTTTATGAAACATATTTTTAGTTTCGTTTACGCTGAGACGCAAGACACAATTGGCGCAATCAGTAGGATACCCAAAAGTAAAAACGGTATCCACAAAAGAACTTACGTAATCATACAATTAATTACGTCGCGATCTAGATAAAAAAAAAATACAAAAAAAAAAATTAAAAGTAAAAAATGAATTCAACCAAAAAGCACAAGCACTAGAAGCACAGATGTTGCTAAGTGACCATTTTCACGAGTTGTTATTACAACTTCATCGCATCGAACCATTCAGCGGTGCTCCGAATGAACTAGCAGGATTCATATCTCAAGTGGAATACTTTTGCAACATGTACCCAACTAACAGTGAGAGCCAGACCTCACTCATTTACGGAAATATCTTTCAACTTATCATCGGAGAAGCCACACCATCAAACGCAACAAGCCTAACAACTGGGACAGCTTAAAATCAGCCTTGGTGGATGAATTCAATACTCATACAATATTGATAGACTTATTGAGGGATGTGGAGAACACCTACTTCAATGGGAACTTACGTAAGTTTATATTAGACTTAGAGTTAAAATCAAACTTAATTACTAATAAGTTGATTATTTAAAATAATGAAGAAAACAGTCTAATATACATATATATTATACAAATGGTTTAAACGCAGCTAATCACACAAACAATTATGAAAAACTTACCGGACAGATTACTCATGACGTTATACCGACATGACATAACTACATTAGCTAAACTCAAACAAGCTGCACAGCAGGAACGCTTGTATTTAAAAAACATATAGATATACTAATACTAATACTAATTCCAAGTTTAAATATAAAAGGGAAGCAATAAAGAAATTCCCTATACCAGATACAAAGAAGAAAATTAAATCCTTTCTTATAGCGTGGTTACACTGTTTCAAATTAGGTGTTTAAAAACTAGTTGTTTACACTGTTTTTTTTATACAGTCAGATGTTTTTTGTTTTGGTTATACATACAAAAGGAACGTTGTGGCAAATTGTGAGAAATTAAAATGGAAATTGTGAGAAAAATAAATGGTTAAGAACAATTCGCAGTGTATGCAAATAATTCTTGCAACTTCCTACTTCATTCCTGCTACTTATTATATTAAAATGTAAAAATAAAATTACAATTTAAAATTTACTTCTAATTGTTTTCTGAATGATTAGCGGTTTTATATTTACCGCGCAACGAAAAAAGACAAAAATGTACTAAAAAAAGGCAGAAATTGCTCAACACTACTGCGGGGCGACCAGTCGACAGTTGCTGAAAATGTATTTTTTGTTTTGAACAGTTTAAAAACTCCTTCGACTTCTACAACAACAACCCTCAATTACGTCACTTTTCTCTGTGGTTGTTGTAAAAAAAAAAACAACAGTTTTTTCCTCAGTATAACTACGCTATTAGATTTTATAGAAAATTCTTACCGGATTTCGATCATGTAGCCAAACCGTTAACATTGGGATTAAAAAAGAATGGAATAATTAACGTAAAGAAAACAGAATATATTAATTCATTTGGAAAACTAAAAATATTAATCATGAATGATCCGATATTATCGTATCCAATTTTTGAAAAGATTTTAAATTAACTACTGATGCAAGTAATATAGCCGTAGGAGCGGTTCTTTCACAAGAAGGTAAACCCATAAGCTTTGCAAACAGGACATTGAATGAACATAAAGAAAATTACAGTACATTTGAGAAAGAATTATTAGCCATAGTATGGGCAACAAAGTATTTCAGACCTTACTTATATGACAGAAGATTTGAGATTTTAAGTAACCATAAACCATTAGTATGGCTCAGCAACATAAAGGAACCCAATATGAAATTACAAAGATGGAAAATAAAATTAACCGAATTCGATTTTAAGATAAAATATATCCAAGGAAAAGATAATCACGTAGCAGACGCCTTATCTCGTATAAAATTAGACAACAAATTTGGCTCTCAGTGACCAAGAAGAAAATCAATAAATTGAAATAAATACAACATTAGCAACAATAGATAGTGCAGCAGAAGATAATCAATTATGTATTGATATAACAGAAAGATCACTAAATTATTTTAACAGGCAAATTATGTTTATTAAAAGTAATAAAGAACATGTTACAGTGACATCATATTTCCATAAATCAAATATTGAGATCGAATATATCAAAATAACAGATCAAAAAGCTAAAGATTGTATAATAAAGTACTTTTGTACAAAAACATATGTCATGTATACGAGGTCTGTTCAAAAAATAAGGCGAATTTTCAAATTTCGCGGGCTACGTACATTCGATTTTTTTTTTTTTTTATGTTAGTACACTCGTCTCGAAGATATGTTCACGATTTTAGCCATATAGCATGTTTAGTTTGTTTGTGAGAGGCTTAAAGAAGACAAGTGTTTTGCGTGTTCGGCGATTTTCTGCTATCTGGTCTTGGCTCTGCTGGACTCTTCCATTTGCAGCTAAACGAACTTCAACTAATTAAACACAAGCGCATCAACGCAATAATTACATGGAGCCCTCACTCTGGAACTCATCATGAAGGTGTTGGATAACGTGAAGGAAACGCTGGAATCATTTGAAGTAAGTTTACTTACTTAATTTTTTTATAGAAACCAACAGCAAATCGATTCTATGAAAAAGTGGTGGCAGATTCATCGAAATTATGTAATATTCCATTATCATCAATGAACGACAAAAGACGTCACTAGTCGTACATCGAGATAAACAAATGGATGCAGCAAACTGCTGCTGGGCTGATGGCAGACGGTGATGATAAAAGTATTATGGGTTATTATTCCAAAAATAAAATTCAATTCTCTTTGAAATAACTATTGTTTCCTTGATTACATTGCAAAGAAGTGTTCTCATTATAATGAGCTTCACCAGATATTTGGTAGCGGAAGAACAGAAACCCAAACGTACTCGTCGAGTCCATGGATATGGTTGAGAAATTCAATTATATTGATGACATCGACACAGACCTGAGCTGCACCGTTTACCTCGAAGAATGTGAGACGCCGGAGGACTTGCCAGGACCATCATGCAGCTTTGCAAGCGGAAGCGACACCGCAAATATTCACAAAAGGCAACGAACATCACGAGAAAGGAACCACAGCAGCGTGAACGTAATTCTGGCAATGCAAGAAAAGTAACTCCAGGAAAGTTTTTTAGAAAAATTAAAATTGAAAGCAACAATGCAGGAAAAAGACTTGCAATTTCGTCATGAAGCAATTATAAATTAAAAAAAGTGAACTTGTCCAAATATACAAATTAGACTTTAATTACACAAAAAAAAAAAAAAAAAAAAAAAAATTTATCTAAGTGTTCTATGTTCAGCTTATAACTTGATATGTTTAATGAAGTACCCATTATTGTATGTTAAATTATTTATGTAATTAATTAAGACCAAATGAAATTTATTTATGTATTTGTTTATTTATTTACCACAGAATTATATTAGTTTATTATTTTTATCATTGTTTTCATTTTCACTACGGATACTTTTTTATACTCTTCACGCAGTGAATAGTATTATAAGTTTGTCATGAAGTTTGTAACACACAGAAAGAGACATCGGAGACCCCATTAAGTATATACAATATATTCTTGATCAGCGCGACGAGACGAGTTGATCTCCATGCCCGTCTGTCTGTTGATTATGATACCGATCATAATGCAATAGTAATTGAAGCATCAATGCCCAACAACCAACATTTTAACTTTGCCAAGAATAAAGTAACAACAAAATTTAACTACAAATATACTAACTGGAACTTTTTCAAAAATAAAGTATCTAACGCAGTAACCAGAGAACCAAACATACATAACAATAGAAAATTAAATAATTTAGAAACAAACGAACACCTAGACAGGATCACAAAAATAATTAAAAGAACTTTCAATCAAACAGTCCCAAAATACAAAAACCCCGAACATGACATTGACCAAAAACCTGCAACAAAAAAAACCAAATACTTACACAAATCAACAGGCACAATAGGTTAGAACAAACTCTGTCGCCACCCGAATATAACTTACTTAAGGTGCAAATAAAATTAATTCGCAAACTAATATTAGAAAATCTTACAACTGCAGCTAACGAACAATTAAAATCTAAACTCCAAATGCTAAGCACAAAAAATCAATCACACCTATTCAAAACAGCCAGTGTATCGAAAATATTGTAGTTTGCTAAACATAGAGCTTATTAAATTACCGATCAATAAAACTTAGCTTCTTGCAAAAGCAGAAATAGACCCACAAACCATTGAAGTAAATACAAGAGAAAATTGCTACATGATCCGTAATAACAAAGAAATCTTATATCTAATTGGAACACACCCAGAGTTGGTACATTCTCTTAAGGAGATTGATCCCAATAACTCATTCTATTAATATATTGAGCTTTGTTTCAATCGCTTTTTATATATTAAGAGCAACTATAAAGCAACGCACCGCACAGTAACAACCTTCTCATATCAAAATTTAGCTAACAACATACAGAAAGCGACTATAGCGACATAAGTACGAGGGGGGACCCGAAAAAACGGGAATTACGCTGTGGTGGGGAGGGAGAGTGGGGGAACCTATTGTTTGACCACATGTCCGTTAGTGTCACGCCATCTGCGTCAGTGTGCAAAGTTGTGTCGCTGTGAGTGCATCGGTTCGCCTGTGAGATTTTTTTTAGTAAAACAACTTTATACATTTCGGCGAAAACGTAATAGCAGATTGTCGAGAACAACGCGCGGCTGTGAAATTTTGTGGGGAAATCGGCCGCGGAAACTATTGTAATGCTTAAGATTGCTTATGGGGATGCTGCCCTAAGTAAAACCAGAGTTTACGATTGGTTTTCACGTTTTAAAAATGGAGAAGTGTCTATTGAAGACCAACTTCGTTCAGGACGCCCCTCAACGTCAAGAACTGATGAAACCGTCGACAAAATCAATGCCCTCGTTCGTCAAGACCGTCGCCGAACCATTGATCAACTCTGTGAGATGCCGGGAATGTCATGGAGTTCAATTCAGAGAATTGTATCCGAAGATTTGCACATGAGAAGGGTTGCAGCCAAATTCGTCCCGCGCCTTCTCACAGACGAGCAATGGGAGCGTCGACTTCAGGCATGTTTTGAGCAAAAACGCCATGACACCGATTGTCCACCCCCATACTCAGCGGATCTATCCCCCTGTGACTTCTTTTTGTTCCCCAGACTCAAAAGGAATATGAAAGGAAAGCGTTTTACCACTGTGGAAGAGGTGAAACAAAAATCGCTGGAAGGCTTAAAGGACATCCCAATGAGTGAATTTAAAAACTGTTTTGAACAATGGAAGAATCGTTTGGAGAAGTGCGTTGTGGTCAATGGCGAATACTTTGAAGGTGATCAAAATTTGGTGTTAAAATATTAAGAAATAAAGAAGTTATGACAAAATTCCCGCTTTTTTTTTTGGTTCCCCTCGTATAGTCGGAAAAATTTTTAAGAAACTAAAAAGCAAACTATTATCTGTACATAACGAAATCCGAACATTGTCCTGAGAAATGTACCTCAAAATATAATAGCCCAGTATTGTATTCTTTTCAATAACATCAGATATAACTCTTATTTCACACAGCAATGAAAAACAGCCAAAGTTATGCTGATAAAAAAAAAGTATAAAGACCTTCGCCCAATTAGTCTATTGCCAAATATTAGCAAAGTTTCCGAATCATGAATTAACATAAATATAAATAGACAATGCGAAAAATATAATCTCAATAATGATATGTAATTTGGATTTACATACATACACACCACCGCACATGCAATTCATTTATTAACATTCAATGGTACAAAAATTGTAAAATGGCGACCGATGCATATCTGGTAGATTTAGAAAAGGCATTCGACAGTGTCATAGCCTTTGCAGATGACGTAATTATCTATAGCCCAATAGACACAATCAATCGAGATTTACTACTTAAATTTACAGTTATGGATAAATACACAGAAGACTGGTCCCTAAAAATAAACGTGAACAACTGCGAAACAATTTTGTTTAGACCCAGTTGGTCTAAGTTTTGTAGTTCGGACATAAAAAAAAAGATGGAGACAATTCAACATTAAATCAAATCAATTGAACAGCACACTTTCGATAAAAAGTGCAGTTACCAATTTAGGAGTATACCTATATGCATTTTTATATTTCAATAATAACATAGTCGGAAAGATAGATAAGGCAAAAAAAGCTTTCTTCGCCAATCAAACGTTGTTATACTCCAAAAATATGTCGATCCAAAAGCCAAAATACTCGTCTACCAAGCATTCATCACACCAATAATCACTTATGCGTGTATAATATTTATTTATTTATTTAAAATGGCATTGACAAAGAAACTGTCAGCTTAAAAACAAAAATAAATGTAACAATTAACACTTAAAAATAAGACAAAAATATAAATTGAAGTGAACTTAAACTAAAATAAATTAATTATACAAAACAAAAAAAAAAAAAAAGAGAAAGAAACAATAGGAAAAAAAACATGAAAATAAATAAATAAAGATAATATGAAATACCAGCCTCTGACCCGATGGGGGAAATTTATTTGCAAATAGTAGCGAGCTATGCCCCTACTCACAGCCATGTGTGGTCAGAGATATATGAATTAATAAACTTCAATAATGCAGATGGTATAGATGACCCAAATCAGTGACATCCAGTTCATCCAGCCTGCAGTGTGATCAGGAGTCCCGTAGGCAGCGAATGACGATGGTATTAATCGATGATGGCGATATCTCGGGTGAGAGAACGTGATAGAATTTACTATATGACGTGCATAAAACTCGGAAAGGATCGTGTAGGGTGAAGTTAGTAGTGCAACTATTCAATGCTAAAGGGACAAAATTTCTTGTAGGACTAGGGACACAAAAGCTCAGTAGAATCAATTTCCCCAACTATGAGCTTATGAAGAAAACTAATCCCAAGAGCCATCCTACGATGCACCAAAGATGGAAGACTGATAAGAAGGAGCCTATCAGAGTAAGATGACAAACGCAAATTAGGATTCCAGTTTAGGTCACGAAGGGCAAACAGGAGGAATTGTTTCTGTACAGACTCAATTCGAACTTGATTATTTATATATTGCGGTGACCAAATGCAAGAGCAATACGCAAGGAGTCGACGCACAAGAGATATAAAAAGAGTCTTTGTGGTAAAGGTCATTAAATTCAATAGATCATCGTTTAATGAAACCAAAAACACTCTTCGCTTTATTTACGATAGAAGAGATATGTTGGTTAAAACACAGCTTGGGATCAAACAGGACACCGAGGTCATTAAAAGTAGAGACTAGCTCTAGTTGGACGTATTCAATCGTGTATGTAAACAAATGAGGTTTACACCGATGATATGTCATGAACTTACATTTGGAGATATTTAGATATAAGTAATTAAGAGAAAACCAAGAATGTAAAGAATCAAGATCCTCTTGGAGTCTGAGATGGGAGGTACCATCATTAAATGAAAGGCACAATTTTACATCATCAGCGTACATGAGGACACGAGAATGTGAGATGGAGAAAGGGAGATCATTTACAAAAAGGTTAAACAGTAATGGACCTAGATGGTTCCCTTGAGGAACTCCAGAAGTGACAAAGATTGGACTTAAATAATAATCGCTGAACCCCATTTCTCAAATAAGATGCAATCCAACAAAGAAGATGTTGTGGAAAACCTAAAAGGTCAAGTTTATGTACAAGCAGATCATGATTAACAGAATCAAACGCCTTACTGAAATCAGTGTAAATAACATCAGTTTGACGTTTGTCCCTAAAACCAAGATTTACAAAAGATGTAAACTCAAGCAAGTTTGTAGTTGAAGAACGCTTTTGCATAAAGCCGTGTTAACACGGAGAAGTACTTGTTTTACAAAAGTGATAAAAGGTTGAAGTGAACATTTTTTCAAACAATTTTGGGATTGCAGAAAGTTTAGCAATACCCCTGTAATTGGATATGTCAGCTTTGTTACCTTTTTTGTGTAGGGGAATAATAAAGGATTCCTTCCAGATAGGAGGGAAAGATCCGCTCTGAAGTGATAAATTGAAAGGTTTCAAAAGTGGTTGACACAGAGACTCCGCACAGTGCTTAAGCAGACAACTAGGTATTTTGTCTGGGCCGGGTGAGTAAGTGGATTTCAACGATTTTAAATTTGTAAGAAGACATTCCTCCCTAATTACAGGAGAAACAATGATGTTACAATGGGAAATGGGATATGGATACCGGTTTTGAATATAGGATTCAAAGGAATAATTGAAGGAATGTAGCAAACAGCTCTGCAATACCCAAATCAGTGTGGCCATGTTCATTAACTAGATACGGTGATGAGGGAAATAAAGAAGATTTGCGCTTTGAGTTCACAAAGTTATAGAACTACTTAGGGTCGCGTGAAAATTGCTGTCTACAACGTGTGAGATAGTTATTATAACAAAGGTTATTTAACGAAAGAAAATTAGCCCGGGCCACACAAAAATTGGCAAAAGCAATAGAAGATCCAGTACTCTTAAATTTTTTATATAGCCTCGACTTAATGTTCTTCAGGTTAGAAAGTCTTCTTGTAAACCAATGTGGTTTATATGACACTTCCCATACAGCATTATAGTGAACATAGGCATCAAATAAATTGTATATCACTTCATAGAAAAAATTAATAGCAGTAGTCATATCTCTGCAATTCTACAAAAAAGACCAATCTATTCCGAGAAAGACTTCATTTAGTTGGGAAAAGTTCACTTTGCGAAAACAGAATCGACGCATAGAAGAAGATGTGGAGTCTGAAACAGGACGGGTTACAGAATGGGATATTTCCAAAGTTGGATGGTAAATATCCTCAGGAATACTTAAAGGTTGGCATCTTGACACAGAAGTACCAGCAGAATCATTACTAAACACAAGATCAAGTGATCTATTGTAATGGTTTACTACAGAGTTCATTTGAAACAAGGAAAATGCAACCAATGTGTCCAAGAAATCATGTTGTGCTGAAGGAACTAGATACCTTCGTGATTCCAAAAAAGGACCATGAAATGAATGGGAGATTAAAATCACCTAGCACGATGAAAGAGTCACGGTCTCGAAGAATGTTATTAACAGAGTTAATGGCTCTAGCATGACACATATAAGTTTCCAAATTGGAATTAGGTGGAATATAAGAACACGATATATTAACAGTTTCATGAGGCAAAAATAACCTCACACAAATAAACTCAATATTGGCTGAACAGTTTAGATCAACGAATTCTGATCTTAGGTGAGAGACAACAGCAACGAGGACACCACCTCCGCGTCGAATAGGGCGATCTTTTCTATATGTGATGAAATTTGAACAGAAAATGTCATTACTAAGAATACCAGAGTGAAGCCATGTCTCGGAAAACGCTATAACATCAGATTCAAAGGAGAAACTATCCCTATACAAATTGTTAAGCTGGGACAATAAGCCTCTAACATTTTGATATATTATAGAGATATGATGAAGGCAGGAAGCTAGTTTTTTGGAGCCGAGCTTGGAGCCGAAGGTGAACTAGTAAGTACTGGAAGCCTAACAGTACTAGGTCTATTCCTACTCTTATGTTTAAATTCATGAACAACCATATTTGGAGGCCAGAATTGCGCATTACAAACTTCGTCGAATGATTCGGAAGGCACAGTAATCTTGAACGACGAAATATCCCTAGGTTGTGAAAAATTGAATTTTTGAACACAAACCTTCACATTAGTCTTAGAAGCAATATACCTATTAATGTCATCACAGGTAGTATCATAAGACAGTTTTGATAGGAAAATATGTTTCCGAGGGGCCACTACCGACAAGATAGGTGGTGAATCCACATTCAAAGATGGCGATATTGGTAAAGGTTCTAGAGTTGCCGCAGGTAATAATGAAGAAGAGGCCTGGTTGGAATCGTCGGGTAAAGGTACAATTGAGGTATGGGGTATACCACCATTGACGGCACCATTTCTCGAATTATCAGGTCTTGACCGCTTAGAAGCATTGATGGCAACATTCCCGTTTTTGTCCACAAAGGTGTTCGACGAAGGTGGAGAAGAAACGTGTCTAGAACGTTTGGAGGAGGATACCTGTATTACAGGCAGCACAGGAGTTGAGGTAGGATCGGTTGGAGAGGCAATTGTGGCAGGAAGAGGAGTGATGGAAGGTAGTTAGGGGGAAGCGTGGTTGCCCATAGGAGAAGGTGACAATAAGATAAGGGGAGGAGGTGAATCGAACTGATATTTATTGAGTAAATCAGTGCTCGAATCACAATCAAACGATAGTTGCTTTACAGCACTATTTAATTTGATAAAATTGTCGAGTATACTAGGATACATTGCCGTAAAATCAACCTGACGCTTAGAACAGGATGGGCAAGACCACTTCAAACTGCCACAAAATGTTTTGGATGTGCTGATAATATTGTCATGGTCACGGCCGTTCAGTCCCGCACAGTGTGAAAAATTGTCGCACAGCCAACAACGTACTGCGCGTAGAGAATCAACATCAAAAGTATTCTTATTTTTACATGAAGGATTACAACAAATCATATTCACCAAAAAATAATATAAAAAATAAATAAAATTCAAAAAAAAAAAATTCTATGAAAAATTTATTTTATGAAAAAATGCAGATACTAATAGTACACACTGTAAGTGATAGAGCACAAAAAATCAAAAAAAAAAAGCCCAAGGCAAAAACAAAATGTTACAGAAAGAAACGCAAAACGGTACTGAATCGCAGATTAATAACAGTTTGGTTTCGCAACAACAATGCTCACAGATAATAACTTTGAAATGTTATATACAATAACTAAGGTAAAAATTATGAAACAGTGCAAAAACAAAAACAAAAATGCACTTATCACATGAAAACATAAAGAAAATACCACAATTAGAAAATATTAAAACTATTTAAAAATTTATGCACCACTAACTAACCCGAAAACACGATCAATTTAAAGTTATGCACAATAATATAATATTGACAAATTGAAGTACAAAAAAAAAAAGTAAAAATTCAAAATATTTATTATAACAAAAGTAAACACGTCCGCTCTGTTTGAAACTCAGAATCACTATGGTTCAACATATCGCCATCATATATGGAAAAAATCCGCGAATTTGAAATAAAATGTTTGAGAACATGCACCTCACTATACAGATCTCCTCAAAGCAACTATACAAAATTTATATCAAACTTTATGATACAGCCAATATATCAAGAATAGACAACCATATTATCAAATTAATACGCCATCACATTCTACGATCCACAGAATTCAGCGAAAATAATATAATAACTGCCCCTTGCTATGAGAATGAACAATATATAATATTACAAGAACACTTAACTCAGGATTTATTCCGCCAGAAGCATTCCTTCTGTTAGACAATAAAAAAATTATTCAGAATGATAGAAGCATACCAATCTTTTACCATCTATATAGACGAGCTACCAATAAAGCCGTCTAAGAAAATTTGTTTAGTGACTTTGAAGCTTTATTCATAGTAGATCACGCCGAGCTGATCCCACCAGATGCACAGCATTACCTTCTTGCCATGAATATTCCGTTGAAGTTGATGCATGACCAGGCTTACCACATGTTTTTTTGAAGTTTGGGTTGTCGTAGTGGATCCACTTTTCGTGTCCCGTCACAATTCGGTGCAAAAAAACCTTTCCGATTATGCCGTTGGAGCAGTTGTTCGCACGTGAAAAACCGACGTTCGACGTCTCTTGGCTTGAGTTCATAAGGAACCACAATGCCTAGTTTTTGCACCATATCCATGGCCATGAGGTTTGAAATTGCTTGTTGAGTCACTCCCAACGTTTCAGCGAGCTTATTTTGAGTTTGGCATGAATCTTGGTCCAATAACGCCTCCCACTCAGCCTCTTCAAACTTTACTGCCCTGCCTTCGCGTTCCTTGTCGCTGGTTTCAAAATCGCCAGATTGGCCAGATCGTCCGACTTATTTGTATACCTAATAACATTTTTGTATATTTTTGGTTACAATCTCATTATATCTATTCTTAACATGAATTTAAGACAAATGTATTATAACGCTCAAAGGCGAATAATTCTATCTCTCCCATAACACTAGAGAACTCCATGAAGAGGCAGTGTGTAGCTTATTGGTATTATATAGTATTTTGTTTGTTAAATTGAAATCTATTATTAAATTACGCTAATAAACGAAAACAAAAAAAAAAAAATAAGTGGGCAAGCAAGTCTGACCAAAAGTGAAATGTTTTACCAATTTAATTGAAATAACAAATGATTTACAACAAAAAGAAGTATGAATAATAAATAATTCATTTCAATATATGTACTTATTTCAATACATTCCCCTACATGTACCTATACTTTGACGTGTTGGTAGGGCTTGTGTGCGTCGGTGAAGGGCTGGGCTGTACCATCGGACTGCTTATGCAGTCTGGCAGGGTCACCCATGATGGGGAGGTTAGCCTGGAGACGTCAGATAAAACTAGGTACACGGCCGGGTGGTCGTTAAGCAAAACACCCCCCCCCCCCCTAAGCCGGGTTAGCGCGTGTCCATCGGCTTGATGTTTGAAGTTAGGGGTTCCCATACTGTATTTTAGCGACGCATCTCACTGATACCTGCCCGCCTCAGTGAGTAAGATGGGCTTACCGTGCCACTGGGGCTATGACACGGCGGACGTTCTTTCCCCATCACTCGTGGGACTCAAATGGAAACACCAAATTTAACAAAATTAAATAAACTGGCAGGATCATATACTGCATCTCAAATGGCGGATCAGGTGGAACGTATTGTTCACAATACTGAACGTCAAGTTCTAACTCCTAAACGGAGAAAACAGACGGAGGGCAAAGGTAATAGAGGTAAAAACTCTACACTGGCGCCACGGACGGCAACTAGACCGGGGAAACGGCAGGAAAGTCGAGGAAATGTGGGTGCTGAGGGTGCTTCGACATCCAAGGCCGCAAATACACAATCCTCTACTTAGCAAACTATACAACTTCCCGCCTTTGGCGCTGCCAGGAAGGCGACAGGTCTGAGTGGGGCGGGTACCAAATAGTATCTGCGCTATCTCAATATGGGTTTAACGCCTAAGGAAGCCAAGTAGAAAGTGCTCAATCGCGACAAGAGCAACTCTGAAGTAAGTAAAAGGGGCGCTGTGGAAATCAGTCGTACTGATGGCAACTCCGCAAAAAGAGCATGGCTAAAGATACTGCATCGGGAGTCGCGATAAAAAAGAATTTGGCAAAACCTGCACCGAAACCGGATGCGGCCTCCAGGAAGTCGGGTACCAGCTACGCCAATATCACCAAAGGCGGCAGACTGGCGATAATCCCGAAGTTATATCCGGAGAACATCCTTTCGCGCGAGGAACAGGGGCAGCTTGAAAACCTGCTGATGGATGAAATGTTCAAGGGTTCTGAAACCGAACCAATCTCTGGAGAATTTTCAGCAGCAAAGATGAGAAAAACGGGAAGCTGCTAACGATCGGTATCGATGACCGATCGCTTGAAGCGATCGAAGCCAAAGCTCGCAAAGTGGCCTACAGATTTGGCAAGATCCCGGTCCATCTGCACAAAAGACGCGCAGGTGGAGATCCTCTAGGCGCAGGGGCTATAACTGAGCAAAACTCAGCTGACGCCGAGGAGATCTTAAAAGAGGTGGCTAAGGAAGTGGTCAGGAGCGAGATGCCTGTAGCTGAGGTCAGCGTTCTTGCTGCCGAAAGTGAGGACATCAACGCCATAAATCTATCAGCGCTAAGACTGAACGGTGACGAAGAAGAGTTCGACAAAGTACTCCTGTCGGACATCGATGATGCCCTGGCGGAGAGCGATTCGTAGGAGAAACGTCAGTAAGGTGAAGATGGCCAGCATTGGAGTTGCTCAAAGTAATCTCCACCATGCGAAGGCCGCCTCGGCAGTCATCGCGAGAGCAACACTCAGGTCCAACTTGAGCATAGTGCTGGCCCAGGAATCCTGGGTATTCAGGGGTCGCATCAGAGGTTTGACAGCATCTAATACGCAGGTAATTTGTGATAACCCAAGAGCCTGCATAGTATTAACAAAAAATATGAAATACTTGTGTCCTCCAGAATTCCTCTCCAGAGATCTTGTAGCGGTGCAGATTCAAATTAACTTCGACGGGCACATACGAGAAATAGTACTTGCATAAGGATACTTGCCAGGGGAAGACACTCGGGCCCCACCCGACCTTGTCTACAAACTGGTGGAGTACTGTGAAAGGAAGAAGCAACCTCTTATACTTGGATGTGACGCCAACGCGCATAACGAGGTATGGGGGAGCACGGACACCAATAAGCGTGGTGAGTGCCTTCTTGAATTTATCATTAGTAATAAATTAGAAATTCTCAATATGGGCAATACACCTACTTTCGTAACGAGAGTGCGGGAAGAGGTCTTGGACGTAACCTTAGGAAGTACCTGGGGCTCTTGTCTTGTTCAGAACTGGTTAGTCTCCAACGAACCATCAATGTCCGATCACAGAATACTGCGACATCAAAGGGGTGCAATTAGCACAGAGAATTTTAAGAAATCCTAGGAAAACAAACTGGGATGAATACTTAAGCACTCTGAACACAAGCCTAAGGCAACTAAAATTAGCAGACAAGATTAGAAATACTATACAATTAGAAACTACTGTAGAAAGCTTCAAAAAAGCTATTATAGATTCATACGAGAATAGTTGTCCAATAAGCAAGGTACGCTCTACCAAGGAAGTACCTTGGTGGAACAATGATCTAATGAAGCTAAGCACGGAAGTTCGAAGGCTATCAAACAGATCAAAGACTACCGGGGATTTCACTCTATAACAAAGAGATAAGAGAAGCAAAACGCATAGGTTTCAGGAACTCCTGCGGAAGTATTGAACCACTGAGGTATCAAAACTCTACAAGGTGTTAGCCAAAGGCAGTAGTATATCACCTACCAACCTTAAAAAAAGAGATGGTTCCTACACGGAAAACGAAGAAGAGAGGGTAAAATTACTTCTAGGCACACACTTCCCAGGATCTTCCACACTTATGGCGGCAGGGACAGAATATACTGTTAACCTGGGTAGAGTGTGCAGGAATGATTAGATCACAGCGAACGAAATCTGCTCGGATCCTATGATAAGATGGGCAATTAATTCTTTTAAACCATTGAAATCACCTGCAGTAGACGGGATTTTTCCTGCCTTACTCCAGAAAGGCATAGAGCAGCTATTAGGTCCACTGACGAGAATAGCTAGATGTAGTATAGCGTTAGGACATATACCTAAAGTATGGAGAAGGGTGGTGGCTTAGATAAGAAGGAAACGGCGCTATGCGCCTTCCTAGGTGCTTTTGACAATACTTCACACGACGCTAACTTCTCACTGAACATCTTCCGGGAACCTCGATACCAAGGGACTCAATACTCCCAACGTTCAGCTTTAAGAAACTTTTTGAAACTGAACTTAGTAACAAGAAAAATTGGGTAGGCTTATCAGAAACATATAACATAAGCCAGTACATGATGACATGGTACACCGACGGCTCCCTCACCGACGATGGAGCCGGGGCGGGTGTCTTTGGACCAGGGAAAAGTTATTCTGAACCACTTGGTAAGAACACTTCTATCTTCCAAGCGGAAGTCTACGCGATAGATAGGTGTGCCCACTTCAATCTTATACGGAATTACCGGAACCGCAGAATAGCAATACTGACAGCTATCAAAGCACTTAAATCTCACCAAGTCACATCAAAACTGGTGATGGAGTGCATTGTTAAACTGAACAAACTACGTGAACTCCATCAGGTGTGGATTCTATGGGTTCCGGGTCACGCAGGGATTAATGGGAACGAAAGGGCAGATAAACTCGCCAGGTGTAGGTTCGGGTAACATCTCCCGTATTATTTGGGAAGTAGAAGATAGACCAAGGAAACTATACAGGGAAAAACTACCGGGGCTATCACACTCCAAAATAGCGATAGGGACATACAACCCAAAACGCTACAAGGACTGTATGAATCTGACGAAGAATAACCTGAGAATCATTACGGGATTACTAACAGGACATTGTAGGTTGAACTATCACCTAACCAAACTGGGAATTTCCTCTAATGGTCTTTGCAGGTTCTGCAGAGAGGAGGACGAGACCGCACTGCTTGTGATAGGAACTTGTCCTGCCCTGATGCACAAATGAAGAAAACACGTTGGCGAATTCATCTTAACCGAGGACGAATTCAAACTCAGTAAAGTAGGACCAATACTACAATTTATCGAGGGAATTGGGCTAGGAGAAATACTCTAAGTCCATGAAGGGGCACAATAGATCTCATAGGTCGCAGTGCATCTTCCCCCCAAGATAATAATAATAATAATTCAATACATTCACTCTTTTTTACTTTTACCGAATTTTTATTTGTTTGCTTACATTCCACATACAGTTGTGTTTGCGGAAACAGCTGTTTTTTAATAAAGAAATAATTTAGTAACAATGGCAACAATTTCTCAACACTGCTGCAGAGTGACCATTTTACTATTGCCCTGTATGTTGCATCTAAGGTTATCGTTAACGTAAAAACGTAAATCCTGACAAGAGCGTAAACCAAATTTATCCCCGGTTTACACGATTGACATAAAAGCTTCGGCAATGTCAATCGAAATTTCGATTAAAAAATAGCGTAAACCAACAGTCCCACAAGCAACCCGTTTACACGATTGGCTCGTTATACTCTTCACGCAGTCAATAGAATTATAAATTTTTCATGAAGTTTTTAACACACAGAAGGAGACATCGGAGACCCCATAAAGTATATATATTGTTGATTAGCGCGAGTTGATCTAGCCATGAAATTTTGCACGGAACTTTCTTTTCACTATACGCAGTACATTTGTCGGAATCAGTCGAATCGGGTCACAAGGAGGGGGGTACCCACTAAACCTGGATCCAAATTCATGTTCTTATCAAAAAAACTTTTTTGTTTTTTGTACTAACGACTTGAAATTTGGACATTATAAGATTCTGACCCATATCCACCAATCATGAAAAACCCTTGGACTACTAGGTGGGATACCCCCAAACATACCTGGATCCAAATTCATGTTCTTATTAAAAAAACTTTTTTGTTTTTTGTACTATCGACTTGAAATTTGGACATTATAAGATTCTGACCCATATCCACCAACCATGAAAAACCCTTGGACTACTAGGTGGGATACTCCCAAACATACCTGGATCCAAATTCATGTTCTTATTTGAAAAAGTTTTTGTTTTTTGTACCATTGACTTGAAATTTGGACACTATAAGATTCTGACCCATATCAACAACCATCTAAATTTCAAGACTCGGACTACTAGAAGGTGCGTGAAGAAAAGAAAACTTCAAATCAATGTATTTTTGAAAATACCCGTAAGTTGGCAGGCCAAGTCAACAGTTCCACTGTAAAGCCTTTTATTGACGACTATGGTTGTCGTTCGAGACTCCAATCACTTATTGACGCTAACGAGCTGTCGATTGACACTTGTTGAAACATAATACATAATAGACATAATTACGCAAAATTTTATTGCCATACTGGCCACAATCTGTGTATCAACGAAATTGAGGTACATATACTGACGAAAAAAAATTGTGCGTTTACGCGAGTCGATTAAACACCAAAAGCCTAAATATTGACGCAAAGAGTCAATCGGATATCGTTAGCTTAAGAATCCATGTCATCATTTTCCCTGATGTTGAATGGGATGAGCACCCATGCAGCATCTGAGGTGGCTGCATCATCGAGGTAAATTTTAACTCATGTACCAGCGTTTCTGCCGACGTTTTCCTCTGTTCTCTTTCGCCTTATTCGTTTTTTTCACAATTTTTTGGCTTGTGTAGAGTGAGGATGGATGAGATTAAATTGAAAAACGCGGAAGAAATATGTTTTTGAATTTTGTATGTTATGTTTGTATGTATGAATGTGGTCAAGAAAAGCGACGGAACTTTTAGTTTCATTTCTACTTTGTATTGAATTTTTAGTTCTTATTTTTATATAGGAAAACAATTGAATTTTCTTTCATTATTTGTTTTCATACTCATTGAATTTTATTTTTTTTAATTATTTCCCTTTTATTTTTTTTAATTATTTCCCTTTTATTTTTTAATTTTCATTTATATGCATTTATTAAATATTTTTATATGTATGTGCATGAGTAAACATTCATATAGGTATATGTGTGAGTGAGTGTCCTTAACATTTCTTTAGATAGTTTATTTATTTTGTTTTTTTTTTTTTAATTTATTTAAATGGAGTGAATGCCTATGGCATATTAATTAAAATTAATAAAATTAGAGGGTTGGGTGAGGGGGGTGTAAGTGTCTCTGAATTATCAGCCAAAAGTTTTGTATGTAATAATATCCTTTCTTCTAAGTAATTGTTCTGTTTCAAAAATGAAAACGAACATTAAAATTTACGTTGTCTCTACGTCCGCAAGAGCACACACCAACGCATACAAACAGAAATGAAAACGAATGAATAAATGAAAAAATACGAAAGAAAATCTGACGCAACGAACGACGCTCAAAAAAACCCTGATTCTAAAATATGACTTACAGAGCGAAGTTGTGAAATGAAAGAACGAAAATATTTTTGAAACGATTAAGATTATAAGAGTATGCACGTACATACAAACAACAAGAAAAGAATAAATTCATTCGATGCGCAAACGTAAAAAAAGACAGCGGCCTAACAAATTAATGAATTTTTTTACCATGAAGAGAGTTTTGCAAAGACCGAAACAAATGGTAGTAATGGTAGGATGCATCAAAACTTTCCAACCAAGCATTGTCATGATGAAAGACAACTCCCTTTCTGTTGGCCAATTCTGGTCGCTCTTTCTTGATTGGTTCATTCAAATGGTCGATTTGTGCACGGTAGAGGACCGAATTGACCGTTTCGCCACGTTGTAGCAGCTCATAATAGACAATTTCCGTCCAATCGTACCAAACACTCAACATAACATTGTTTGCCGTTAATCCAGTCTTTGAAGTCGTTTGTGGAAGGTAACCGGCCTTTTCCCATCATTGCATTTAATCAATTTTTAATCGCCCATAATCATTCGCTTCAAAAATGGTTCCCTTTCGTTACGTTTCAGCACCGTTTCACTGCTTTTTATTCGGTCAATTAAATTTCTTTGTGTTAATTCATGTGACACTCAAACATCGAGCTTCTTTGAGTCGCCTGCTCTTTTTAGATGATTCCAAACTGTTATATGGTTGATGTTTAGTGCATCCGCTATCTCCTGACAGCTTCCGTGGCGTTCTTGCTCCATTAGTTGCAAAATTTCATCGACTTTTTCAGTGACCCGCCGACCAGTGCGAAGTGCATCTTTTACATCGAAATTTCCTGAATGGAATCGAGCAAACCACTCCTGGGTCCGGCGTTCGCTCACAGCATTCGCACCGTAAACTGCATAAATTTTTCGTCCAAAAAACCGCAGAGACTTTTTATATAACCCAATACTTCTTTTCAATGAGACTAAGTAGTACTATAAGAACTAACGAGAAATTTGCAGTGGATTTTGCATTATATAAAGAAAAAAGTGCTGTACCTAGTATTGTATTTTAGACAATACTATACTCAGTTTTTAATGGATTTGGTCTTCTGGTTGTTGGCGTTCGAGACCGTGATGGTAGAGGCTTCATCATGTAAATCGTTGATCAGTCTCTCTTTGTGGGAGTTAGCTACTTTTTTTAATAGCGACCGCAATCGATTCGATTGCGAGATCACGTACGAGAATATACCAAGGGGCACAAACAGCACATCTCAGCACTCATTGCTTAAACTGCAACAACCCCATATCTGAGCAGGGTAAGTCCATACAAGTTTTAAAATCTGCTTATATAGGAGTATCTTATTATGAATGGATAACGATAACTGTTTACCCATAAGCCAATACATTTTTCTATATTTTAATTCCAGTTCTTCTCTCTTTTTCTTGACACGTGCGCTCCACCTGAGCTTAGCATCTAAAGTCATGCCTAATTACTTTTCAGTATTCGAGAACGGAATTTGTATACCGTTAATATAAAGTGCTTCCACTTTATATCACTTTATTGTACGTGAAGTTAATATGCACAGTCATATATTTCGTTTAGAGCATGCTCTGTCTTTTCGACCGAGAGAATAGCTGTGTCATCGGCAAATGTGACTGTGACGCAGTAGGTCACACGTAAAGATATAGGAGTGGACCCAACACGCTTCCCTGAATAACCCCAGCCTTTATCTCTTTGAGTTGTGAATAATCATCTTCTTGTTTTACTCAAAAGCAAAGATCGGATAAGAACGAACTTAATATGCAAAAGTACTAGTTTGATTTTCTTCAGTAACCCAGGCATGACACAATTTGTGGAACGGCTCTGACACGTCGAGGAACTCCGCACTACAGGTGTTTTTCTCTTCAAATGCATTTTCAATAACACGAGTTATCCTATGGACTTGTTCCATTGTTGAATGTTTCTAACGGAACCCAAATTGGTGAGGAGGTATAATTTTTTCATTATCAATTATGATGTTGATTCTTTTAATCAATAACTTTTCAGGCAATTTTGATAGCATGGGGAGAAGCGAGATCGGTTGATAGGACGTTACTTCGTTCGCTGATTTGCCTGGGTTATTAAACTTTACAACCTCCGCCGTTTTCTAATAAATTGGAAAATATTTTAGCTTAAAAGTTGCGTTAAACATCTAACATGTTTGTTTTTTTTTGCAGCTGCTTTAATATTTGATCAGTTATAAAATCATACCCCGGCGATTTTTCGTTTCAATTTTATAATTTCAACGGTTACTTCGTCCTCGGTTGTCGAAGGAATTTCGGGTAAGGAATCATAATGATTACATTCCGTGTCAGTTGCTTTTAAAGAGGCATAATGGAGTAAAAGTATCCTCAAGAGAGTTTACAAAGACATCTGCCTTTTGGCTATTAGTTTTTGCTCACTTATTATCAAGTGTTTTGATTGGTGCGCATTGCAATGATGGCTGTTTCAGTGTTTTTGTGCATTTCCACAGTGAATAGTTTGAATTACGTTCATTTGTTCTTGCAAATAATGTTTAAAAGTTCTATTATTATATTTTTTAACTGTCATGCTAAGTATTTTTGAATATTTGTTTAGGAGGGTTTTATCAAGAAGCGATCTTCTCTGATGCCACCGTCGCCGCATTCTCCGTTTCTCCGATACCATTTCTTTTTTTGTTTTGTATATTTTTGAGCAGTTGTTGTTTTCCTTGTAGTGGGAGTACTTTTCCAAGCTGCTCGTTGTATGTCATTTGTTAATTTGAGAACTTCATCGTCTAATTGATTTTTTTTTGTCGATCGTCAGCGAATGGTCAATTACATCTTCGAAATTTTTTTTAAAAATATTCCCAGTCTGTATGCTGTTCGTAAGTTAAAAAGGAGGCTCTTTCAGAATTAAATTTTCATGTATGGATTGAAGAATGATCAGATGACATATCCAGACTATTTTCAATGCACAAGTAAGCAGTTGAAACTTTTTTAGCAATGAAAAAGTCAATTAGATCTGGTGTTTTATGTGGACCTGTTGGCCAATAAGTTGGTTTGCTTGTTGATACAGCAATACATCCTGTCTCTTGAAGCGCGCCATACAGATCTCTTTATTTGATCGTTGTTAGTATTATGAACCTATTTTTGTGACTGTTAATAAGTTCAACATATTGGACGCATTTGATCTGATGCGTTGGAGGACTGTATACCGCAGTTATTGATATTTTTCAACATTAATTGTGACGTTAGTTGCTTGAAATTCGTCTGTGCAGAATTTTTCTGATGGTGCGGTGGCTTCATGTTTGTTTTTGGTTTCATTTCGGGAATCTTTAACCCGACTTAAACCAGATTTTTTGGTTAGGTTTCCGAATTCATTAATTTTTTGCTGACTTGTTTTTTTATTTCGTATTTTTTGTAACTCTTTAGCAACATGGTATCCTCTGTAGCAAGCAGGAAGTGCTTCTCCTCGATTGCAGCATTTTGGTTGCTGTTGTTCTGGTTTTGTGCACATTTCACGCATCTTGGCTATTTACTGCAATAATTTTAAGTATGTCCAAATGACTGGCAAGATTCATAGGTATACCATGATATTTTTTCCTTGTTTAATACTTTCGTATCATTTGGTAATCTAGGAGCTGTTGATATTCATACTCTCCCGAGACCATGATAGGTGGAGGCCACGGAGTTTTCTTAACTGCCATAGATTTTTGTGGCGTTTTAGTGGAAGGAGGAGATTTTATTTGCTCTGGCGAGCAATCGACTTTTCTTTTCTTACTGGATCTCTTTTTTAGTATCCAGTCTGTATTGGATTTTAACATTACGTTTTCGGATTTTAGCTGTGATAATTCATTTCTCAGATCAGTGCACAACTTTTCCACATTTTGTAATTTTTTGGCTAAAATTTGTATTATTGTTTCACATTCTCTAGCGCATTTTACTTCATTGCCACCACCTCCTGGTGGAGGTGATCGAACAAATCCCATATTAAATGCGAATTTTTAAAACAAATTTATAACTTTCGTTTGCTGTTCTATTCGATTATATGCTGCATCAATTGCAACTTAAGAAGTGTATTGTTGTTTTAATTGCTGAACAACAAAAAATAACTTCGTTTGCTTTCAGTTGATGATGCTGTTGTTGTTATTAAGAACTACTGCTGGCCTGTGTTGTAGTTATTGTCCTAGCTATGTAAAATTTGTTGTTATCGCTATACTATAAATAAAATTGATATTGTTGTTACAGTAAAGAATTTTGTTTCTTTTTTTCGTTTTGGTGCTTTATTTTCTATTATTGAAGCTAATGGTTTTCTAATTTATTTATGCTGCATTAGTTCTCTGAAGGCGGAGCTGCTGATAGCACGTCCGATTGCTTCAAGTTTTAATGACAGTACTTATAATATTATTGTTTAATATGACTAGAAAATCATAAAGAAATAATAACCACTTCTGGTCTGGTGAATGCATAAGATTTTGACACCTTTGGGGAGGAATGGATCTTTAAGCATCTCTAACTGATTCCCAAAGCTGCCTAACATTATTTGGCAACTTAATTCTTTACGTCGCACCACAGATTTTCAATTGCGGTGAGATCTGGCGACCATTTAAGTACATTTACTAAATTGGCCTGGAACCACTGTTTGGACACTTTATTTGAAGAACCCAAATAAGTAGCATTTCATCACTAGCATATGGGTGCATTATCTCCTGTGTTATATGCATATAAAGAAGCCGATCCATGGTATCCTTAATCCAATATATTGGCTTGGTAATATGAAAACCAAGCCCAGATTATAATGCGAGCTCCTCCGTCTTTTACAGTTTTTGTTGTGAATCTCAGTCTTTATGGGGCTGACATACTGACAAGACCCATTTCCACCATAAAGCAAGATTTTTCGATTCGTCTGACCATAAAATCTTTCTCCATTTTTGTACTGGCCAACCAATGTGATCAAATTTAATTCTTGCGGCTAGATGTTTTTTGTTAAAAGGGTCACTGTTCTTGGGCTTCGAGCATTCAAATTGTGTTCTCTTAAGCGTTTCCGTATTATTTGTACGCTTGGATTCACATTTAATTCCTCTCTTATACGAGTATTTGTAGAGCACCGAAATGGATCCTGCCTTGAGAATCTTACTACACGGGTAACTAATCTTTGAGACGTAATGCGAGGTCACCCACGTGTTCCAGGGCCTGGTATGAATTTTATAGCATTGCGAACCATTGTAGGAGAACCCCTACTATAATTTGAACTTTATTCTATGTTTTTCCCTCAAAAATCATTTTTTTTAAGACGGCACGCCATTCAGAAGTGCAGTGCTTGGATGGCCCCTTGTAGGAAAAGAAACGACTTGAATTTTGATCAATAAAAGTTGTAAATTATTATTATATAATAATATTAACCTTTTGCAACCTTTCCTGGGTTAAAAGAGCGAAACAGACAAACTACAACAACAAGCGCACAAAAAGCAAAAGTATTGTATACGAGTATAGCAGAGGCACCGGGTCGAAGAAAATTTGTGGTTGGTCGCGAAAAACAATTGCAAAACCACAAACACAAATATTTTTTACATTGCAATGAGCAACTTTCAAATGAAAGTATGAAACCTTCAAAGTTGAAACGTCCGATTCAGACTGAGCAGAAGCAACCTTTTTTTGTAAGCAGTTCAAAGAGTTGCTAAATTTCTACAACAATAGGCAAATGACAGAATTTCAGGGCTGCTTTGGGTACTTTGAAGCAACATTTTTTCTGCTGCAAAAGTGAAAGCAAAAATTTCAGCAGCCAGGGCTGGCAAAGTTTGAGTAGTGCTGCCAAGTTTTTGGTCATGTCCGCCTTTTTTTCGCCATTCTCGACATTAAACAGCTGATCATTGCACAAAACAATTTGAAGAAAATTTTAAATTGTAATTTTTTTCAAATATAAATAAAATGAGTAGCAGGTATGAAAAAGGAAGCTGAAAGAATAATTTGCATACACTGCAAAATGTTCTCAATTATGTCCTTTCTACAAAATGCCCATTTTAATTATCACAATTAGCCGCAACGTTCCATTCGTATGAATAACCAAAACAAAAAACACTTCATTCTGAGTACTCTGATAAGCCAATTAACTTTTTTGTTCGTAAGAAAAAGCAATTGATTGCTGCTCCAACAACAACGAAAAATTCACTCTTTCCTCACCAGTCAAATAAAAACCTCACTTTGATAGCTTTTGAAATTTCCAAGAAGATAAAGCTGAGACTGGATATCCTCATATTGCTGGAAAAAAATTAATACTTCCCGTTTGAAAAATTTTCGCAAAAAATAAATGTGGAATAAAGGAAAAAAGTTTACAACAACGACTTCCAAAAAGGTAGTTTTAAATCTTTTGAAACATTACATAAATTTATTGAAACCCATGCAAACTATGATGAAGGAGATTTAAATCTAGAAGCACTATCAGTTGCAATTCAAGAACACGTTTCAGAGCGAATAAATAGTTTTAAAATCTACTTTCCAGATATTCCTTCAAATAATATGTAGATCTTTTTTCTGTCGAAATTGAAAAGGAAGAAATGTTTAATCTTAGTAAACAAGAAGTTGATAATATAATTGAAATTTCTTGCGACACCGATATGAAAAAAGTGTTTCAAACTGTACCACTAATTAATTGTTGGTTGCGCTGTCAACAAGAGTATCCAAGCGTAAGCGAAAAAACCATATAATAGAATATATGTATTTTCTGGGGTCTCCGATGTCTCCTTCTGTGTGTTACAAATTTCGTGACAAACTTACTCACTGCGTGAAGAGTACAATAATAAGAATCGCAAAATCAAATTCATACGCGTTTACAAAAAAAAAAAAAAAGTTAATTCCGAATATTGGTTGCTTTAACGTACCTTTAGAGCACAGAATATGCAATCTTGACCGCTGCAGATATGCTGATTCAGCGAACGAAACGATCGGCGAAATACATCAAGATGCCACAAGACCTGTAAATAAAACTAAAAGATTAAAAACAAAAAAGGACTAATTTTCCGTATGTCAAAGACAAACGGTAGCGTAAAGAGGAGAAGTTTGGCTGGTCAAAGTTAGTCTAGGCCAACGTGTTAAAGAGAACGGTTGCTCTGTATATTATCGTTCCTTATTCATGTTATATATTGCTTAACTTGAAGAATATTATTAATGTGTGGATAAATAAATGAACTGCAAATCACGTTTACACGTATATTATTTTAGAAATAGCTTTATGTTGTTTTAAGGAGTTTACTTAAGAAATGAAGAAGTTACACAAAAAATATATACGAAAAGACTAACATTGGCTGTGCCGAAGTTGTAATACTCTTCACGCACCTTCTAGTAGTCCGAGACTGTCCAACTTTCAAGTCAATGGAACAAAAAATAAAAAAGTTTTTCTAATAAGAACAGGAATTTGGACCCAGGTTTATATGGGGGGTACCCCTCCTAGTGGTACGAGGGTCTTGAAATGTTTATGGTTGGTGGATATGAGTCAGAATCTTATAGTGTCCAAATTTCAAGTCAATGATACAAAAAACAAAAAGTTTTTCTAATAAGAACTTTCATTTGGATCCCGGTTTGTATGGGGGGTACCCCTCCTGGTAACCCGAGGATCATGAAATTTATATGGTTGGTGGATATGGACCAGAAACTTATATATAATATATCCAAATTTCAGTTCGATACGTCAAAAAACAAAAAACGTTTTCTAATAAGAACATTAATTTAAAAAAAATCAGCCAAGTGTGTGTCGGACTCGCACACGGAGGGTTCCGTACCATCGTACAAGATTTTTTGCTTTAAATTTTAAATGATGTGCATATTTAACAGCCTGAAAGTATACTACAATTAACAGCTTAAAAGTATACAAAAACAATAAAATTGTTAAACAAAAGGTTATATTAAAGACCAATGCTTCTAAAAATGTGTATTTGTCGTTCTACACACAAGTGAATAGCACACTTTGTGAAAATTTCAACTATCTACCTATTACGGTTCATGAGATAGAGCAGGAGACGGACGGACGGACATCGTAAGCTTAGTAATAGGGTCCCGTTAGCTTCATATGGGTAGGAAACCTTAAAAAGGGGTTTGTATGGGAGGTACTGCCCCTAGTGGTCCGATTCGGCTGATTCAAGAACTTGATCGGCGTTTGGTTAAAAAAAACCTATCTACAAAATTTCAACTCTCTAGCTCAAAAACTGAAGGATTAGGAGTGCGAACAGACGGACATGGCTAAATGAACTCGTCTCATCGAGATGATCACAAATATGTATACTTTATGTGGTCTGCGATGTCTCCTTCTGTGTGTTACAAACTTCATGCCAAACTTATAATACTATTCACTAATGTGAAGAGTATAAAAAAGAAAAAGTAAAATTATTGTTGCAGACAACTATACGCTAATACAACTGAAAGCGGTATGTGAATATTTCGGGATATCGAGAAGTAGTGCCAAAGCCCAACTTGTACAACAATTAAACCAAGTGCCGTCTGATGTGTTGAACCATTATATAGAGGGTTGGCATCAGGACCCAACATGAAATCCCTTCGTAACGGGAATTCCTCTTCAACAGACGAAGGCGAGATTGTATTAAGCAAAATTGTAGTGACAATAGAGAGTTCAAAATTAGACATCATAAAGGCAATGCAGAGTACAACAATGTAGAACAAAACGGAGAGCACAACGTAGCGCGAAACAAAGTACACAATGGAGAGCACAAACCAGAGCGAAATGCAATGTTAAGTACACAGGAGAACGTAATTTTCGATGTCGACGGTGATATACTCACACTAACAACAAAGTAGAGCGACTCGCAAAACTAAATGATGAAGCAGAAGACAAAGTACAATAAAATTGAAAATTTAACAAAACCTTTTGTTTCAAAGGAAGAGTATCACAATGTTATGAGAAAGTCCGTTACCAAAAAAGAATATGAACTGCTCAAAAAATATGTCGATAAAACGTGAAAGAGAATTATTGGTGCGCGAAAATATGCTAACGAAGAAATCATATGATTTAACTGTTGTAAAAACGGTTGATACACACGTACCGTTCAGTACATTAAAAGAACTGTTATTTGCTGCAACGGCGGAGCTGAGTTCAATACATGGTTTGCACAGGTAATGAGTGCTAAAAATACGCGAAATATGCCAGCCTTGATTTGTGTCAAGCTAGAGGGGAATGCAAAAGCGTGGTTATACTCTAAGCCAGGTTACCTTGACGCAAGCGTAGATGAACTGTTACGACAAATGGAGAATATGTTTGCGATGAAAGAAGACAAAATAGCTGCACGACGTATATTTGAGGAGCGGAGGTAGATGTACAATGAAAAATTCGTTGAATATTTTAACCCGAAAGTGGTATTAGCAAATAGTCTTCGTATGGAAGAAGATGAGTTGCTAGACTACTTGGTGGAAGACATCTCTAATTCACATTTACGTATGCAAACCAAACTTCAAAGCTACAAATCAAAAGAAGAATTTTTACAAATCTTCAAGGGCATAGAACAGTCAACGACACGTCAACAGCAACCGATTATAAGAACACCTTCGCAGCAACAAACACCTATTCGCAACGGCAACGACAAAAATACAAAGTGTTACAATTGTAACAGTTCGGAGCACCTGGTAGCTGAGTATCGCAAACCAAAACGTGATTTCCGGGCCAAAACGGGCTCCTATTACACGTGCGGCCAGTTCGGACACTACGCCAAAGATTGTACACACTACAAAAAGGATGGTACAGGACGACAAAACAATGAATACGTAAGATATCTGCTTTTTAACACATACTGCTTCAAAATTGTTGCTTTTTCAGCGAACATTCATACAGTGGTTTCGCTTCAAAAACAGCTGTTTTTTGTTTTGGTTATACATACAAATAGAACGTTGTGGCCAATTGTGAGAAAGTAAAATGGAAATTGTGCGAAAAATACATAATTGAGAACAATTTGCATTGTATGCAAATAAATTTTGCAGCTTCCTTTTTTATTCCTGCTTTATTATGATTTGCATTTTATTAATATTAATATTTGAAGAAAAAAATTACAATTTAAAATTTTCTTCAAATTGTTTTGTGCAATGATCAGCTGCTTAATGTCGTGAATGACCAAAAAGAAGGCGGATATGACCAAAAACTTGGCAGCACTACTCAAACTTTGCCAGCCCTGGCTGCTGAAATTAATTTCACTTTTGTAGCAGAAAAAATGTTGCTTCAAAATTTCCAGAGCAACCCTGAAATTCTGTCATTTGCCTGTTGTTGTTGTAGAACTTATATTAATTTTTTTATTGAATGGTTTTTAGACTCAGAAATCCTCATTAGTTTCATAAAGAATTCATGTGTTCCTTCAAAACTCAACAGACATGAAAAAGATTTTTATTTTGGTATCAACAACAGTAAATTAAACATACTTGGACAAATTTTTGGTTATGTTCAAATGAATAATAAGATAATATTATTGAATTATATATTAAAATATTGAATTATATATTGTTAATGATAACACTATGGGTTTTCCTATTGTTCTTCGCAGAGATTTTCTCACAGCATGTAGTACTAAGTTAATTATTGTATAACAAACAATGATGAATGTACGAGCAAACATATAGGAGAAACGAATGTAAACAAAAGCAAACATACTCAAAGCAAAGACTATTCACTTATATAGACTGGACAGTTCGAAGTACAATGGTGCTGCTCTCATTTTTCTCTTTCTAATAGTTTGTACGTGAACACATGAAATTGTTGTTGGAATGTCTAAATGTTTTGATTTTGATGTGAGCGATTGTTGTTGGTTTGTTGACTTGCTCAGCAATATTGAAAGCGAAACAGAAATATTTAGAGCTAAACCACAATTATGAGAGTGAAACAGCAACTTAGAGAGCGAAAATGCAATTTTGAGAGCGAAAAAACAACAGTCTATGGTATACATGGTCTTTGCTCAAAGCAATGAAAGAAAACATGGTATGTCAAATAATTTAAAAAGAGTGTACTCAGACGATTGTTACGAAAACTTGCAAAGAGGCATGTCAGACAAAACATAAGCGAAGAAGTCAAAATATTAGACAACTCAACTTTGAAATTTTACTGATAGATTATGAATCAAACAAAGAAGACGAAATAACGATGGGAAAAAATGTAAGCTTTCTGGAGAAAAAACGCATTGAAAATATTTTTCGACACAATTATGTTTTACCAAAGCGACCACAAGTACCCCACACTAAAAGTGAAATGATCTTTAGTCTAAACAATGCTAAACCTTTCAACTGCACCCTAAGAAGATTATCATATTCTGAGAAGATAGAGATACAAATAACTTTAGATGAATACTTGACAAAAGGTTATATACGTAATAGTGAGTCGGAGTTTGTATCACGTATCGTAGTTGTAAAAAAGAAAACTGTTGAAACAAGAATGTGTGTCGATTACCGCAGACTAAACAAAGTAACCGGAAAAGATGATTCCACGATTCCGCTCAAAGATGATCTTTTGGACAAGTTAGCCAATAAAACTTGATCTGAAAAATGAATTTTTCCATGTATTTATGCATGATGAGTCAGTAAAGTACACTGCCATCACTACACCTATAGGTCAATTCGAGTTTCTGAGAATGCCATTTGGTTTACGCAACGCACAGTCATCATTCCAAAGATTTATAATTAAATTTTGCTGATATGGTTAGGGCGGAAAATGTCATAATATATCTAGATGATATAATGATAGCAACGGAAGAGGTAGACGAATACTTCACAATTCTGAAGAAAATTTTTAAAAGACTAGTAGACAATAAATTAGAACTTCGACTCGACAAGTGTGAATTTTTACAAAACGAAGTTAAATATTTGGGCAACACTATAACTGGTAAGGGAATCAAAGCAGATGAAAACGGTGTAGAAGCAATCGACTGCATCCATAGACCCTCTAAAGTTCATGATGTGCAGAGTTTCATTGGACTACGTTCATACTTCCGACGTTTTATCAAAGACTAGACACAATCGACAAAAAAACAAAACAACAAAAGTAATGTGTTTCTAATATTTATCTTCGGTCTTGTGCCTATTGCCGCTCTCAATCGAAATTTTCATATCGATCGTTGTCTTGCTTTGAGAGAGACACACATTTGCTCTCTTTTGCTTGCGTTTTTACAACAATAACGAGAACAACACACAATTCAAGAAGTAGCAATGTATTAACGACAGAAAAGCTAAATAAAATGTTTGTGTATGGATTTGCCAAATTAATACAACAACAATTTTGAGAGCAAACACAATTTCGTGAGCGTACTCAGATACCAATAAATGAAAAAAAAAAATACAACAATAACAACAACCAAAGAAATTACAAGAAGCAGCACAGCATTAATAACGAAAAAACGTTTTGAGCTTGATCTTGCAGTGACAAACACTTAACACTAAAAAATGGTATGCCATTTAAAAAATTAAAACAAAAAATATGCAAGTTCCTGCATTAGGATTCATTTGTACTTTACAAAAAAAAAAAAAAATATTAAAATCGGTTCAGTATATTTTGCGCCAAATGAAAAAAAATGGTATAACACTATCTACATTTGGAGTACATCGCCACCTACAGGTATCAAATATAGATACAAACCTTCTAGATGTTCCCATAAGTACAACAAAAAAAAATTGATCGAAATTGATCCAGCCATTCTCGAGTTAACCCCTAACATACATTTTGACGATTCATTTATATATATATATATAGATTTTTCAATCATTGCCAAACTATTGTATGATCTGACAAAAAAGGACAAAAAATTCATCTTCGGGCGAAAAGAACTAGAATGCTTCAACTCACCGATACTTGCTATATATGACCCGAGAGATGAAACTGAACTTCATTGTGATGCAAATGCCCTTGGGTTTGGTGATATTCTGTTGCAACGAAAGAAAGACATTCTTTTTCACCCAGTTTCTTACTACTCAAATATAAAAATATAAAAAGAACTAATACTCTTCATGCCCCTGCTAGTAGTCCGAGCGTCTTGAAATTTATAAGGTTGGTGGCTAAGGGTCAGACAGTTATAATGTCCAAATTTCAGTTCCATGGTACAAAAACAAAAAAGTTTTTCTGACAAGAACTTTCATTTGGATCCCAGTTTGTATGCGGGGTACCCCCCTAGTGGTACGATTCGGCTGATTCCGACAAATATACTGCGTATGGTTAAAAGAAAGCTCCGTGTATTTCAGTCTCTAGCTCAAAAACTTAGGGACCAGTTTACATACATACAGACAGACAGATCCGACCTTTAAGCTCATCCTAAGCCGAGCTTTAAGCTTGGCTCTTCGTTGAATCGTCCTGGTCCGAGCTTTAAGCTCATCTCTGATAAAGCTTGGGCCGTTGAATTTTTCGAGCACCCCAGTTGTAAATCTGGAGCTATAAATAAATCATTGGGTATGGCTTCGACAACTAATGATGCGGGTTATTTGAACCCTTTTTCAAAAAAACACAAAGACAACGCGCTCACCGTTCGAAATCATCGCGCCAGCTGGTACAGACAGAGGGTATTCTAGACCCTTTCAAAAACAGCACAAAAACGCCACTTACACCACTGGAGAATTTGGAGACAAAAATGATGAACACTCATGCTGGGCAGGATGCTAAACCTTTGGCAAAGGATGATGGAAGCATAGGAATGTTTGAAGCCAAGATGAAAAAACTGGGTGACACGATTGATAGCCTGAATGAATTTTATCGTGACAGGAATAACGTTCGCCACGAAATTAAGAGGATTGTCCGTCTGGTTTCTGGAGGTTAAGGCTGATGATGGAATTCAAAGAAGGGAGGTAAATGCTTATAAGGCAATCAAGCATGCGGAATCCCAAACAAATTTCGACTTAAATGTCAGCTTGATGCCCGCACGGGTGCAAAAGGAAAAATCTGGGCGGCAAAATAATCCAGTGCGGTTAGTACAAGGTAATAAATCTGGCGCTGCGGTAACCCATGCGACTCTTCAGACTGGCGAACAAACAGTAGTGCCTGCGTCTGCTGAAAAAAGCGAATGTCAGCAAATAAATCAAAGTATCTAAGATAAGATCAAATCCAAAAGCTATTATTACAACAAAAGGCGATGTCACGTATGCCGATATACTCCGGAAACTGAAAAGTAACCCTGAGCTAGAGGCACTGGGCAACGACACCACAAAAATTAGAAGGACAGCGAAAGGTGATCTATATCTGCAGTTGAAGCGATGTGAAGGGGAAAGTAAGATTAAATCTTTCCAATCCACCTTAAGGGATGCTATTGGCGAGGTGGCGGAGATAAAATCCAAGACGCATGAGATCATGGTTATGTGCAAAGTTTTGGACGAAATAACCGAGGCAAATAAAATCTACGTGGCGATAAGTGAGGCATGCAATATTTCATCTTTGAATGAATCTGCAATCCGTAAAATCCGAAATGCGTACGGTGACGGTATTTATATTCTTGCCACCAGCTGATGCCAAAAAGATTCTGGCACTAGGGAGAGTTAAAATCGGGTGGGTCTTATGCAGACTCAGTCAGGCAGAAAAAGATCCAGTAACTAGATGTTTCAGATGCCTCGAGTATGGTCACATTGGGCGCCACTGTGAAAATGAAGTAGATCGCGCGAGTTATATCCAAGGCCAATAATTCTACTTCGAACAATTATGCCGATGTAGACGTCATCAGCATAATTGTCCAGAAGTATATGAAATACGACACAAGCTTATAAAAAGAATAAAAATTCCTACTGAATATAAACAACGTCAGCGTTGCCTTTGCTTGTGTTGTTTATGCTTAGTAAGCGAAAGTTAAATATAACAAAAGGCATTTGCATATGCCAAGTTGATAATAAGAATTTAGAAGTCTTAAGACCTCGAAAAGAGAAACATTTTTTTTTTACATTTTTATATATTCAATAAAGAACACTACAAATTAAAAATCAAACAAATTTAATTGTTTTTTATTTAATTAGTTTATTATGGTTTAAACTCGTAATTCGCGCGGTGGTGTTACAAATGTGGTGAAGATGGCCACTTTGCGAGAAACTGCAAAGGTACCACGAAGTGCATGTTTTGCTCAGGAAAACATGATACGCGAAGCACGGAATGTCGTGTTTATAAGGCAGCTGTGAAGCAACGCAGTAAATGAGGGTACTACAGTTGAACCTGAATCATTGTGCGGTTGCGCAGGATCTTCTTGTGCAACACATTAAGGATGCTAAGGTGGATTTTGCAATACTTAGCGAGCAACAATAATAGATCTGTATTTTATGGACAGCAATCTTTTGGGGAAATCATCTTGGCAAGTCAGCGAGACATATACGCACAGTGACCATCATGCTATTATCATTGTTGTTCACACACGTAGACGTACTGGTACTGGTAGAACTAATGTCTTTGGTGGTTGGAAACAGAATACGTTGGATCAGGATGCATTTACATTCATTTGGAACGATGTCAATCTACCGGTTGTGACTGCGAATAATTTCGCAGAAAACATAGCAAAGGCATTTACTCTTTCGTGTGATGCTTCTATGGTCCGTAAATTTGGAAATAAGCTACCAGAGGAGCCTTCTTCATATAGGCCCTTATGTATGTTGGACATTGTGGGAAAAGTATTTGAGCAAATTGTGCATGATCGCATGGTAACGGCAATTAATGCAGCTGGCGGCTTCTCACAGCATCAATACGGATTTCGTAAAGGACTCTCAACGGTCGACGCAATGAAGGTGATCAAGGACATCGCTGAAAACGTGGTACACGATGGAAAGGTAAGAAATACTGTGCTGTGACGATTGATATTCAAAACGCATTTAACACTGCGAAGCGGCAGCACATTATTGAAGCACTTAGAGGTTTCAACGTTCCACAATACCTGATCCGAGTAGTAGTTAACTACTTTAGCAAAAGACTAACTTACTATGCGGAAGACAGAGAGCTCGAGTAAGACGTCTCAGGAGGTGTACCACAAGGGTCAGTTTTGGGCCCCTTGCTATGGAACGCGTTATATGATGGTGTACTAAATGTTGATATGCCCAACAACGTAAGGGTTGTAGCCTATACCGATGATTTGGTGATTGTGGTAGTGGGTAAGTTCATCGATGAGCTTAGGTTTGTTTGCAACGATGCTGTTAGGTGAGTTGGTGTCTGGCTGAGCCCAAAAGGATCTACGCCTTCCTGAACACAAAACGGAGGTTCTGCTTGTCAGCAAACGTAGATTGAGGGAACACGACCACGAGATTATGTCACAACCATCTTTGAGGTACTTGGAAGTTGAACTGAACTTAAAGATGACATTCAAGCAGCATTTGACGCAGACAGCTGCTAAAGCATCGAAAGTAGCAGGTGCTCAAGGCTGATGCCGAACTGTGGAGGACCCCGAGAGCGCAAACGACGACTTTTGGCTAATGTCGTAACGTCGGTACTAGTGTATGCTGCGCCAATCTGTTTAAAGGCTAGTAGGACAAATTCATACATGAGAGAAATAAATGCAGTCTATAGATCATGTGCCATTCGCGTCTGTGCTGCATTTCGAACAGTTTCCAGCGATGCAATGGCGAGTATGATACCGGTTGACTTAGTTGTGGCAGAGTTAAATCGACTATTCGTCTCTATTAGGACCACTGATGAGGTGAGCAGGCAAGATGAAAGATCTCTAAGTATGATGGAGTGGCAGCGGAGATGACAAAGTTCTAACAAAGGCAGGTGGACCCATCGGCTCATTGATAACATCAAAGAATGGGTCGGTAGAAAGTTCGGCGAGGTCAACCATTGTCATGCGCAGTTCCTGAGCGCCCACGGGTGTTTCAAGGAATACCTGCATAAGCGGGGATATGATAATGATCCCTACTGTTTGACCTGTATAGGTGAAACCGAAAATGCTGAACACGTCTTCCTGCATTGCCGGAAGTTTGAGATTGCCAGATCAATGATCTCAGCAGCGTTTGGTGAAGAGCCGACTATGACGAATTGCATCTACCATATGTATCAATCACGGCTGAACTGGGACGCAGTAAATCAGGCGGCAGCTCAAATCATGACAGAGCTGCAGCGTATCGAACGTTCACGACGAGTTCAGACGAACGTGGAAGAATTAGGTCTTAGTTTGATATCGACAAGAAGTCCTAACTAAATTTGTATCTTGTTTACATGGGGTAGAAGCAGAGCTTGAGCAGTAATGCTCCATCTTTCCTTCTTGACGTAATACTTTGCGGTAGTGCCATGGAGACTGTAGAACTTGGGGCGATGGGGTTTAGTGGGTGAGTTAAGTCCCACACTTCGGATAGTAGATTCGATTGGCTTTTCAATGCTTCCCCAGCGAGAAAAAAAAAAACCATGAATGATAAAGAATATATCTACTTTAGGGGGTTTCCGATGTCTCCTTCTGTGTGTTACAAACTTCATGACAAACTTATAATACTATTCACTGCGTCAAGAGTATAAAAAAGACTAATTTTGGCTATGCCGAGGATAGTAGTTCGAGTTGAAATATATAAGATTGGTGGTCAAACACTTATAGTGTCCAAATTTCAAATCGATAGTCCAAAAAACAAAACTTTTTTCTAATAAGAAATAAGAACCTGAACCGATTCGGCTGATTCCGACAAATTTACTGCGTATGGTCAAAAGAAAGAAAGAGTACAAAATTTCAACTCTCTAGCCCAAAAATTGAGGAACTAGTTTGCATACATACAGACGGACATTGCTAGATCGATTTGTCTCGTCGTGACAAACTTATAATGCTATTCACTGGGTGAAGAGTATAAAAAGAACGACCGCGACCGAGTCAAAGTATCATAGCTTTGAATTAGAAACGTTAGCGATTCTCAATGCCGTAAAAAGATTCAGAGTCTAACCTCATGGTATAACTTTTAAAATAGTTACAGATTGCAATTCTTTAAAGTTAACGTTGAACAAAAAAGATCTAAACCTAAGAATAGCAAGATGGGCCCTTGAACAACAAAATTATGACTATGTACTAGAACACAGGTCAGGGAAACGTATGCAACACGTAGATGCACTCAGCAGAAACACAAATATACTAGTTATTAAAACAAATACGTTCGAAGAAAACCTAGTTGTTTGCCAAGGAAAAGACGAAAACTTAAGAAAAAACAAAGAATACTTACAAAATTCTGAACATAGTCAGTACGAAATGCGCAATGGGCTCGTCTATAGAAAAAAAGGAGATAATCTTTTGTTTTGTGTAGCTCGATACCATGAACTACTTTCGTCAGAGAAAATGAAAATTTTGAATTGGCTACCATATAGGATCTCCGCTAAAAGCTTCATCAAAAAACTGATAATGGCGATGATTTGCCTCTCCCAAATCCAAGTCACTCAAGTGAAAATAGTTACCTACCGGTAACTAAAATGTGCTCTCTGTACCTCATTTTACTTAAACCTTACACCTTACTCAAACCTACAACAAAACAGTACTATTGAGTTTTATAATGGATAGTGCATGTAAAAGAAAACGTGTGATTAGTGATGAAAAAGATGGTTTAAAGAAGTGTGGACTGTAAAAGTATTTTTTTATTTTATTCAAGGACAAACTTGTGTGTTTGATTTGCAATGAGAGCATATCTGTGTTGAAGGAATATAATTTAAAGCGACATTACGAATCCAAGCATAGGGAAAAATTTGGTTCTCTGCAAGAAATTTTACGAAAGGAAAAAATTGAGTTACTAAAGAAGCAATTACAAGGTCAGCAATACGCATTTCTTCGTAAGACTGCTGAAAATGACAATATTGTTAAAACATGTGACGTGATAGCAGAAAAGATTGCCAAAAAGTCAAAGCCATTCTCCGATGGCGCATTTCTCAAAGAATGCCTTGAGGCTGCTGCTGAAATTCTGTGTCCTGCACAGAAACATTTGTTTACGAAGGTCAGCTTATCAAGGGACACTGTTGTGAGAAGAGTCGATGACATGGCTGAGGATTTGCAACGCATACTAAAAGAAAAAGCTTCCCATTTCGTTCCTTTTGAAATTGCTATTGACGAAAGCACAGACATGACTGACACTGCACAGTTGTTTTTTTTTTTTGTTCGAGGAAGCGACGAGAACTTTGAAATAACTGAGGAGTTGGTATCACTTGAGCCTATGAAGGGTACAACAAAAAGGTTAGACATTTACAAGAAAGTAATGGCAGTGTTAGATCGGTTTAACATAAAAATTAAAAATATGACTGCTTTAGTAACTGATGGAGCACCTGCTATGATAGGGAAAAACGAAGGGCTAGTAGCACATATAAAGAAAAACAAAGAGCCAACATCATTCATACAATTTCATTGTATTATCCACCAACAAAGCTTGTGTGCCAAATCATTAAACTTTCCTGAAGTTATGAAAGCGTTAGTTACGACTGTAAAATATATAAGGTATCGCGGCCTCAACCACAGGGAGTTCCAGGCCTACTTAGCGGAGTTGGATGCAGAATATGGGGACGTATTGTATTTCACTGACGTCCAGTGGCTATCACGTGGGAAAATGATTTTTTCATCTGAAAGAACACATACTAAATTTTTTGACAGAAAAAAGCAAGGAGGTTTCTGAACTGAAAGATCCTAAATGGTTAAGCGACTTTGCTTTTTTGACTGATATAATTGGTCATCTCAATGATCTTAATACCCGCCTTCAAGGGAAAGACAACTTAATTCAAAACATCAAAGCTTTTGAAATGAAACTAAGCCTCTTGGAAAGTCAACTTAATAAAGGCGATCTGTCTCACTTTCCTAAGCTAGCAACTGTACATCCAATAAGCTTCAAAAAAAATAGTACCGCAATATCTGAGCTTAAAGGACAATTCCAAGAACGCTTCCGTGACTTTAAGGAGCAAGAAAAACTTTTTAATATCCATTCAAATCCATTCACTGCAGTTGTCGATGATTCCCCGCCATTTAAGCAAATGGAGCTTAGTGACTTACAAAGCCACACAACACTACATGGAAAAGTTTAATAGTGTCGGACTCCATGGGTTCTATTCTAAGTATGTCACAAAGTCGAATTACCCTGCCATCCGTCAACATGCTCTAAATATGATGTCAATGTTTGGTAGCACTTACTGGTGCGAACAGTTATTTTCAAGAATGAAAATTGTGAAGTCGTAATCAAGGAATCGCATGACTGACAGTAATCTAGAAAATAGTTTGCGCATCGCGACTCCAAATTTTCAAGTGAATTTTGACAAATTGATTATTGAAAAGCAAAGACAGTCTTTCCATTGATAAAATATACAAACTATAAAAATAAATAATAATAAATACAGGGTGGCGCAATAGAACGTGCATATTGCGTTTTTTTTTTCGCGACGAAGTTTACTGCGAATTTTGAAGTTGGCTCTTAAACTGCATCCTTATAAGCTCCAGTTAACACAGGAATTAAAAGAGTCCGACTTCGGAGCAAGGTTGGCATTTGCTGAAGAAATGCTTAGTCGATTTTCCACTTTTGACAACATCCTTTTTTCTGACGAGGCTCATTTCCATTTGAATGGGTTCGTAAACCGACAAAATTGTCGTTATTGGAACGACGAGAATCAAACATAAAGTCTACATGAACAATCCGAGGAACATCAATCAACTAAAGGAAAATATCCGTGGAGAAGTAGCAACAATCATCCCAGATTTATTGACAAGAGTTTTCACAAATCTGCGATCGCGTTTAGAGGAGTGCCGTTTTCGAGAGGGCCGTCATTTAGATGTTGTTATTTTAAAAAAATAAACTACATTTAAGTACCTAATCATCCTATCTTTTATTTCAACTATACCTTTTGTATTAATTTTTTAGCCTATACTTAATAAATACACGTTCTATTGCGCCACCCTGTATATATATAAAGCTATGATATTTTTGAAGTTTTTGTATACCTTTATATTTCATACTTTTTTAGTGTGGCCCGGTAGACGAAATAGGTTAATAATAGGGCCCACTACTATCAAAAGGTTGCGCATCACTGTCCTAAAGCAACAATTAAAAAAAAGAATTTCAAAAAGCAAACAATAATACAATGTTGCACAGGTTTAATAAGCAACGTATGTAAGTGGCGACTTCGCTTCCGTCGCTTATGCTAGCTCAGCATTATTAAAGAAAAACGGCCCTTGCATGTGCCATGAAGAATTTAGAATAAGCTAGTCTTAAGGCCTAAGTTGAATAAAGAAACATTAAATCTCTTAAGAGTGTTTTGTGTATTCATTTAACTCATTACTCGCGATAAGCGATGCTATGCGAGAAGCGATAATATTACGTGGTATGAGCAATACCATAAGACGACAGAATGAAAGCTTAATAATGTAATATTTGCTCATATTAATAACGGAAAATACTTACTTTGTGTTTCCCATTATTGTTCAATTTATTTCCAATTATTTTCTACTATACTTCGGTTGTGGTATTTTTATGGTTCCGTACCCATAAGGAGCTAACGGGACCCTATTACTAAGCTTACGATGTCCGTCCGTCCGTCTCCTGCTCTATCTCATGAACCGTAATAGGTAGAGTTGAAATTTTCCCTTGTGTGTAGAACGACAAATACTAAAAATACACATTTTTAGAAGCATTGTTCTTTAATTTAACCTTTTGTTTAAACATTTTTTTTTGTAGTATACTTTTAAGCTGTAATTGTAGTTTACTTTTAGGCTGTTAAATATGCACATATTTTTATATTTTAAGCAAAAAATCTTGTATGATGGTACGGAACCCTCCGTGTGCGAGTCCGACTCACACTTGGCTGATTTTTTATTTGTTTGATCCCATAACACAAGACGTTTATATATTTCTGCTATTAAGTTCACGACGTTTATTTCCATTATTTAATATTAGAAATAATTTTACATCAACCGATTTGCTCAAAATGCAACAAAAAACATTTACTTTCAAAGCGAGATAAAGCTAAAACAATTTTCAAACTACTCGCTCGCTTCGCTCTTGCTTTATAGCTCCAACTCACTTGTCGCTTCGCTCTCACTCCGGCAACTTTTTAGCTTTTACATAAAAATGCTTGCAGAGGTTTATATCACGTTGTCGCTTTATATTATAACATCGCTTATCGCACGCACTCTGGCATCAGCCTAAGAATTTTTAATAATCGGTTGGAAAGGTAGGAATTATTTTTCGCAGCCTTCTAATAAGGAGAAATCTGATGATACATGAAAACACACATGTTATGCGGCATCTTGTTCGTCAATTGGACACATCTTGCGACTCGCTAACTGTCTCACTTGCAGACTCCTTTTTGTATAATTGATAGGCCTCAGACACCGTCGTCAGCATGAAGCATTTTGGAATTACTTTTCCATCTAATAAAATAGTGTCCTTTTCTTCAGCAGCAGTGCATCCTCTACTTTTTTTACTGCTTTCGCCAACGAATGTTTACATTTCTGGGGCTCCGAAGGACTGTTTTGAGTTTCCTTTCTTTTTCTCTCAACTTCTTCTTAGCCGCAGTCGTTCGTTTCTTTCTTCCGCTCAATAATTAACAGCCAAGTTTTTCCACTGGTTTCTTTTATCCTTCATTCTCTCCTTGTTTTTTAATTGGAAGGTTTTGAGCTTTAATGTATCATTTTTTACATCTTCTCTCCATCGTTTGCATCCTTCTATATTTTTTCATGGCTTTCGCTCTTCTTAAGGATGCTTTTTTTTATAGGTTCACAATTTGAGTTGGCAACACTGCTTTATTTGAGAACCGATTTAACAGCTGATAGTTGACTTTTGTTTAGTTTGGTTTGGCATTTCATCTGATACCTTCCGGTTAGTAAACATGGATCGCTTCATGAGAGAACAACGTGTTTTCATTATTAAAAACTTAATAATAAAGTAATTTTTCGAAGAACAGACGTGAATTGGCCACCAAGATCGTGTGATTTAACCACATTGGATTTTTTTTCGTTGGGGTTATGTAAAGTAACTTGCCCACGCCGATAAACCAGAGACAATTGAACACCTGGAAATCAATGAATGAATGTGAAAAATAGACACACAGATTGCGCCTTGTACGCGCCAGTCACAATTATATTTAAACATTAATGTCATAAAATTATCTATCTAATAAAGCCAGTTTAATTGATATTAAAAATATTTTTTTTTTTGTTTTATTTTAATTTAAAGTTGTGAACCTCTAAAAAACACCCTCTACATACAATGCCCATATGAATGCATATAAAAATCAATTTAATTAAAAAACTTTACACTTACTCTGTCGAACGTGACAAACTTCAAATAGCTGCAGAAAAATATTTTTTTTTTCCCCGGAGTTTCTTCAGTATTGTTATTAAATACAAATTCTATTTTTACCAATAGTTTGATGCACTTTCTTTGAATATTCCTGCTACTAATAAAAAATTCTTCCTTTTGCTTTCGAACGTGACAATAGAATTGGCAGTAGTGTTAAGCAAAAACGTACTGTTATCCATCATTCTTTTTGTTTGATCTCATTAATTTAAGCTTACCTATGCTCTAAGAGAGATTTCGTGGAACAAACGTTTTTCCATACGCCTCAATCGTGAATAAATTATATAGGCAGCAACATTTATTGAAGTGAAACTTCTCAGGCGGCGCTTGGCAAAACTGAAGAGTGAAATCGTAACGGGTTTTTATCGGGCTGTATCTCATAAACCGTAATAGGTAGACAGTTAAAATTTTCACATAGTGTGTATTTCTATTTTTTGGAAAATCCACCGGAAAATCTCAATAAAGGATGAATTACAATTACAATAGCTTATCTTTTAAGCAATACTTTGTAACACAAAGCAGTTTGGTATTATTTGTGTAATTTCTGTATATGATGTTCACTGAGAGCGGGGCAAGAGAGAGTCAGTGTGATTCGTTATTTCTGCTTTCCTGATTCTTGAATTTTGTGTCGTTGTTGTTATTGTTATATTTATTCCTCTCATTTAATAATAACTGATGATGTACACTGAGCGCGGAGCAAGAGAGAGAGAGAGTGTGTTGCTGTTATTATTTTGTTTTCGTTACATGTATTTACATACAAATGAAAGATGTGCATAAACACGAAAAATCAGCCAAGTGTGAATCGGACTCGCACACTGAGGGTTCCGTACCATCGCACAAGACTTAACACAATGTATGAAAATTTGTACCTCTGTCTGAAGTTATGTACAATTAATTTGCTTTTGTTGTTGTCGCAATAGTGAAATATTCAACAGCCTAAAAGTATACTAAAAAAAAAAAAGTTAAACAAAAAATTAAATTAAATAATAATGCTTCTCAGAATGTGTATTTCTAGTATTTGTCGCTTTACACACAATTGAATTACGCACTCTGTGAAAATTTCAACCTCTACCTATTAAGGTTCATGAGATAGAGCCGGAGTACGACGGACGGCACCCTAAAAATACCACAACCGAATTATAGTCGAAAGTAAAAAAGTAAGTATTTTCATGAACTTTTAAAAGAAATGAGCAAATCTTTCACGAAAGAAACCGTTCGTAGCACAACAACAACATACGTACGGACTGGACAAACAAGTGAAAACAACAAAGATATACATGAGAGCGATAGAGACAATAAACATTTGTGTGAGAGGAAGAGGAAAAAAGTTCATGAACGCGATTTTTCGGAGGTAAAAATTACTCATAATTTATCAGGGTGGCAAAGTGTTAAATATTTTAACAGGAACACAATCTTGCCATTCGTGCCTAATTTGTGGAGCGAAACCAACTTCGCTTATTCGAACATTTTTAATATTGAACAGTATAGATTAAGTCCTCTTCATGCGTGGATCCGCTTTTTTGAGTTCACGTTAGGAGTCTCATATATAATTGGGATAAAGAAGTGGCGTATAAAAAGCGATTATAAAGTTCAAATTGCGGCACGAAAACAACTGATACAAACAAAGTTTTGGAAGGAAATAGTCCTGTAGATAAGCCAAATCTAATGGCAGTAGCAACAATAATGATGCAAATACGGCTAGACGTGCTTTTTAGAATTCAAGGCTATATTAGAAATTTCTTGCCATTACACATTGAACTCAGAGAACTTTAAAAACTTTTGTTTTGAAACATTTACTATGTACATGGAAAATTATCCTTGGTACCCGATGTCTACTACAGTACACAAGGTATTAGTACATGGCTATAAAATATTGGAAATATGCATAGTTCCAGTTGGTTTAGGAGAAAGTGCATCAGAGGCAAGAGACACAAACTGTTCAAAGGCGACAAAAGATCACATGCCAGAATATGTAGCCGAGTCAACGTTTTTCACCGAGCTATGAATACTTCTGATCCGTTATTATCCAGCCTCTACACAATAGAACGGCAAAAAAAAAAAATAATAATAATAATAACAATAAAATTTCCAGCAGAAGTTGTCGCCCTATTGGATTCGCCAAACATTCAATTAGGCCAAGAAGGCGTAGATCCTTCCCAAAGCTCATCGAATGAAGATAATATATTGGATGATCCAGATGAAGAGAATGATAAAGAAGATGATGAACAGGATAGTTTTGGAATTCTTCAAATTCATTTAGAAGAAGAGTTTAGAGAGGAAATAGAAAATGAAGTCTGAAAAATCTGTGGGGTAAGTTTAATAACCAATCATTTGAGCAAGATTTTCATTATTACTTTATATTTCAGAAATCAGAGATTCCATAATTTTGTTCTATATCTGTGTCAACAAATCAGAGTAGCTTATGTCGAAAATTGAGTGAATTGAGTTTAAACCCTATTATTATTAACCGCTTCAATACACGTCTTTTGGCTAAAAAAATTTCTAAAAATATGGTATAGAATCAGTTATATATAGTTTACCCTGACCAATAGAAATTCGTACACCTACGATTTTTTCACAAATCCAATTTTTAAACTCTTTTATACAATTATTGGAATAAATAAACCAAATAAAATTTATGCTTGTTAGAAAGGTTGTGAAATCTACTTTTATAAAAATATTTTACAAAATTTATTTATTTTTATTTTTTATAATTTTTTTTTGTGTAGCATCTTATAAATATGAAATGAATCCAAACAGAAATTACTTTACACAAAATGGGCAATATCTCAAATCAAAGATTTTCGACATACGCTACTCTGACTTGTTGACATAGATATATTTAAAGCGTTATATTTATACTCTTCACGCAGTGAATAACATTATAAGTTTGTCATGAAGTTTGTAACACACAGAAGGAGGCATCGGAGACCCCATAAAGTATATATATTCTTGATCAGCGCGACGAGAAGAGTTGATCTAGCCATGTCCGTCAGTCTGTCGGTATGTATGCAAACTAGTCCCTCAGTTTTTCAGCTAGAGAGCTGAAATTGCACGGAGCTTTCTTTTTACCATACGCAGTACATTTGTCGGAATCAGCCGAATCGGGGTGATACAAACCGGGATGCAAATGAAAGTTCTCATTTGAAAAACTTTTTTGGTTTTCATACTATCGACTTGAAATATGAACACTGTAAGTTTCTGACCGATATCCATAAACCATATACATTTCAAGACCCTAGGACTACTAGGGGAGTATCCCCCATACAAACCGGGATCCAAATGAAAGTTCTTATCGATGTTGGCAAAACTGACAGCTGGACAAATAATTATTCCTGGAGACTAGATTTTGTTTTTATTTTTTCCTGAAGTTCCTTGCATCGTTCACATCCTCTATAAAAGGCTGGGAGGCCGGATTGCATACAAGCTTTTACTTCTCCAAGCTACAAAGTACAGATTTGGCGAGACTTGGCAATAAAATTTTCGAAGTGTCCTATAATTTTGATAAGCACCTTATAATTTATTAAAGTTTTGTGGATATGAAATATGACGATTACTTCCATCACTTTCCAAAATCAAAGTAGCGAACTGCTTTAACCACATAACCGAAGTGACAATAACGTCGTGGCCAACAGAAAACAGTGTGTCTGTTAAGCAGTGATGTGGTGAAGCAGTTCTAACGGTTTAGAAATCTTTTGTTGAAATGCTACAAAAGAAATTTCAATTTTTGCTCAAACTTAAAGAAAAAAATTTTATCTATCTTCCTAAAATATCTTTCGATCTATTTAAGTAGATTGACCGTTTTCATCGGTGATCCAATAAATGCCGGAGTGTAGAAACGCGCGCTGGGTTTCACTAGCGTTCTAATAATTGTGGGATTAAATAAATGAAATAAATAATATGTTCATTATACATAAGTACTATAGAATCGATTTACCAATCCTTGGGAGCAACGTCATCTATACAATTTTGTGTGCTGAACAGCAACAAGAAAACAACGACGAGAACAGAAAGGAAACATGCACGTATACCTCTTTTGGAATCAATTCATACCAATTAAATTTCGGAATTTTTTCTTTTGACTTGTCAAATGTTTTGTCAAGGCAAGTCACTTGTTGTTATACTCTAATAAAAACAAGTTCAGCGAAAAAAAAAACAATAAAAAAAAAAACGAATAAATAAATTGTGTAATAGTAAAAATAAATGTTTATGGCAAAAACAAGTTTTTATTTATATGCTCTGAAAAGAAGAAAATAAATTGTGGAATAAATCAAACCAAAGCAAACACATAATTTTGTTTCAGTGTACAACTGTATTGTATATGATATAAAAGACTGTTTTAATTTTTTTTTTTATTATTAATTTTTATTTATAAAGCGAACTAAATTGCGCTTTTTTATTTTTAAACTTGTGCTACTGTCACACGATATGACATTTCTTTCATACGTATGACACCTTTCCACTATCATCACTGTAATTTCATTTATGCCCATATTTAAGTTAAATTAGAGATTGTGTTTGTGAAAATAAAAAATATAAAAAAGACTAACTTTGGCTATGCCGAAGTTGTAATACTCTTCATTCCCCTTCTAATAGTTCGAGAGTCTTGAAATTTAGCAAGTTGGTGGATATATGGTGGATATGGGTCAGGCATTTATAGTGTCCAAATTTCAAGTCGATAGTACAAACAACCAGTGTTTAAAAAACTGCAATAAGTTTCATTTCTTCTGATTTTACTTCTGCTTATGCCACGACTGCAACTGACATCGATTTGAAAGAGCTGAACGCTTGCTGCTGTTTCGACTTGTGCTAGTTACTGAAAAAAGAGGCAAATCAAAAATTATAAAACGTCGAGTGCTGCTGCTGTTTTGATTTTCGTCAGTGATCATTTTTTGATTTTGCTTCGCTTGCGACTTACGTTTTTTTTTCAGAATCATAAGCAGAAGCAACAGCTCATATTGAAAAGTTGAAAACAGTCGAAGGTGCGAAAAGTACAAATTTTACAACTTTTGCTACTTCGACAGAAGTAATTTAAACGCTGCAAAAAGCAATAACGCAGTTCATTTGTCGGAATCATCCGAATCGGACCACTTGGGGGGATACCATACAAACCTGCATCCAAATTAATGTTCTTATTAAAAAAACTTTTTTGTTTTTTATATTATCGACCAAATATTTCTGACCCATATCCACCAACCATGAAGACCTTCGGACCGCTAGGGTGGTACCCCCATACAAACCAGAATCCAAATTCATGTTCTTCTTCGGCACAGCCAAAGTTAGTTTTTTTTTTTTACAGATTTTGAAGAACAATGTGAAGAAACTTTACCTTGAATGTTTGCAAATCTCTTTTTATGTTTTTGTCATTATTATTGCTAATAATTTGTTTGTCTTGCTGTCCTTTTTGTTCATGTTGTTTTTGGGCGGATGCTGTTAACTGCGTTTGGGGCGGCGCTGTTTTTATACCAACTTTATCCATTTGACTTTTTAGTTGTTTCCTTTGTTATGTATATTTAAATAAATAAATAATTATTTATATTGTCTTTTTTAATAATTATACGTTGTTGTTTTTTTTTTCATTTTAAGTTTTTTGTGCACTGTATAAATGTATGAGTGAAATGGATTCAGCAAAACTGTGCAAAATTCAGAAGAAAGAAAGTACGAGTACATAGAACATACATTTTCTTGATAACATAAATGTTTCTTAAAAACCATTAAAAATGGTAAGCTGAAATTTGAAATGTAAAATCATTTAGTAACGTACATGACCATGCGTCTCAATTACGAACATATATGTAATGAAGATTTTCCTATTATGAATTGATATCGCGTAAGAAACTTTTTTCTCCCATTTTTGGGGAGATCGACCCTATCGGGTATGTGCAGGAAACCGCTTTCACCTCAATTCCAACCAAATTTGATTTCTAGGTGAGCTAGAAACCTCTTTTGACGGTTTTAAAATCGACTAATTTTTTAAAAGCGTTTTGGTGAAATTCTCCCTTATCTGAAGTTATTAAAAAAAAAATGCCAAAAATTGTAGCTTATTGTTTTCCTCGCTAATCTGCATTTAAAGAATTCAACATTTTAGTTGTTTTAAGGCATAAATTTGCATTTTAGCAAAATCTCTTTTCCATTAAATTAAAATAAACGAAATAAGCAAAACCAACAAATACTAAATATGTCAATCTGCGTGCATATAAATTTTAACATTTTCGAAGATTCCAATTCGTCTTTAATTCAATTAATTGATATGTTAAAACTAGCTGCATTTGTTGGTAATAGAGCTGTGATGTATTTATTATACTCTTCACGCAGTGAATAGTATTATAAGTTTGTCATGAAGTTTGTAACAAACAGGAGACATCGGAGACCCCATAAAGTATATATTACTTGATCAGCGCGACGAGACGAGTTGATCTAGCCATGTCCGTCTGTCCGTCTGTATGTATGTATGCAAACCAGTCCCTGAGTTTTCCCTCAGTTTTAAAGCTAGAGGGCACGAAGCTTTCTTTTTATATATCCCCCATTCTTATAAATTACAAGACTCGCGGACCACTATCAGGGGCGGAATAGCCAATGCCAGTCTTTATATATATATATATTTTTTTTTTGTTGTGTTCGTTATGAGCCAATTATTATTAGTAATTTTTGAAAAATTCACCGGTAAAGTTGGAAAATTGGACTTTTTGTATTAAAATTTGAATAAATATACAAGTAACGTTTATATCGTGCGTTCGCTGTTACAAATGGTAATACCTTGATAGGGTAGTATGTTAAGAGCATGTCCGTGTTACAAATAAGCAGAAGAGTGTGTGCTGAATGCCAGTCCTGGAGTTTTTTTTAAATAAATATTTGAATAAACATCCAATATTTTAATAAATATTATTATTAATGCTTAATGGCGACACACAGCACGACGAACGCACGATCAGATATAAAGGAAATAATAGTAGAACAGAACAAAACTGAAAGTGTGCACTCTCTGTCTGCTTTGTAAACAGCATAACTTTACTTAAATGTTTTATATACTTCTTATTATTACAATGGTCAACACTGAAAAATTTTCCTGGGATTTTATGTATGTTCTAGGTAATATCCGAGGCACTGAATACGGGAATAATATTAGTTTTGTCGTAACAGCTCTAGTTTTTGAGACACAACTACTTAATTTGTTCTTACCTTCATATGGAGATCGTTCACATCACGCAGGGCAACAAAATCAATTTTGTTTTTTTCCAAAAAAAATTTATGTTTAGTATTTCGAGGTCACTGATTCCGAATCTATCCTCAGTTATTTTCCAGCAGCTCTAGTTTTCGAGATATAGGTACTTATTTTTGTCTTTTCAAGTTTTATGTTATTTATGTTCTTGCAAATCTTCCTTTAGTTTTATCTGCCCTTACTCATATTATCTTTGTGGTACCGTTCATAAAGCTAATTTTGGAAGAAAAAAAAGTAAGACAATAGCGATGACTATAATATTTTTTTGAATTTTCTTTTCAACTTCTCCGAAATATGTGTTTCCTTTTAACGAAAATATTAAAAATACTTTTTTTATAATTAAGCTGATTGGATATGAATTTTTTGATATTTCTTTATATTATAACAATGTTCAAGATTTGCAAAAACATAAAGAACTGAGTGGCGGAGTAGATAATGTAAACAAATTTCATATGAAGGTAGGAACGAATTAAGTAACTGTATCTCAAAATATAGAGCTGATACAAAAAAAAAAAAAAAAAACGGAGGCCAGAATCGTAATCAATGACCTCGAATTAATAAATATCCATTAAATATTTATTGAAAAAAAAAAAAGTTTTTTTTTCCTATGTAATGTAAAAAACCTCCATATGAGGGTAAAAAAAGGAAGTACCTGCTTCTAAAAAACTAGAACTGTAGAAAAATAATAACATATTTGAAATCAGCGTGAAAAATTAGTGTAAAATGATGCAAAATATTCCATGTAAAAAAAAAAAAGTTTGAGTTTGTTGTGCCGTGTAACCAGAATCGGAATCGTATCGGCAAAGCTTTGAATCGTTACGACCCCTTTTTGGAATTGACGAGTGACTTGTCGATCAATGTATTTGAAGGAGACAAAAACATAAAAAAACCTCAAATTAAAATTACAGTTTAAGAGGTTTGTTCAAAAAGTATCGCGAATTTTTAACTTACACGGGCTACGTATATTCGATTTTCGGATTTTTATGTTATGTTCGTACTCATATCGCTCACTTATGCTGACAAGGTTGGCCATTTTGAATGTTTGGTTATATATAAAAATGAATCGTCGAAATGTATGTAAGAGGTTAACTCGAGAACGGCTGAACCAATTTTGATAATTTTTTTTTTTGTATTTATGGGATCACATAGAAGATTTGGACCCAGTAGGTGGCCCTGTTGCAAAATATACTGAACCGATTTCAATAATTTTTTTTTAAAGAACAAATGAATCCTAATGTATCACATTGCATACTTATTTTTTTAATTATTTAAAGTTTAATATACTATTCTTTAGTATTAAGTGTTTGGAAAACCACTGCACCACCAAACACAAAACGTTTTTTCGTTGTTAATGCTGTGTGAGTACGCTCACGAAATTGTGTTTGCTCTCAAAATTGTTGTTGTTATTAATTTGACAAACCCATACACAAACATTTTATTTAGTTTTTTTGTCATTAATTCTTTGCTACTTCATACAATAGAGAGCAACTGTGTGTCTCTCTCAAAGCAAGCACAACGATCGATATGAAAATTTCGATTACATTTATTATGTTTTGATTAAATCACAAAACGTGTACGAATAATACCCCATTCACAGAGGGGTTGTTGTTGTAGAATGTGATTCGAATCAAGAATTTATACGCTTGTGATGCAAAATTAACGACTGGTCATCACTCGCGCTACTGTTCCTGCCTTTTTAGGTCATTTTTTGACTGTTTTCCTTTTTTATTTATTTTTTTTTTTTGCGCCACATTCATAAAGCTTAAAATATGTGACTTTTTAACGAACGTTCACACAGAGGCTTAAAAAACAGCTGCTTTTCGTTTTGGTTATATACACATACAAATGGAACGTTGTGGCTAGTTGTGTCCGTCTCCTACTCTATCTCATGAACCGTAATAGGTAGAGTTGAAATTTTCACAGAGTCTGTAATTCACTTGTGTGTAGAGCGACAAATACTAAAAATACACATTTTTGGAAGCATTGTTCTTTAATTTAATCTTTTGTTTAACAATTTTTTGTTTTTTGTAGTATAATTTTAAGCTGTAGTATACTTTTAGGCTGTTAAATATGCTCATAATTTAATATTTTAAGCAAAAAATCTTGTACGGAACCCTCCGTGTGCGAGTCCGACTCACACTTGGCCGATTTTTTAAATATTTTTTGTCCCATTTTTCCCGCTTTTTTGAGGTCGATCTGTCCTATTTTTGTGATATGTATTATAGATGGCATCACTGATTCGCAGTGTATGCAAACAATTCATGCATCTTCCTTTTTCATTACTGCTACGTATTTTAGTAAAATTTTAAAGAAAATTTAACTAGTTCGAATTAACTTAACATTGTTTTGTACATGATCAGCTGTTTCATCACCCAAAAGTTGGTAACAATGCGCAAAAACTTGACAACAGTACTCAAAATTTCCTAGCCCTGATAACTTAAATTTTTGCTTACACTTACCCTGCAGAAAAAATATTGCTTAAATTTTCCCAAAGCTACCCCGAAATTTGGTCATTTGCCTTGTTGTTGTTGTTGTAAAAAATTATCAAAAAAAAAAAAAATAAAATCATGTTCGAATACTTAGGACGTACAGAAGCATAGTGAGTAAACTAGAGTTGTTAAAAGTTCAATTTCAATATTTCCAGTTACGAGAGGAAAGGCCATACAGAGCAGCGATCAAAGGTCTTCATGCCACAACATGTCAGGATCTTATTAAAAAAGAACTCGCGAAACACAATCATGTTGTTAGAAACTTTCAGAACCCTTCCAGTCGCAGGGAAATAAAAGGAACGGTAAATCATGTGACTAGAAAACTTGACATGTTTCTTGTTGAACTTTATCCAAATGATAATAATAAGGCCATCCTTGAATCAAATCCCTTTGCAGGCAGAGAGTTATAATAGAATCTCAACGAAAAATTGATGATTTTGTACAATGCCATCGATGCTAAGAATACGGACACACAAAAATTTACTGCCTTAAACAGTTCAGATGCGTTAAGTGCGGAGGTTATCATTCCTCAGTAGTTCTATGGAAAAAGGACCAGTCTGGTAACTTATAACTCTGATCTAATTAAATTTCATCGAGGTCTGGAACAAAACTGCACCTAAACATTGAAATTATTTCAATTGATGACATAGAAGACGCTGTGGGTATTTTGGACAGAAGAAGATGCGGCACTACTGGCTTCACCTAGTTATTCCACTAACCCCTTCCCCTCAATATTTCCCAAAGCCAACAGAAGTCGCAAGTCTCATAGCTGAAAAACGCCGACTGCACAGCAGGTTTGTGAGTAGCCACCATTCTGCTGACAAATCAATCTACAATAGAGCAAGCAAGAAGCTAAGTGAGCTACTCAAGAGTGGGCGATCTAAAAAGTTTGAAATCATGTTGCAGCAAGCAGACCCTGATACAGATGCGCATTACAACATTTGGAAGCTTACGAAGGGAATTAAAAAACAACTAATAACAAACCTTTCCATTGAAGATGACAGAGGGGAGTGGTGTAGAACAGAAAGGGAAAAGGCGGAGGCATTTTCAAACCACCTTCTTGCGAGGTTTACACCTTTCAATCTTGCGGAGCCCAGTGATGTAAAAAATATGGAAGCTTTTCTAGATGCCGCATTACAAATGGATCTTCCGATAAAATCCGTTACTCCAGCTGAAGTTATCGAGCAAATCAAGAACATAAAAAAAAAGCACCGGGCTAGGCTATGCTGTTCCTGGTGATAATATACAATGCAATGCAACGTATCGGTCACTTTCCAACAATATGGAAGTGCGCCTTGATAACGATGATTCCAAAACCTGGAAAGCCGGAGAATCTTATTGAGTCATATAGACCAATAAGCTTACTGTCCTCCTTCTCCAAAATATTCGAAAGAATTTTTCTAAGCAGATTATTGGCAGTAATAGGTGTACAGAGGGTTATACCACAACACCAGTTTGGATTTAGAAAAATGCATGGCACGCCCGAGCAGGTGCATCGGGTGGTCCAAAAAATGTTGACGTGAAGAAATAAAAATTGGTTTATGCTCTGTCCGGGCATTAAAACAAAACATTTTAAATAAATACCGAATTGTGACATTTTTGTCAAAATTTTAATGAAATACATAACTAGCATGAAAAGGGAGCTCCAAGAACTGTTTAAATACACTGAGAATTGTTCTAAATTATGTATTTATAACATAATGTCCATTTTATATTCTCACAATTAGCCACAACGTTTCATTTGTGTGTACGAGCCCTAACCACTATTAATTGGCACGGCAAGTTTTTTTTTTTTTTTGATAGTTCAACTTTCAATGGCTTCTATTTATGTCTAAGTATTATTGTACTATTTGGAAAGGTTATTTAATTACATTTAATTTGATGTCAAAACATGCACACATTTCATATAAAAAAAAACCTAAAATATATATTTAAATCAAACCACTTCAATAATACATGAACTATTTTCTACCATCATAAATTGGTACGGCAGGATATCTTTAAATTAAAACTGTAAAAAGTAGAAATGTAAACAAAAACTGTAAGAGCAACGGTATATATAATGTTGTGATAGGAAAATAAAAACATCTGGCTTTTGGTTGCTGTTTTATTTCAATTTAGTCTTATTTTGTGCACGATGGTACGTGGTAAGCCAGTGTGTGAGCAAATTCGAGCCATAACTATTGAAGAATTCAATTCGGGCAACAGTTATGGAAATATCAAAGAATCTTAAGTTATCCAAGCCGACGATGCGAAATATAGTGCAAAGCTATAAAAAGAATGGCAACATTATCAATAATACAACCAACAGAGAAACATGAATGGACACGCCAGCAAATGGAAATAATTGGATATGGGTTCTATAAGGTATGATTGCATCACTTATTTAGCAGAACGAGTAATCTAATATGACCAAATTATTTATGTTGATGCTTTTCAGTCTCATTTGAAGCTGCGTGGAGTAACAACATGTGACTATTGGCTTTGCTAGATTCTTATCTATTGATAGTGAATTCATAACCAAAACAAAAACAGTTATCTTTGACAACGCTTGTGAATATAAACATGATACATATATATATATATATATATATATAAAACAAAAATATTAAATTAAACATCTTATAAAACGTAACACAAATAACTAAAAGAAAAAACAAAAAAATCAGCCAAGTGTGAGTCGGACTCGCACACGGAGGGTCCCGTACCATCGTACAAGATTTTTTGCTTAAAATATTAAATTTTGTGAATATTTTACAGCCTAAAAGTATACTACAATTACACCTTAAAAGTATACTACAAAAAAAGTGTTTAAACAAAGGTTAAATTAAAGAAAAATGCTTCTAAAAATGTGTATTTTTAGTATTTGTCGTTCTACACACAAGTGAATTACACACTCTGTGAAAATTTCAACTCTCTACCTATTACGGTTCATGAGATAGAGCAGGAGACGGACGGACATCGTAAGCTTAGTAATAGGGTCCCGTTAGCTCCCTATGGGTACGGAACCCTAAAAACCAGAGCAGCTAAGCTGATCAGTGATCACCCTATAATGGGGCAACCTCCTGATCCCCCGGATAGGTATAAGACCTATATTAATAATAACATTATAAGTACCGAACCCAAATACTTAATAGTAAAACGCATGACCATTAAGAACGAAAATGTAACTGACATCTCGCCATTTTTCATTAAGAAGGTGATAGAGCATACCTGCGATGGTGTAGTGGAGCAGTGTAAAAAACACGTAACGGCACTTTGTTTATTAAAACAAGACTCACGACAAGCAGCCAAATTGCTAAAATTAACTTCACTAACGGACTCTATATCCGTGGAAGTTACTGAATACACCATTATATAGCAAAGGAGTCATTTATTTAACGAGCTCAGATCGGTAAGCGAAGAAGAAATCCTTAACGAATTAAAGAACCAATCTGTGTGTGAAAAACGTAAAATAAAAAAGAAAACCTCACTGATTCTGGACTCATTATATTGATCTTTGCCTCATTAACTCTTTCGGAACACATTTTCATAGGCTATGAAAAAACCATCGCAAGACCATATATACCCCAAGCCATGAGTTGCTCGAAGTGCTTGAGATACGGACACACGCACAAATATTGCAAAAATGAAAAAGTATGCACAATTGTTGAAAAAAACCATCATACCGAACCAAGCGAAATGAACACATGCACCAATGGACTCTGCTGCGTCAACTGCAACTACAAGAATTACGATGATAAATACCACTCCACTTTCTACAAAAAATTCCCAGTATTCCTTAAGGAGCAGGAAATAACGGCCATAAAAACAACAAAAAAAAAAGTCGAAACTAAAACTGCGTACACAATTTACAACGCTAACCACCAACATAACCAGCAATCTTATGCATCAATTGCGGCACAACATCCAGCTCCACCCGCTCTCATCAACTAACGCCATCTACACAAAACTCTCATCAACCAGCTACATTAACTCATCTCTTATCAAAAGCAATAAGAACGTCACAACCTACCAATCGCACCGTTGTCTCATACTCCGACATCGGTGATGACAGCGACATGGAGCCAGCAACTTCTAATGCTGCAGCTAAGAAGCACAACAGTAAGAACTCTAATAACAAAATACATATTTTACCTCGAACTACTTCGAAAAGAAAATAGCAACTAATATAACTCAAAGCAACAAAACCAAAAAATACCAAAAAAGAAACTCCATACTCTAAAACGTCTTCTGACACAGACTCAATAGATATAAACACTATGTATTAAAATAATTAATTAACTCTTGGTGGGTCTCGGCGCGACTGGCGGAGGGGGGAATGTTGGCTTGTAACCGGTAAAGGCTATCGTTCCCCCCCTCTGTCAGTCGTGCCGAGACCCATCCACTTTCACACATCAGTCGGACTACTTGGGCACTCAGGTTGCGATTTGATCGCAATCATTTTGCCCCTACGGTCCGATTACAACTCAACTGATCAATTATTCATTATATATGTACATTATATACCTCTTCACCTAACATACTTTACCCCTTCTTTATAATGACTTTAAAGATACTGCAATGGAACTGTAACGTTTATATTAACAACTATGATCAGTTGCAAATACTCATCAAAAAACATTCTTCGAAAATTATATCAATTCAAGAGACCCACCTCGCTTCACAAATAAATATTCCCATTCCATTAATTTCTCCTTTTATCATTTTAACTCCTTAACCAATGCTTCAGGGGGTGAAGCACTTCTTGTACACCAGCCCCTGTAACACAATCCAATTGCAATAAATCAGGACTTTGACTCTGTTGCCGTCCGTATTTTCTCAAAACAAACTTTTAATATAATAAGCTCATATATCCCACCCAGAACACAATGCTTCTTAAGAAACCTTTATAATGTCTTCAGTAACTTAAATTCTCCTACCCTCATTACCGGTGATTTCAATTCCTGGCACCGTCTTTGGGGATCACCCTCTAACAATAAAAAAGGCATCATTACGCAAAAATTCCTAAACCAATCACCGCTCCTTATTTTAAATAACGGCTCACATACACACTTTAGTACTCATCATACCTTTACTCACGTCGATCTCTCTATTGCCACTCCTTCCATAGCCACTCATTCATCTTAGTCTATAGAATATAACCTCTTTTAAAGTGACCATTATCCTACAATAATCTCACTCTTTGAATCACCTGCACCTTCACCTAAAAGTTCACCTAAATTCTTAACAGACCATGCTAATTGGTTGCAATTCTCCGAAGCCACATACAACAACCAACTCAATTGGCCCACAAGTAACAACATAAATAAAGAAGTCGCTGCACTAAACAAGCTAATACGTCAAAGCGCCAATACTTCAATACCCTAATCAACGGATAATACACACAAAAGACATAAGGTTCCATGGTGGAATAACCATCTTCAAATTCTTAAAGAAAAGAAAAATCGCAAATGGGCTGAACTTAAACGTAACATTTCCACAGAAAACATTCTTCAATATAAAAAAAGGTAATGCCTTATTTAAACGCGAAGTTAAGTCTTCTAAACGAGCTTCTCTAATAAAATTCACGTCAAAAATTAGTCCTTCATCATATACAGCCAACTAATGGACCAACATAAGACACTTTTGTGGCACTAAACCTCATTAATCAATTCACTGCATTTCCACAACCTACGCTACGATAACCAATAAGCAACTCATTGCTGAAGAATTCAGTAAACATTGGTCATCCTTTCTAACGATACCAACTTTTCTAATACATTCCAACAACATAAAAATAACACCAATATTCTACATCTCCTCCTCAATAGCTCAAGAACTTGAAAAACCAATCTCTCTCTCGGAACTCAATTCTGCTCTTTCAAAGCTAAAAGGCAAGACCCCTGGTCTTGACCGAATTTCGTACCCTATGTTAAAGAACCTGCATCCGTCCGTTAAAAAATGTCTTTTGAATCTTTACAATAACATATTTAATAAATTCATAATACCTCAACAATACAAAATAATACCTTTAATCCAACCTAACTCTGACAAAACCAATCTAAATTCTTATCGCCTTTTCTCCCTTAACCCGTGCTGCGCTTAAACGCTGTATAAAATTATAGCTAATCGACTATGGTGGTTTGTGTCTCGGACTAAATCTATCGATAATCATCAATGCGGCTTTAGAAAAGGGAAGTCGATATATGATTCTATACTCGATATAGACTATCAAATGTCCTCAGCCCTGTCCACAAAAAATCACAACTCTTTAATCTCATTGTACTTCAGCAAGGACTTCGATAGAATGAATACAAAATCTGCACTAATTATTGACGATCTCCTCAATGATATTCTCACCTGGTATCAGTATTTAGGCGCTCAACTATTACTATCAAAGTGTAAACACCTACATATTTGTAGGAAAAAAAGCATGTTAATTTCATTAAAATTTTAGGCATAACTTTTAATAATTCTTATAGATGAACCATCACATTACAGATCTCCTCCTTTCCCTATCCAAAAAGACTCAACATTATTAAATGCCTACCTAACAATACATACAACTGCAATCAACTCACATTAGTTAACGTTATTAACGCAATAATCATGTCGAAAATAGACTTCGGCACACAATTTTATGGCAACGCCCCAAAATCCTTATTAAATAAAATCAAATCTTTATACCACTCTGCACTTATTTATTTATTCAAATATATATGACAACTTACTGTCAACAAAAAATACAAGTTTTCAATAGTACAATAAGGAATATCTCAATAAAACTTAAAACTAATAAATTAAATTTTAAAATGTATCCGTCTCTAACCCGGTGGGGGAATTTTATTTGCTAAGTAGCTAGCTTTGCCCCTACTCATAGCCATGTGTGGTCAGAGACAGACATCCAAAATTGTACGGCCAGGTTCAATCACGGTGGATGGAGAAGCGTAGGTGATCCAGAACCAGAGCATTGATAGCGTTTGGCGAAATCTCAGGAGAAAGAATGTGATATAGGTTGTTATTATTTAAACATAATACACGAAATGGATCGTGTGAGGCAAAATTAGTTGTGCACATACTAACAGCAAGAGGGACGAAATTTCTAGAGGTACGACTTGGGACACAGAAACTATGTTGACGCAAAAGCAACGGCGAATCAACAATAGCAGTAATAAGTTTGTGAAGAAAGCTTATACCTAGAGAAATTCGGCGATTACTTAACGAAGAAAGATCAATAAGAAGAAGCGTGCTGGAGTATGAAGGCAACGAACACTAGGGTTCCAATTTAAGCCAAGAAGTGCAAAAAGAAGGAATTGCTTCTGTACTGATACAATACGGTCTTCATGTATTCTGTATTGAGGGCTCCAGACGCACGAACAGTATTCGAGTACTGTGCGGACAAGGGAGATGAAAAGAAGCTTCGTAGTGAAGGGATCATTAATATCTATATATATAAATGAGAAAAACTGTTTAACGTCGTTTCACTCCAACAACGTTTGACCAATCAGCATGAAAGTTGGCATGTATATGTATATTTTCATGAAAAATGTTTGTATGCTATCCACTTTGTTGCAACTCGCAAGTTTTTTATTGTATTGTATTTCATATAGCTCATTGCTATAGAATTCATGTTTTAACAAAAGATGGCGGGAATCTATATATCTTATGGTAATCTACCATTCGATTATTATATTAAGAATATATAAATTGCCACCATAAAATTATCACAAGAACAATGACTACAAAAATCGCACACTAAACATCACGACGGGGCCGCAGCAACGCGTGCCGGGCTATGCTAGTCTTTTAATAAATCCAAAAATACTTTTAGCTTTATTAATAGTTTAAGAAATGTGATGGGTAAAGGTCAGTTTAGGGTCAAAAATGACTCCTAGGTCACTGAAGGTAAAGACACGCGCCAATGGATTGTTGTCGATCGTGTAAGAAAACAAATGAGGCTCCTGGCGATGAAAAGTCATAAACTTGCATTTTGCACAGTTTAGCCCTAGAAGATTGCATAAACACCAAGAAAGCAGTGAAGTTAGATCCTCTTGCAATCTGACTTGCGAAAAGATATCATTAAATGAAAGTCAAAGTTTGACATCATCAGCATACATCAAAACACGAGAGTAATTCATGGAAAGAGGAGGATCATTCAAAAGAATAAACATTCATGGGCCAAGATGGCTTCCCTGAGGAACGCCAGAAGTCACATCAACTGAGCAGGAAAGAGTGGATTTAAATAACACTCGCTGAACTCTATTAAATATGAAGAAATCCAACAAAGAAGATCTTGCGGAAAACCTAAAAGATGCAGTTTAAGTAAAAGCAGATCATAACAGAATCAAATGCGTTGCTGAAGTCAGTATAAATGACATCAGTTTGACAATTTTCGTTGAAATCAAGGTTCACCAAAGATGTAAATTCATGCAAGTTAGTAGTTGGTGATCTATTCTTCATAAACCCATGTTGACACGGAGAAATAATAGATTTACAGCAGTAATAAAGGGTTGATATGAGCATTTTTTCGAGAAACTTTGAGATTGCAGAAAGTTCGGCAATACCTTTATAATTTGATATGTCAGCTTTGTTACCTTTTTTATCAAGAAAAGATGCGCTCTGAAGTGATAAATTGAAATGATTAAGAAGCGGTATTTTGTCTGGACCAGGTGAGTAAGTGGGTTTCAACGATTTCAAATTAAGAAGAAGGTATTCTTCATCAATTACAGGAGTAACAATGTGGTTACAATGGGAAGTGGGATATGGGTAAAAGTTCGCCAAATAAGATTTTGAGGAATAAGTTGATTGAGAGAATTTTGCAAACAGGTCTGCAATACCAAGATCACTGTGGGCTTGTTCATCAGCTAGATACAACGATGAGGGAAATGAAGAAGTCTTGCGCTTTGAGTTAACATAGTTATAAAACTGCCTAGGATCACGCGAAAATTGCAGTCTACAACGTGAGAGGTAGTTATTATAACAGATGTTATTTAGGGAAAGGAAATAAGCCCGGGCTACACAAAAGTTAGCAAAAGCAATAGAAGAGCCAGTTCTCTTAAATTTTTTATTTAACCTCGACTTAATGTTCTTCAAGTTAGAAAGTCTTCTTGTAAACCAAGGTGGTTTATAAGATACTATCGAATCAACTATATAGGGGACATTGGCAACGAAAGTATTGTATACCGTTGCATAAAAAAAATTAATAGTAGTAGCCATATAGCTGCAATTAAATAAGAAAAACCAATCAGTTCCGAGAAAGATTACATTTAGTTGAGCAAAGTTAACCTTATGAAAACAAAACAGACGCTTGCACATAGATGTAGAGGCAGATGCTGGACAGGTTACAGACAGGGATATTTCCAATGTTGGATGATAAGAATCCTCAGGAAGACATAATGGTTGAAATCTAGACACAGAAATACCAGCGAAATCGTTACTAAACACTAGATCAAGTGAACTATTCAAAAAATTTACTAGAGAGTTCATTTGAAACAAAGAGTGCTCAAACATGTTGCACAAGAAATCATCATGTGCTGAAGGAAGTAATAACTCGATGTACTGGAAAAGGACCAAAAAATTAATGGAAGATTAAAATCGCCTAGCACGATAAAACAGTCACGGTCTCGAAGAATATTATTAAATGCGTTAATAACACTGGCATGGCTCAAATAAATTTCCGAAATGGAATTAGGCGGAATATAAGAACATGATATTAAGATAGATTCATGTGGCAAAAATAACTTCACACAAATAAACTCAATGTTAGCTGGAAAGTTCAGATCTACTAATTCCGATCGTAAGTGTGATATAACAGCGATGAGTACACCACCACGGCGATTACGGCGATCTGTTCTATATGTAACGAAATTTGAACAGAAAATTTCATTACTACGAATATCAGAGTTGGGGCATGACTCTGAAAACGCTATAACATCAGCTTCAAAGGAGAAACTATCCCTTTACAAAACGTCAAGTTTAGAAAGAAGACCTCTAACATTCTGATAGTGAACAGAAAGATTTTCAGAAGGTGAAATTAGTTTTTTGAAATTGTATTCGATAGTGAAGAAGAACTAGTAGAGGTCACACTAACAGTCGGACGAAGATTTTTACTCCGAGGCTTAAATTCATGAACAACGGCGTGCTCAGGCCTTTTGGATCACAAACAATATTAAAAATGTTGTCGGGGACACTTAATTTAAAGGACGCAATATCACGTGGGTTAGAAAAATTAAATTTCTGAACAGTCACCTTTACCTCTAACTTGGCTTCTATATAAGAAACAACATCATCACAGGTTGTGTTAGCTGCCACCCTAGAAATGAAGATTTGTCGCCGTGGAGCAACAAAAGAAACAACAGGAGGAGATTTAGAAGCTACAAGTGAATTTGCACAAGTTAAATTAGATGTAGGCATGGAAGGAGTAGTGTTGAGTGCCAGTGGAGGCACTGAGAGGGATGAGGCAGAGGACAAAGAATCACGATTTGAAGAATGAAGTGGAGGATCAGGAAATGCAAGGGATGTCACAGAGGGCAATAGTAATTGTAGATTAGGAGTGGTATTTGGGACAAGTAAAGTATTAGTAGTACCGGGTGAGTTTGTAGGCATGGACAAGGAGTGCAAAGAAAAATGTAAAAATGAATCACTATTGGGCATAGGACAGGGTGAAAGGAAAGGTAAAGGAAGATCAAAATCATAATTCCCAAGAAGATCTGATGAACTTTCAAAAGCATTCGACAATTGAGAAGTAAGATTTTTAAGTTTTAAAAATTGGTTACGCACCCGCCGGTACATACCTGAAAAATCTGATTGTCCTTTTTAACAGTCTGGACAAGTCCATGTGGTACCACCACAGACTTATTACCATAAAGCCTGTCATGGTCCCCGCCGGACAACCCAGGACATTTTAAATGGGCAATATTATTGCACATCCACCATGTGACAGCACGATTTTTGTCACTATTAAAACAATCTTTTTTAAAACATAGACCGTTGCAGCACTGCATAATTGAAAACACAGAAATTAAAAATAGTAAAAAAAGCAAAAAAAAAAAAAACGATAAATTCCTATGGGCCTTCTACACAAAGAAAAGAAAAATATAACGGAGACGTTATGAACAACAAGCAAAATCAATTGCTTTTAAAAATAAAACAACAATGCAATTGCATTTGATGCTTTAAGAGCAAAAAAAGAGAAAAACACAAAAACAAAAGCAAATTAACTTTTGTGCACAACTAAAATAAGCAAAACACGATCAAAATAAATATTATCTGAATTTAAGTATTAAGAAATTAAAAGTATAGATAATAAACCACTTATATCACGGAGTGAAAAATAAAACACGTCAAGCTCTCAAGAGTTCTTAGACTCGCTTTTGGGGTCTTTCGCAACCAATAAACAACCTCCTTTATGAAAGCTAATTTGATGCCAATAAATATGAGATTTCCCCTTCAAACTGCCAACCTCTTCAAAACTATTATGACATCCAAACATTCACCAATAAAAAACATTTACTCAAAAATAGTTAAATCGAAAAAGCATCCCAAAGTCCCCTCAACTTTATATAACTTATTACAAATAAGTAAGAAGTTCAACCTACACATTGCCCCTACAAATACAGATAATTAAAATCTCCCCCTCTGGCTTTTCAACACACATTATCCGTCCAACATATCCTATCTGATTGCCCACACTTTAACTCCCAAAGACTCCAACACTTCCCCTCCTCTGATCCCATACATTCCCGATTAATTAAACTAATTCATTTTTTAAAACAATCACAATTGTAAAATCAAATTTTTAAAAAAATGTATATAAATAAATAAGCAATTTAGAATAATAATAAAAATAATAATAATAATCAAATAATTCTAGATATACATAACTTAATAAAATAAGTTCCTTAAAAAAAAATACTCATCGTATATAATCTTATAAATAAGTAGTAACTAGTAAGTAAGCTTAAGGCCATCGTAGCTATAGCTTCATATTTTGCTTTAGTTTGTATGCATTTTTTAAGTGTACTCAAACTGATTATAAATAAATAAATAAAATGTTGATGCTTTTATAGCCATTTCACACTGAGCATCCAATGCAGCATTCACAGAAAGTGTTCACATTGCATTTTCGGAACAGCTGTTTTTTGATTTGGTTATACATACCAACGGAACGTTGTGGCTAATTGTGAAAAATGAAAATTGTGTGAAAAATACATGATTAAAACAATTTGCATTGTATGCAAATAATTCTTGCAGCTTCGTTTTTCATTCCTTTTAATTATTTTTATGAAAATTAAAAAAAAAATAACAATTTAAAATTTACTTCAAATTGTTTTGTTGTTGTGACCTAAAAAAAGGCAACAATTAACCAGCAGTGGGTAGAGTGACTAATTTCACAAACAGCATTTTAGTTGCATTCTTATCGAATGTACATTTTCTACTACAACAACAACTACAAAATTAAGTCACTTTTCCCTGTTGTTGTTGTTGAAAAATGAAGCATTCAATGCAGCATTAAAGAAATGTACATTGGATGCTTAGTGTGAAATGGCTATAACATACAATGATTGAATAAATAAGATTTTTATCTTTCTCTTTGTCTATGTTTGCTGCTGGGGTCATGTCAAGCTTTCTCATTCACGCCTTCACAAGGTAAGTACGTAAGAAAGAGAAACATATAGACAAGTTCCATGATACAAGAATACAAGGTAGCGACATTAGTTTACAGTTATGAAATTCTCTCACAAGAATGTTCTTACGCTCTTCTTCTTCTAAATTTTTACGCTGCACAACACTATCATGTGTTGTTTATTTATGTTTATTCAATTGATAATGTGATAATGTGCATATTTAACTGCCTGACATTTTAAATTTATATGAAAAATAGAAAAGTTGCTGCTTTGTTCCTTATTTTTTTATATTATTCAGTTTTCTGTGTGTTTTGTAATGGGTATTCACAATTTTTAATGTTATTTTGATCATTTAATTTTCAATAATAATTCACACCGACACAACACAGCTGATCAAAGCACAAACAATTGACTTCATAACACTACTTTCACGTTATGTTCAACACTAAATGCGTGTTTTTTCAAAGGTTTACTACACTAAATTTGCTTAACTGAGAGTGAGCAATTTTGAGAGAGAATCAGGTCGCAATATCGCTACCTTCTTTTCTTGTATCATGGACAAATGCCATGATGTAAGAAATAGAGGTGATGCCAATTTTTTACCGTTATGTGTCGATCTCTCAAAATGGTCCTTATTTCTTAATTTTTATGCTGCACAACACTACACACTCATACGTTCATTGTTTAGATATGTGATAATTTGCATATTTAACTGACTGAAAACTGTATGAAAAATAGAAAAAATTTTGTTTTGTTTTTTAATTTGTTATTTTAATCAATTTACTGTATGTGCTACTTTAGTTATTCGCTATTTTATTTTAATAATATTATTTTGAACACGGTTTCACCGTCACCAACACGTTATGTTCAACACTAACTGCATGATTTTCAACGTTTTAGTACACTGATAATCCTTATTTAGTATAAGTTGAGAGTGAGCAATTTTTGAGAGCGTATCAGGCCAAATGGGCATCACCTCTATTTCTTACACCATGGACAAGTGCCATCTTAATACAAGGTATTGCAAATTTGGCCTGTTACGCTCTCGAAAATTGCTCACGCTCAATTTTGACGTCACAAAAATAGCAAGTCAGTGTATTATAATAAAAGCAAATATCATGACGTCATAAGTACTTATATGTTTTTCAGAACAACACTTAGTTTTGCTCAAGTATTAAATATATATTTGTGAAGTGTCGACAGCTTGAGAAATTTTTTTGTTTTTTAAGTGTATTGAATCATTGCCATTGACGTCTGCACACTTTGAAAGAGAGGAAGAAGTGATGATTGAAACTGCTTGCAGTACGCAGCTCAATCACATGTACACAACTGCTTGAAGCTGCATGCATTTTCGTGTCCAGAAGGCATAGCTGAGCTGATAAGCGTGCACTGAAATCAGCAGTCAGAAAATATTAAATTGGCCAATTTCAATAAGAACGATCGAAAAGTAAACTTATATTTCTAGTTGCCACAAGAAAGCTCTGAAACAAACTTTCTGATATATGTACGCACATAAGAATCTTAATATAAACTGCTCTACAGTTTAACAAAACAATTTAACTTGTGACATTAGACTTGTTTATTATTTTTTAGTACATATACGAACTTTTCTACCATTTTCGAACACACTAAACAATTTAAGTAACTTTAGATCTCTAAAAGTAGGCATAAAATGGGGGCGCGGCAAACTTGTTGTGACGCGGAACTAGCAGTCTACATAACAAATTTTAGTTTTTAAACTTTTATTTAAAATGTGAAAAATGAGCAACCGGATGAGTGGATATGATCGCAAAAACAGATTGTTTCGACATACAATCATGACTTTTAGTATGTACTTTTACATTTCGTGGGCTCTATCCCATCTAATTATTACAAGCATCTAAATTACCATTTTACTCATACACCTGTTGTTTTACACTATTTTGATTTGCATGTTGCGTTTTTATACGGCTTGAAAAAATTAATATAAAAACAGAGTATACTTTTAGTTGCACAAAATTTTTGGCTTATATATATATTTTATAAACATAATGCGTTATTTATGACATAAAAAGTGCATACAAACGATAGTGGAATCACACCATTCAACAACACTAATTTCACTTTTGCTAGCAAACAGTTTGAGCGTCTCATAATAAAACTAAAGGTTTGGCATAAGAGAGATTTAATATTATTTTTTTTTTATATAAAACAAGTATAATTTTTAATTTTAAATAAAAGAAACTTTTAATGTTTGTTATCGCATTTTCTTAATTTTTTGTTAACTTTTACTTTGTCACTTGGATATACTTTTTGTTTTCAAACAAATAAGAAAACAAAATAAAAAAGATTTCTCCATTTCAGTATATTGCCCCAACGCTTAAGAGGCCGTCAGTCACACTGAATAAATAATCAAATAAGTTGCACGAGCAGGCCAACATGTTGATCACTTATCGTACGATATGGCATTTTTACAGAGTTTTTATGCCTTCTGGGCACGATACTCTATGCAGTTTCATGCATTAAAAAAGTGTTAGTGAAATATGCAGAATCGTGTCCAGATTACAATAGTCGGAGCTGCATTTATTAAAAATACGTTTAAAACTTAATGAAGAACATGTATTTGCATTGATACCGAGTTTGTCCGTCTGTATACTGGGAAACAGGTCTTTTAGCTTTTGAAGTATTCAGATTCAATCTTATGTTTTTCATTCAACTTTTTAAACTAATTTATAAACATTACATTAAGGAATTGTATCGGTTGAGCCGTCGTATACCTGATAAGAAAATTTTATATTTCTATGCGAAAAATTCCGATTTTACATATAGATATGTACAAATACATAAATTAGTGTAATTATAGAAAAGAAGAGCATAGCTTAAGCAGTTAAACATTAAACAAAGAGAGAATTTATTTAAAACAGCTGGGCATTAAATAAAGTAAAATCTTACAGTAAACAGTTAAACATTAAATAAATATTATAACTAATTTGGTGCTAGTAGGTACTTTAATTAAGCTCCCAGATAACTACTATTAATGCTATTACACAAATATACACATATACTCTCAGGGAAATATTGGTCGTCGCTAAGCACTCAAAATACCGAATTCATTTAAGTCTCTCATATAATTATATAGAGAACATTCTCTGAGACCATGGACGCACCATGTGTCCAGAATGTAGCCATTCCTTACTGTCAAACAGGAACTGCAGGAACAGATATAAAAATTAAAGTCTGGTCGATTGTCAACAAATATGAAATCCTGAATGAAGTCATATGTTACCAGCCATTTCAAACGATTGTATAATTTGCTAGTCGAACTGAATACACTCATTCGCCAATATCTTGCTTTCAATATGACCTAAACTCTCCACATCACAATAAAATAACCAATCATTCATTATCATCATCCCTTCAAAACCAAGCATAACTAGCAAGGCCTTATCTAAGCCAGTGCAACACACAGCCATATACGATAGAGACCAACCGAAGGTTTCAGTTTCAGCCAAAACATCTAGTTGGTGTTCGTGAATTGTCACGCCACTTCGTTCAGCTAACTTAGGGTGAGTTCATTGCTCGTGATCGCCAGCTGAGTTCGCCCAAAGACTATTAAACATAATAATTAAGAACATTTCGCAGTGTCTTGTGTTTTTTTTTTGCAATTAAATTAATTGTGAAACAAAAAGTGAATTGTTATTTAAATAATTTATCATTAATTGTAAAGTATACAAAATTTTTAAGTTTTTATTTAACATTTGTTCTGCGCTAAGCTTTCGTTGGTTTTGTCGTGCGACAATAACTTCAATGGGAAAAAATGGGGTTATTGACATCTCTTGGCATATCCCTCCCAAGAAAGTGGATACAACTCCAAAACGGAAAACGTCGCCCGACATGCGACGGAAAAATAAAATCCAAAAGATTACACACATAATCGACCACGATGGCCCAAGCACCTCAAGTAATACCAATCGGTTCCAAATCCTTGGAGAGGCTATGAACGAAGGTGATGATGAAGTTTCTGTTGTAGAGGAGCAGAACAAGAACTCCCTTACAACCTCAACATCTACACCTCCACCAATTTTCGTTCCATTCGTGGGCAATATACAAGAGATGCAGCAGACAGTTGAGTCTGTCATCGGGAAAAATAGCTTCACATATAAATCAGGACGTGATGGTCAAGTGAAAATAATGGTTAAGGAGTTGGAAAGTTATAGAAACCTGATAAAATCTCTGGAAAGCTCTTAACTTAAATACCACACTTATCAAATTAAACAGGAGCGTTCTTTCAGGGGTGTAATAAAAAACTTACACTACTCGACAAACAATGAACTGATCACAAATCAACTGACATCACTTGGGCACACAGTTAGACAAGTTGTTAATGCAAGAAATCGAAACACGAAACTCCCCATGTCAATATTTTTCGTGGACCTTGCGCCAGCCAAAAATAATAAGGATATTTTTGACATTAAACGGTAATGAAACGCGATCGTGACAATAGAGCCACCAATCAAGTTCAATGATCTGGTTCAATGTCATCGTTGCCAAGAGTTCGGACATACTAAGCGATTTTGCAATAAAGCTTATAGATACGTTAAGTGTGGTGATGGACATATGTCCACCGACTGTACTAAGCCGAAAAACGACCCAGCAAAAGGCGCACATTGTGAAGAGAACTATACTGCATCCTACAAAGGATGTAGCATTTACATAGCGACTGTTGAAAACAGGACCTCAGGCAGTAACAATTCATATCAAGAAAAACATCATCCACGGCTAGCTGGTTAATCAAACATGCGCACTGACGGTGTCAGCTATTCCAATGCAGCCAGGGGCGGTGCGATCAACCCAACAAATTGGGACTCAACACAGAGGTATTAACTAAGTACATTGAGAACTTTATGAAAAAAATTATGATCTCACTCACTAACCAACTCAGCCAGATGGTTACTAATTTGTTTGCAAACTTATGCAAATAAATCTCCGAACCACCACTTGGAACGCTAACGGCCTGTGCTCAAATAGGCCTGCAGCTGAGCTCTATCTCAAAACTAACAATATCGATGTAGGACACCATTGTGACCAAAACCCACTTGTCATAGACCGTACTTTAAAATTAATGGCTACGATCTAATACACGCAAACCACCCGAGCGGGAGGCTTGAGGTGGTGCTGCAATTTTGATCAAATCTCGTATCAGTTTCTCTGAACAAACTCCTATCACACTTCAATGGGTACAAGCTGCAGTGATAAAAATTCACAGCTTACTTGGTGATTGAACTCTTGCAGCAGCTTACGTACCTTCTCGTAACACGGTGACGCAGCAAATGTTTGAACAACTTTTTGGTGGGTTCGGACTAAGATTCCTGGTAGGTGGTAATTTCAACGCTAAAAACACTTGGTGGGGCTCTTGGCTCTGCAATCCGAAAGGAATCAGTTTTTGCAGGTGCTTGCTAGCCCTGCAACTGTGTAGCCACTCCTCAGGTGAGCCAACCTACTGGCCAACCGACACTCGCAAACTACCTGATGTGTTAGATATTGCTATATCTAAGGGGATTGAGCCGAGCAAAATCATTACTGCAAACCAGTATACTAGTAGGTTTAATTAATAGATATCCTAAGATAGTACGGGCAAATACAAACTTAAGTCGGTATCGTTCCTTCTTAGAACGTACTATCGACCCAAACATCTATCCAAATCCTTCCAATGATATCGTCAACGCCGTTGAACTGTTTGCGCGAAACATTCACGAAGCAGCAAGTCTCGCAACCGGTTCATATAGTAAGATCTCACATACCAAAGCGAGACTTACATTAGACTTACTGCAGATATTGCTGATTAAGTCCGACTGAAAAGAAGACTTCGAAGAATTTGGCATACATCTAAAAACCCACGATATAAAACTGCTCTTAATCGAGCCACAAGAGAATTGAAGGAATTGCTCATGGAGTTGAGAAACAAAACTATCGGTAAATTTCTTGAGGAAGCTGAACCAGGAAGTATTGAGCATAATCTTTGGAGTGCGACAAGTTACCTCAAAAGACCAATAAAGAGGAAGGCACCTAATCAGAGACCAAGCGGAACCTAGTGCAGGACTAGCGAAGAAAAAGCTCAGGAATTTGCAAATCATCTAGAGCTCACTTTCACTCCGTTCGACTATTCTCTGCCCACAGATAAAATAAAGACACTGGAGTTTATCGATGCTCCTTGTCAGATGGACTTACCGATTAACGTTCTGGAGTCATCGAAGAAGTGCAACGCTTTAAAAAGACTAAATCTCCCGGCTATGGTAAAATAAACACATGCGCTATAAAAGCACTGCCTCGTAACGCTCTACTGCACCTTACGGCGATATACAATGGTATACTGAGGCTCAATCATTTCCCCTCTCATTGGATTTATGCTGAGATCATCATGATCGCCAAACCTGGGAAACCCGAACACAAAATGTGCTCTTATCGTCCAATCAGCCTGCTGGCTGTATTCTCTAAAATATTCGAAAGACTATTCTTGGCCCGACTATTGCCACTGCTGGACGAAAGGCGTATGATTCCGGATCACCAATTTGGGTTCAGGAGATCCCACGGGAACCCAGAGCAGTGTCAACGCGTTGTTCAACAAATCCTCAACACCTTCGAAGACCGACAGTATTGCTCAGCCACTTTTTTAGATGTACGACAAGCGTTTGACAGAGTGTGGCACCCCGGGATCTTATTCAAACACAAAACATTATTACCGGCACCTCATTACTTGGTATTGAAGTCCTTTCTTCATGGAAGAACTTTTTACGTAAGATGTGACGATAAAGAATTGGACATCAAGGCCATCCAAGCTGGAGTACCCCAGGATAGTGTGCTGGCACCCATTTTCTATACGCTCTTCACTGCTGACCTACCTATTTCAAGTGATGAAAGAATCCTGGTTGCAACATATGCAGATGACACTGTTTTTTTAGCTACTGATAACGATCCTGGGACAGCTTCAACCAATTTGAAGAATCAGATAAATATTCCGGAACCGTGGCTCAAAAGATGGACACCGTGAACACTGAGAAGTCTATTTATGTAACCTTTACCATGAATCGCAAGAGCTGCCCTCCTATAATTCTTAATGGAGACACGATTCCGGAAAGCACAACAGCAAAATACCTTGGATTAACTCTCGATAGGAAGCTTACACCATGGTAGCGTACTATTGCTTTGACTATTGCTCTCGATTCAAATGCTACTGCTGTGCTCTCGTAGCAAGCATTAATGCATCGGAGCAATGCTATACCAATACTACGGAGTAATGATACAGCAATGATCCGCAGCACAATGGTTCATTCTATTTGTGTAACTCGTTCTCATATATTGTATAATGAAAAAGAGAGAGACAAAAACTATTTGTCAAGTGTATGGCATTCATTCGGAAATGCCATTTTTTTTGGCATAAAGTCAAGTTCTCGATGAACTCGCACAAAACTCGAGTTCAAATCTACAACAGCTACAGGGAAAATGAATGAAATTTGCTGTTGTTGTAGTAAATTTGAACTAGAGTTTTGTGCGAGTTCATCGAGAACTCGCTCAGAACTCGGTAATATTATTGGTCACTCTGAGGCAGTGCTGCCAAGTTGTTGTTCATTTCCGGCTTTTTTTGGTCATTCTCGACACAAAACAATTTGAAGAAAATTTTATATTGTAATTTTTTTTAAATATTAATAAAATAAGTAGCAGGAATAAAAAAGGAAGCTGCAAGAATTATTTGCACACAATGCAAATTGTTCTCAATCATGCATTTCTCGCACAATTTCCATTTTAGTTTCTCACAATTGGCCACAACGTTCTATTTGTATGTATAACCAAAACTCAGAACTTTCAAAAGGTCACTGTGAACGGTTACCCAAAAACTCGCAACAGAATTTGCACTGTGAACGTAGTATAAGACGCCAACGCACTATTGGGAATTTGAACACATTTTTTTGGTATAAATTAATTACTCAAGGACAAAGCAAGATTTTTTATTCTGGTCTTTTGCGTTGGGTTCTTCAAATCAATAGCCAATGGTTTTGAAAAAAAACGGGGCGTGGCATCCAATCCTGGCTGTATTTTTTTTATTTTTTTTTATTAAATCAAATTATTTCATAATTTTAAAATAGAAGATAGATTGATTTGCGAAAACAAGAACATAAGCTTGTTGAAAAAATATTGTAGTTATCTCTAATCAAAAAGAGTTGGATCTTATTTATATATGCTTATCTCACCTTATGTTAAATCTCATGCTCTTAGGCTTTTCAATGGCTTATAAAATTTTTGTTTGTTGATCACTTTTGCTTTTCCGGACATGTAAACAGTAACTTAAGTACTGCTACAAGATCATCTTGTCCTCGCTAACGAGCAGCTATGCTTGCTGCTTTAACCAATAAAAAGACATTATTTTTTTTTTAAACAGCTCAAGATTTCTGCATTTTGACAATAAATTGGCACAAAATTGTCTGATTTCTTAGTTAAATATGTGTCACATATGCGTATGTTCCAGCCCGTTTTAAACCATTTTAAAATTTGTTCCTCCTTTTCGGATCGATCCGTTATATTTTTCCACGTTGCAAACAAATCCGTATTGTTCAAACTGTGGTTATACCCTAAAAAATTAAACTGCGGAAAAAGTGCAAAAAAGTGCACCTTGAGACAAAGAAAGCAGAATTGACGACTCTACTTGTTTAAAAAAGCGGCAGACCTATCAAGTGCTATAAAATCTTGTAGCGCTTTACAATGAGTAGTTTCATTCACAAAACTTTTTTTTGAGATACTTCGTTTTAACATACCATTATAAAGAGACCACATTAATTTTCGAATCGTATTTATCATTTATTGAAGTACCGTGACAATACCGCATCAATCGTCGTTTTATACTTTGTAGTACTGAGTTTTCGATCATTGGACATAGTCAAATCTAAAGCTTGATTCAAAAATTCAAGGATTTGCCAGGCAACATATAAATGGCAACTCCGATCCCTCTAGGGAAGTTAACGTGAATGTCCATATATGAAGTTACAATATCTGTATCTTGAGTATTATGATAAATAGCTACTCCCGCCGCTGTAATTTCATGTCTTTTGCAAGTTATAATTAAATTAAAATTCGGAATATCAATTGGTTCTTTGTTTTTGTCTTCATTGCACAACTCTGGTCTGTAATATTTCCAAACAAGCAAATACAAAACAAGAAGATGAGCGAATGAGCACAAAACTGAATAACGGTATAGCATGTCGGTAACGCGAATTCATAGTTTTACCCTCTACCAAAATCGCTCAACGCGCCTAAAGAAGTTTTCACTTCAAAAACACTAATGTAAGATTTCATACTACTGTGTATGAGATTTCACACTAGTGTGTAAGAGATTTCACACTATATACTAAATTTTTCTCTATCGCTCTCATGCTTAACGTTGTTGTTCTCGCTTGTTTGACCAGTCCGTTCTTATATTGTTGTTGTCTATGTCTGAACTATTTCCAAACAAGCAAATACACAACGAATGAGCACAAAACGGAATAACGGGATAGCATGTCGGTAACGCGAATTTATAGTTTTACCTTCTAGCAAATATCGCTCAACGCGATATGATGTTTTTTATTTTATCTGAAATAATTACTCGGCTTACTACGGGTAGCAGAGCATATATTCGATTTTTTTTTTTCGTGGTATCTTTTTTTCCAATGCTGCACATATTTAGAAAGTAAAGAGTACAAACATAAACAAACAAATCAAAATATTTATCTGTATGTAACATTGATAACTTCTGACGGATAACGTGTAAAAACGAACATATTAAGATTTGGGGGCAAGGTTCTGGTAAACGAGCCACGAGCTTTGCGCTCAAGACCACATGCTGCTAGAGGTGTCCCTGCTGTTAACCAAATATGTCGGATCTAGAGAGGTAAACTCGATAAAACTCGCAATCCCGGGTGTTTAACGGCCGTGACCATGGGATGAATAGCACAGTGTGAGTGTGTCTTATAACGGTGGATACCTGGCGACCTCCGGTTTTATTTTAGCCTTGCTGGGGTACAGGGGGCTATGCCACGGTTGACCTACTTTCCCCTACACACGTAGGACCAAATATGAACTTTAACAACAAAAACACAACATACAAAACAGGACAAGTTACTGGCCTCAAGCCAGGAATTATTCGCCGCTAACAGCGGGCAAGCTGCAGCAAGAACAACGTCGGTAGCTATTGGTTTTAGCGGCAAACCGTTGACGTCAGCAAACACGGTAAAAGATAGCGCCATCCGTAGCGCGGGAAGAACCTGTACCAAAAAGCTCTATTAATTTTAGGCAAGATTGCCAAGAATGAGGAGAGTGGGACGGTACATGAGTTTGACCACGCGGACAAAGCCAAATACCAGGCCGTGGTGAACGAGTACGAGGATTGTATGGCCACTCACGTGAAACCTGTAAAGGTGACTAAGCGTAATCGGTCACAGGATGCGTTCATTACGAATATGAGGAAAAGCAAAGTCGCCAAAAAAACGAATAAAGAAGGTCCCTCAACAAGTGCCAAGAGGCTTTCTAGCGACGTCGCTCGGGATGAGCTTATGGTGGCACTTATTGACGAAGTCATCAACGGCAAGTTACTACAGTTTCTGCAGCGGCAGAATCCTACCATGTCTATGAGTGACTGGATTGTCATCAAGGATGAGGGTCAGCAAAAGAGCAGCATGTCTCCCCTCCTCTCAATTAACGAAGATTCCGTTAAGGAGCTGGAGAAAACTGACCACAAAATGAGGTTCGGCGTAAAGTACGCCAAACTAAAAATTTTCCGATCATCAGACAAAGAGCCAGACGATTTGCAGGTTGCAAATAAGCTGATGGACGACCTGGTGCCACAGGAAGAAGCAACAAGCACGCCTAGAAAACCTTCCGATGCTGAAAGTCGTGCAGATTATCAGAGGCATTAGTAGAATGCTTAGTATGGTAGGATTCCTTGGTGAGGAGGACTTTGATATCTACATCGTTCAGAAGCCCTGGGTCAGAGGCACTGACATTCTGGGGATCAAGAACATACGGTACAGATTACTGTATCCTAAAGTATGTGCCGAGCCGAGAACATGTATTTTAGTCAAACACAATATCAATGATTTCCTTTTCCTCAATTCTGCACAGGTGATTTAACAACGGTAAAAATGGAAGTGTGAGAGAAGAGAGACAAGCTGGTAGCATCCGTCTACATGGAGTACAACTGGGATGCCCCACCAGATGACTGGAAAGTATACAAAGAGTGCCTCAAGACTTACAAAACAGCCACCAGGATGGCGAAAATGACGGATGGAAAGAATTTTGTGAGTCGCTCGAGCCTACTTCTGTTCCAGCAAGACTTAGTAAGGTTCTGTCCAAGGAACGGGTGAACCCCTCTTTCCTTAAAAAGGAAGATAGAACATGGACAGAATCATCTGCTGAAACAATTGATCTCCTACTTAAAACATACTTCCCTGACTGCAAAGATGTGGCAACTGGTTCTGAAGTATCCGTACGGCTACGACAATCTTCCCAAGACATTGACTCGATCTTTACAGATCAGAAGATTTTCTACTCCATCAATACTTTTTCACCATATAAATCGCCTGGCATGCTACATAAGCATCAGGACAAGGTAGTCCCTTGGTCAAGGACTATTTTTAGAGCGTATATTGTTTTTATCCATATACCAAGAGAAGAGTCAAGGTAGTATTCATACCAGAGGCAGGGAAGATTGGTCATGAATCCGCAAAAGATTTCAGACCAATCAGACTAACGTCGTTCCTCTTGAATACGATGGAAAGAGTATTGGAACTCTATCTTCGATCTGCTATTGATAAATATCCCATCTCGACTTGCCAACACGCATACCTCAAAGGTAGATCCACTGAAACGGCTCTACATGATGTTGTCCGCACGGCAGAGGGAGCGACTCACTACAAACAATACTCGCTGGCAGCCTTCTTAGATATAGAGGGCGCTTTCAATAATGTAAGCACGAGTGCTATCCACGATTCTCTAGCTAGGATTTGCGTAGAAGAAGACATTATAGAATGGATAGTAAATATACTGGAAACTAGAATAGTACGGTCAGAGCTAGGTCACTCGACTCTTGCTAGATATGTCAGTAGAGGGACACCACACGGTGGGGTAATCTCTCCTCTGTTGTGCCTTTTAGTCATAGATAATATTCTAAATGTATTGGAAAGGATAAACAACATCATGCAAGGAGCACTGAGCTCATTACGTTATATGAAGTAGAACTCTTGAGAGCTTGACGTGTTTTTTTTTTCATTCCGTGATATAAGTGATTTATTATCTATACTTTTAATTTCTTAATACTTAAATTCAGGTAATATTTATTTTGATCGTATTTTGCTTCTTTTAGTTGTGCACAAAAGTTAATTTGCTAACATTTTATAATTACATACTTTTTTTTTGGTACTTGTGTTTTGTTTTTGTGTTTTTCTCATTCTTTGCTCTTAAGCATCAAGTGCTATTGCATTGTTGTTTTATTTTTAAAAGCAATTGATTTTGCTTGTTGTTCATAACGTCTCCGTTATATTTTTCTTTTCTTTGTGTAGAAGGCCCATAGGAATTTATCGTTTTTTTTTTTTTTGCTTTTTTTACTATTTTTAATTTCTGTGTTTTCAATTATGCAGTGCTGCAACGGTCTATGTTTTAAAAAAGATTGTTTTGATAGTGACAAAAATCGTGCTGTCACATGGTGGATGTGCAATAATATTGCCCATTTAAAATGTCCTGGGTTGTCCGGCGGGGACCATGACAGGCTTTATGGTAATAAGTCTGTGGTGGTACCACATGGACTTGTCCAGACTGTTAAAAAGGACAATCAGATTTTTCAGGTATGTACCGGCGGGTGCGTAACCAATTTTTAAAACTTAAAAATCTTACTTCTCAATTGTCGAATGCTTTTGAAAGTTCATCAGATCTTCTTGGGAATTATGATTTTGATCTTCCTTTACCTTTCCTTTCACCCTGTCCTATGCCCAATAGTGATTCATTTTTACATTTTTCTTTGCACTCCTTGTCCATGCCTACAAACTCACCCGGTACTACTAATACTTTACTTGTCCCAAATACCACTCCTAATCTACAATTACTATTGCCCTCTGTGACATCCCTTGCATTTCCTGATCCTCCACTTCATTCTTCAAATCGTGATTCTTTGTCCTCTGCCTCATCCCTCTCAGTGCCTCCACTGGCACTCAACACTACTCCTTCCATGCCTACATCTAATTTAACTTGTGCAAATTCACTTGTAGCTTCTAAATCCCCTCCTGTTGTTTCTTTTGTTGCTCCACGGCGACAAATCTTCATTTCTAGGGTGGCAGCTAACACAACCTGTGATGATGTTGTTTCTTATATAGAAGCCAAGTTAGAGGTAAAGGTGACTGTTCAGAAATTTAATTTTTCTAACCCACGTGATATTGCGTCCTTTAAATTAAGTGTCCCCGACAACATTTTTAATATTGTTTGTGATCCAAAAGGCCTGAGCACGCCGTTGTTCATGAATTTAAGCCTCGGAGTAAAAATCTTCGTCCGACTGTTAGTGTGACCTCTACTAGTTCTTCTTCACTATCGAATACAATTTCAAAAAACTAATTTCACCTTCTGAAAATCTTTCTGTTCACTATCAGAATGTTAGAGGTCTTCTTTCTAAACTTGACGTTTTGTAAAGGGATAGTTTCTCCTTTGAAGCTGATGTTATAGCGTTTTCAGAGTCATGCCCCAACTCTGATATTCGTAGTAATGAAATTTTCTGTTCAAATTTCGTTACATATAGAACAGATCGCCGTAATCGCCGTGGTGGTGTACTCATCGCTGTTATATCACACTTACGATCGGAATTAGTAGATCTGAACTTTCCAGCTAACATTGAGTTTATTTGTGTGAAGTTATTTTTGCCACATGAATCTATCTTAATATCATGTTCTTATATTCCGCCTAATTCCATTTCGGAAATTTATTTGAGCCATGCCAGTGTTATTAACGCATTTAATAATATTCTTCGAGACCGTGACTGTTTTATCGTGCTAGGCGATTTTAATCTTCCATTAATTTTTTGGTCCTTTTCCAGTACATCGAGTTATTACTTCCTTCAGCACATGATGATTTCTTGTGCAACATGTTTGAGCACTCTTTGTTTCAAATGAACTCTCTAGTAAATTTTTTGAATAGTTCACTTGATCTAGTGTTTAGTAACGATTTCGCTGGTATTTCTGTGTCTAGATTTCAACCATTATGTCTTCCTGAGGATTCTTATCATCCAACATTGGAAATATCCCTGTCTGTAACCTGTCCAGCATCTGCCTCTACATCTATGTGCAACCGTCTGTTTTGTTTTCATAAGGTTAACTTTGCTCAACTAAATGTAATCTTTCTCGGAACTGATTGGTCTTTCCTATTTAATTGCAGCTATATGGCTACTACTATTAATTTTTTTTTATGCAACGGTATACAATACCTTCGTTGCCAATGTCCCCTATATAGTTGATTCGATAGTATCTTATAAACCACCTTGGTTTACAAGAAGACTTTCTAACTTGAAGAACATTAAGTCGAGGTTAAATAAAAAATTTAAGAGAACTGACTCTTCTATTGCTTTTGCTAACTTTTGTGTAGCCCGGGCTAATTTCCTTTCCCTAAATAACTTCATAAACTTATTACTGGTATTGTTGATTCGCCGTTGCTTTTGAGTCAACATAGTTTCTGTGTCCAAGTCGTACCTCAAGAAATTTCGTCCCTCTTGCTGTAAGTATGTCCACAACTAATTTTACCTCACACGATCCATTTCGTGTATTATGTTTAAATTATAACAAACTATATCCTTTCTCCTGAGATTTCGCCAAACGCTATCAATGCTCTGGTTCTGGATCACCTACGCTTCTCCATCCACCGTGATTGAACCTGGCCGTTACAATTTTTGATGTCTGTCTCTGACCACACATGGCTATGAGTAGGGGCATAGCTAGCCATTTAACAAATAACATTCCCCCGCCGGGTTAGAGACGGATATATTTTATAATATAGTTTAGTAGTTTTAAGTTTTATTGAGATATTCCTTATTGTACTATTGACAACTTGGATTTTTTGTTGACAGTCAGTTGTCATACATATTTGAATAAATAAGTAAATAAATAAACTGTTAAAGTGGGCCACAGGATGTGGACTAAACGTTAACCCGAGCAAGGCGGAACTGATACTTTTCACAACGAAGACTAAAATACCAAGTTTCCGCCTTCCTATTCTGAATGGACAACAACTTCATCTTTCAGACAAGGCCAAATACTTAGGAGTTATGCTAGATGCAAAACTAAATTGGAAATCCATTTGGAATTGGAAAAAATCCTTTTACTCTTGCAAGAGAATGTTTGGTAAGAGATGGGTTCTTCGCCCTTACATAACAGCATGGATGTATACTGCAATTGTACGTCCGATACTAGCATATGGTGAAATTGTTTGGTGGCCAGCTCTAGGAAAGGGCTATGTAGTGCACAAACTAATCAGTGTGCAGAGGACAGCCTGTGTGGGAATCACAGGTGCTATTCGCACGTGTCCCACGGCAGCGCTGATCTCCACATTAAAAACAATGTCTGCAACAGCACAGTAAGACTGAAAGAGACTTGTTACTGGTCAGAACGATCCTATGGACATAGTATGATACCAGGAGTGGTCAAAAATCCTATGTTTAACCATTGTGAAATCTAAGCTCATAAGGGAATGTAAGATGGCGATAAGCGATCTAAGTCGTGGAGCGGATGTCACTCTCTTATAGATTTCCGGCCATAGGAACATTGAGGGAAATGAGTAGGCTGAACGAACTTCCTCGCTTTGGTGCACCTCTTGATTTATCGCTAGCGGTAAAAGTCCCGATTCCACTGGCGGTTGTCAAGAGGAGCAACTTCCTGCTTTTCCTTCAACAGGCTAATAATATAATAGGTCTTTTAAACTATTCAATAGAAGACGCAAAGATACCGCAAGACGCACAGCGGTTTTTACTGGTCACTGGTGTGTTGGGACTCACGCGGAGAGACTGAGTAGTCCCTTCAGGAGCCTTTGTAGGAGTTGTGGTGGCGTGGTGGAAAGGGAATCACTCACCCACTTTCTATATCAATGCCCAGTACTGGCGAGAACTAGAAATAAGTTCCTGGGCAAATTTATTATCGATAACCTCTCGGACTTTTCGCTCACTGGTTTTGGTGACCTTTTAAAATACCTAAACTCTACGGGATGGATTGTGTTCGGCGAGGAAGTGGTTTCGAAACGGCACTTAAGTGCTAATTGTGGCTTGGTAGTTGACTATACAAGTCAGCCACGTTAACCAACCACCAACCAACCAAGATGTAACATGTGACAGAGCAACATTTAATTGGCCGTGTGAAAAATGAGTATTAATTACTCAGTCCCAGCAACTTTTAAAGTTTAACCCTGTGCTTTTTTAATAGTCATTCCAACAAACTGAAATACATTCGCAGGCTTGCCAACTTGATGGTAAAGTTAAAAGTCAGTATTGGAAGTAAGTTGGCAAGCCTGAATAACACTTATGAAGACAATTGAAATTCAAGCCAATATTCGAAAAAACCTTAATGAATTGTAGACCTAAAAGCTTTCTCATGAATCACTCCGTTTTTGTTTCTTTAGTTTTCCTCTACCATCAATTCCACTATATCCCTGCCACGCATCTGTCACAGGTGTAGCCGACCCTGAGACAAGTCACTGCGCAGATGACTGCTTCTGATGCAGGGGAGAAGGACAGGAGATTTCTTCTATACTATCAATATCGCTCTCATTGTCAAAGAAGTTGTTATTGTTTGAGTAATTAGCTGTTGTTGGGTTCCATGTTTTCGGGCCACCCAGACACTGATGTTGGGTATTAACTCGAATGTCCAACGCCCCTTTGTTGAGCTTTGCCAACGCTCCTGCCAGTAGGCAGTTAGTGTGTCGCCCTGATCATGTGTGGCAGGCTCTGCCCGTCTCAAAGCATATATCGCCGCCAACTCATTAACGTCCATGTCCACCGGTTTACAGTTTGCAATGACGCTTATTGCGTCATCTGAAATCGTTCGGAACGCGCAACATACCCTTATCGAGTTGAGTCGATACATGGAAGCAGCTTAAAGGAGCTGCGATAATGTTTGGTTGCACCGGACCACACTGGTGCAGCGTATCGGATAATCGATTTGCTAACTGCCGCAAGCAGCTCATTCACTGGTTGTCTGGGTCCTCCAACATTCAGCATAAGCCTTGCTAGTGCTGCGTAGGTCTTCGACGCTTTCTCGCTTGAAAACTTGAGGTGATCCCTGAAGTTGAGACGACAATCCAGTAAGACCTCTAAATATTTAATGAAAGGTGCGGACGTTAAGTCTTGTGCCCCGACTCGAATGTTTAGGGTTTCAAGATTCTTCCTGCTGCTGATTAGAACTAGCTGTTTTGTGGTCCGCTAACTCTAGACCAGTCTGCCAAAGCCAATTTTTAATGTTTACAACGGATGAGTTGCATTTCCCTGGAGTTCCGGAGCGTCTTTGCCACTGCAACTACTGCAATGTCATCTGCGTAGCTAATTATCTCTACTTCATCTGGTAGAGGCACGCTGAACACTCCGTCGTACATCACATTCCATAAGATTGGGCCGAGCACACATCCCTGCGGTACACCAGCAGTAGTGTTGTACCTTTGTGTGCCTATTTCTGTGTTATATAGAAGCGTTCGATTGCTCAGGTATGACATCACCATTCTGAGAAGATACTTTGGTACACGGAGATTCTCCAAGGAGCGTACTATATTACACCATCTTGTCGAGTAGAACGCATTTTTAATATCTAGGGTAACTACAGCGCAATACTGTTTTGTGCCCCAGAGCCATCGTTAACCAGCGATTGCATTCAGAGCGATATCACGGACTCTACTTATTGCATCGATGGTACTCCTGTCCTTCATGAAACCATACTGGTTTTTGTGTAGTCCATTTAGACCCTCTGTGACCAATTCGAGACACCGACAGTATCTTACCCATTGTGTCCAGCATACACAGTGGCCTATATGATGATGGCTGATCCGGCGGCTTGTTACCTTTCGGTATCAGCATCAATTTCTGCCGCTTCCAGCAAGAGGGAAAACACCGTCTTCCAGACACGTATTCAGCACTCTACGGAAGACGTCTGTATTCCTCAGTATTGCATGTTTTAGGACACTGTCGGGGATTCCATCCAAGCCAGGGGTCTTCTTGCTGCCTGTTTTTTAGGAGGCGTCCAGAAGCTCATCTTCCGTAATTGTGGGAATGGGTTCCAAGACAGCCTCCCTTGTCCAATGTGTGCGTTCATGTTGCGGGAAGAGGTTTCGCACAATGTCTAACATAACTGCTGCACCGATCGGCGCTGGGCCGGCGACTCCTCCCAGGCGTCGTTTGACCAGTTTGTAAGCTCCTCCCCAAGGGTTATTGTTGAGGTCTTCACATAGGCCCTGAAAGTGTATGCCTTTACTCCTTTGGTACATTTCCGCAACTCAGCACGTTTCGCCTTGTATTCGGCCTGCCGACGTACAAAATTGTCTTATCCCCTTGCTCTTTGCGCTTCCCTTCTAGATCTGATGCACTCCCTTCTAAGCTGCGCTATCTCAGCACTCCACCAATAATTTGGTGTATGACGATTATTTCTTCCTTTCCTGGGCATTGAGGCATCGCATGCATCAGTAACAGCTTTCCTTAGGCCCTTAACTTGTTGCTGTGCAGATCCCTGCAAGTAAACTCCTTCCAGCATGTAGTCTATCATGGATATGTCTAGCATGCCTACTTTCCATCCGTTCTTTTGAGCTTTCGGACTTAGTCTACAGCTACGGCGAGGACATGCATTCGTGGTGTTTATTTCGATTGCATTGTGATCGCTGAGTGTGAGGACGTCTAGTATTTCCCATTTTGAGAGGTGGGCAAGGTATCTACTGGCAAAACTAAGGTCAATGAATGACTCCCCGCGGCTATTCTGGAAAGTCACCTTGTTACCCGTATTGAGGAGAGTGATGTCAAATGCCTCCAAGATAGCCGAACCTCCAGCATTAGTTCTGGTGCTTCCCCATTCAATAGCCCAAGCGTTGAAGTCCCCAGCAATTAGAAGAGGGGATTTTCCACGAGCATTGCATACGAGAACGTCAAGGAACGCATTGAAAGTTGATAGGTCGTCACTTGGTGGTGCGTAGCAACTGAAAATGTGGATCTCCATTATAGTTGACGCAATTGTTGCGTGTGCATTGTGTCGGGAGTGTGAAGGGAAACATTGGATTAGCGCAGATGGCGCTGTTTTTGCAATGTACTCAAAAGCTGGCAAGTCTTGCATCCCTTAGGGTTGGGAATGTGTGGGACCTTGACTAAATGTCAAGAAATGTCAAGTTCACTGGGTAGGTTATAAAGATCGAATATAATCGAAATAATGACAGTGGATTTTGGGATGCTATCCATGTTTCTGGTAAATTTGAAAATATCATGTACATTCTGAGACTTTAATTCATTAACAATTTCAGCTTCAGGGATATTATTCAGATTTTCAGATTCAGCCCTTTATGGTGCCTTTCACAAAGTTGAGGATGTCGTGAAGTATACACTCAATTTCACATATAACAGGTTAAGTCGTTATTTTTAAGATTTTGTTCAGTCACTGGCTTGCTTTTAACTAGCATTAACAAATAACCATCGCGGAGTGTGTAGATCGAAATTATGTCTTTGCAAATAACATTTAAAGCACGATGTACTGCAAAAAATAATTCGGAAATGTGTTTTTCGGCAATTTTGGAGGCAATGAATATAAAATTTGGGGTTTTGTTGTACAATTTTTTTTTGCTTTAGGGTTGGTGTAGGAGAATCGTTGTAGGGGAATCGTTGTTGAATGGTTTGTTCCACGGAGCGACCAGTATGAACTGCTATTTTATCGTAGACCCAGGGGATGTGATTTTCAGCACCGCTGTGACAGAGCAGATTCAGCCAATTACACCGATACGATTTAAAACACTTTTCACTTGGTTTTCATTCCACAATTTGCTTTATTAAGTTTACTTGACACTTTATTAATTTTACTTGACAAGACTTAGTGTCTACTTTAATAATTTTACTTGACAAGACTTATTTTCTACAATCAATCAACCTTTCTAGATTTCCCTCAAAACACCAACTCACTATCATTCGTTAAACACTGACTGTTGGAGGAGGATTAAGATCTGGCAACTCATTTACACCAGGTGATGTGGTGAATAAAAAATAACATCGGAAATCAGCTGTGAAGGAGAAGCAGAGTGAAGAAAAGAGAGAACGAAGCTATCCTACAACGGACACGAAAAGAACAACACATCAGCTGTAACAATATATAACATATAACACATAAATTCTGTAATCAACCACTACAATTTTCACACCAGCCGAAATTACTGAATAAATTACTAAGCACGTATCGTACAAATCGTCTCTAAACTCTAAGGTGAAGTGTTTTATTTTCTAACAATTTACTACACGGCAACACATCCCACGACGAGGTGCGTCCCTGGTACTTTTATACTTTTTCTTTCCTATAGTTCTCTTCTTTAACCTATTTTTGTTTTTTTTTCGTTACATTAAGTTTATTTTTATTATTGAAATTCGATCTATATGTTACTCTTCCCCCCTTTGGATAAGCGATACTTCTGGATCGCAATATTTCATTCAAATTGCAAGGTCAGCTATGCTTGGAATGATATAGAGTTGAGTTACATTTATCTTTAATTTTACATTGTCTACATAAACGGGCTTTGTATTTGAAAATTCTTGATTAAATATTTTTAATCAACAATTATTGAAATGTATCAAATAATTACCGTTTAATGTTTTGTTATAACTTATGCAATTTGTTTATAATTTTTCATTTAAGATATTTTTCAGTAATATTGTTTGCTCATCTATTGGTAGTGTTTTTGAATTTTTATTTATAACTAGACGGCCTGGCAAACTTCGTTTTGCAACAAAAGCAATGTGTTTGTAATGTTTATCTTCGGCCGCTCTCAATCGAAATTTTCATATCGATCGTTGTGCTTGCTTTGTGGGAGCCACACATTTGCTCTCTTTTGCTTGATTTACTACAACAATAACAAAAACAACACACAATTCAAGAAGTAATAATGCAGTAACCATGGTGTAAGAAAACAAGGTGCCGCCAATTTTTTACCGATATGTGTCGTTCTCAGCAAATGATCCTTATTTCGTGATTTTTACGCTGCACAACACTATCATATGTTCATTGTTTACATATTAACATATGTGCATATTTAACTGCTTGCAAAGTATATGAAAAATACAAAATTTACTGTTTTATTGTTTAATTCAGTATTTTATTCAATTTACACCGCATTTTCAATTTAAATTTCTTTTTAATAATTTTATTTTGAACACAATTTCTCCGAACACAGCTGATCAAAGCGCAAAAAATTGATTTAATAACACTAATTTTTACATTTTCAATGCATTTTCACGTTGTGTTCAACACTAAATGCGTGTTTTTCAGCGTTTTAATACACTGATGATAGTTATTCACTAAAAATTGAGATTGAGCGAATTTTGAGAGCGTAACAAGCCAAATTGGCGTCACATTGTTTTCTTACACCATGGCAGTAACGATAGAAAAGATAAATAAAATTTTTGTGTGTGGATTTGCCAAATTAATAATAACAACAATTTTGAGAGCAAACACAATTTCGTGAGCGTACTCAGTTATTAATGAATGAGGGGAAAAATGCAACAATAACAACAATCGAAGAAAATGCAAGAGGAAGCACAGCATTAACAACGAAAAAACGTAAAAATCTTTTTGTGCTTGGTCTTGCAAAAACTTAATACTAAAAAATAGTATATTAACTTTTAAAAAATGAAAAATAGTATGCAATTTTGTGCATTAGGATTTATTTGTTCTTTTAAAAAAAAATCATCAAAATTGGTTCAGCCGTTTTTCTTGATAATGAGCATTTCAGTCATATATTTATTATTATTATAAATATATATTCGATCGAAATATTCAAATATTTGCTCTGGTACTATGTCTATTTCTTTTCCTAACATATCTGGTAGCCAACTGTATTTTTATAGTTTCAAAACTTTTTGGAATTTTTATTACTAGCATTAATTTTTTTTCTTGATTTTCGATTACTGCTGTTCTTAAGATGTCTATGTTATAGTCATCTATTTCTTGTTTTGTCAGTAAATTCGGGTTTGTTCCCCCTCTCTTTGCTGTTACTATGAAACTCTAGATTTGGACTATGTGATTTTTTAACATTGTTATCATGAGTAGTTTTTCGTGAAACATATTTTTTATCATTATGTCGGTTATTGTCTTGTCCACATGATTCATGTGATCTAGTATTTCACTCTGGTCTTTGGTTATAGTGTTTTTTATTAGTTATATTGTTTTCTCTAATTGATAATTAATTTTTATCTGTTGGTTGAGATTTGTTATTGAGTTATGTATATTAACATCTACTTTATTAAAATGGTTTAAGATGTCTTCTTGATCTGTACTATCCATTCTTCCAAAAAGATACGTAGTGGCATGTCCTTCCATATCAATCAGTCCTCGTCTTGCTCTGTTTTTTGGTGTTGTTGTTTGAATCTTACTCTTTAACGTCTCTACTTTCTTTTGTATATAGTTACTTTGTTCTGTTGTCAAAAGTCCTGTATTATCGTTTATCATTTTTACTGTCTGAATTAATTCGTATGTGCCTATTATATGTACTATTAAGTCCGAATTAGTAGCTATTAGTTTATTATTAGTGTTAATCTTAATGTATCCGGATTGTTCCTGGATTTCTTGTACGTCTATGCTTGCTTTAGTGATCCCCGCTGTTATTATCAACATGTACAGGATCAGCATCTGCAAATTTATACGTTCGTTTAATGTTAGTTGTATAAATATTTCTGAGGTTAGCTTTTTTATATTTTGGTTGTTCTTTATGTCTTTATAAGTTTATCCTTTATTTTAGTGAAGTCCACTTCCTTATTCTGTATTTTCATTGGTGAGGTCTGTGTTGTGTTATGTGTTCTTTCATTGTAGCATCTTACTGCTAATTGTATGATACGTTTTGGCAAAAGTTTGGGTTGTTCTATTTTGATAATACGAAATTTTTCTGCTATTGAATTATGGAATCTTTCGATATCTCCATTTCCTGTATGTGAGTTGGTTGTGTGAGATGTAATGCTATTTGTTCTCGATTTACTAATTCTTGAATTCATTGTCAGCTACTATTTTCTTTTTTTAAAGTAAGTACGTTTTTGACATTCAAATGATACACGAATCCAAACTTTGAAAATTTATCTATTATTATTAAAAAATTATTTTTCAGTATTGTATATGTGTCAATGTGTATTATTTCATTGAGATCGCTTGGTGTTTCTGTTATATTAAATTTTTCTTTTATTGGTCCCCTATCATACTTTACTAACTTGCAAAGTTGACAATTTTTTATAACTCGACATATGAACTCTAATAATTTTGGAAAATAAATTTCGAAGTTTAATGTTTGAAAAGTCTCATTAATTCCTGAATGACGACTTTCTCTGGTATGATATAATGATATTTGTCTTATTACTTCCTCTTCATCTTGTATATCTCCGGCTTTATAAACACATTTGACGAACTACGAGTACACCCTTTTATCATTTGAAAATACTTCTTGAATTTGTTTTTGTAATATATAATACAACCTATCGCTGAGTTTTGAATAAATGCCTACCTTTCCTTCAAATTGATATTGCTTGAGAATGTCCCCACATTTTTCTAATTCTTTTTCTTCTAAATATATACTTTTGTTTCCATGTAATTCTTCTACAGTGTTAATTTTTTATTTTACCAATATAATTGGAATTTTGTATTTATTTACGATCTCCTCTTATATTCCTACTACTGCTTTTCGCTGAGTGTACTGTTGCATTTACTTCACTCGTCTCATCTTCTAGTTCGTTCAATCCCACTTCTAAACTTTGTATCCGTTTCTTCTTTCTCAATTCTCGACAAAAAATCTGCTACTTTGTTTTGCTTTCCTTGCAAATAGTCCAATGTATATTCATAAGCGTTCAATTTTACTAACCATCTTTGATGTCTGCTTGACATATCTTTTCCTCTAGCTTTGTTACTAAAAACTTTAGCGGTAAATGATCACTAAATATCTGGAATTTCCTACCATATAAATAAAATACGTTGCAGCCCATATTTTTGCTAGAAATTCTTTATCCGTTGCTGAATAATTTCTTTCATGTTGATTAAGTGTTCTTGAGGCATAACAGATTGGATAATTATCCTGAGTAAGACGGATCCTAGAGCTACCTCTGATGCGTCAGTTGTTAAAACAAAATGTTTTTCAAAATCTGGGTATCTTAAGATGGGATGTTGGGTAATGATCTGTTTTTAATTCAATTCAATTTATTGCATGTTACTAATAATATGTACATTTTCTTATGATATCTTAAAATAAAGAGTTTAGGCTTTCGCTACCTTCACAACTAAATTATATATAAACGGGTAATATAAGCTTAGTTTTTATAATAATTAGTTAATAATATCGAATTAATGTGGGGAAAAATTTATCAAAAACCCACATAGACTGTTGTTGAAAACTAAAACTTAAAACTGAAACTTAAATCTAATAATGTCTAATAATATCATTGATATGCGGATAAGTATCTGCATCTATCATTGAAGATCTGGTTAAGCCGGAATAGCCTGTCAACTACTTTTTCAACATTGGCTTGCTTATGCAAGTCGGAGGTAGAGTGATGCCATGGTAGGCCGAAAATCATTTTAAGCCATTTGTTTTGCACAACCTTTAATTTGTTAAAATGGTTTCGAGCAAAATCCGCCCAAACCGGGGCCCCATAGAATATTATAGCTTGGAAAAGTGATCTGAAGAGGTACATTTTGCTCTCAATATTCAAGCGAGAGTTTTTGTTTATGAACAGAGTTCTAATGGAGACGTTTACTTTATTAATGATATAAGCGATGTGGTCCTTAAAAATGGTTTTAGGATCTAGGACAACTCCTAGGTATCTTATGTTATGTTATGTTCCCAGTGTTGTGGAGATTTAATGGCTTTTTTGATTTTGTCCGGATTAATCATTATTTTCTATTTATTAAAGTAGACATGATGGGTTTCAAAAGCAACCTGCAACTTAGTACAGATATCAGATGGTAAAAGCCCACAGCAGAAAATCGCTGTATCATCAGCGAAAATGGAGGCAGAGTAACCATAGAGAGTTGGGAAGACAGAGGTATAAATGTTATACAGTAAGGGGACAGGCAGGATTTTTGGGTGCAGAATGTGCGAGGCCAATCTGAACTGCAAACGAACGGTCGCTTAAAAAGTTCTGCACAATTTTTATCAATTCGGGCGGAAAATTTAAGAGTGTCATCTTGTAGATAAGCCCATTGTGCCACACGGAGTCGAATGCAGCTTTGATATCCAGAAGAATCATGCCAGTGGAGTTCGCACATTGAAAGTACTGTTTAACGATCTTCTTAACACGGACGAGCGGATGCACTGCGTTATGTTCCTTGCGAAATCCGAACTGCTGATTTGGGAGAATTTCGCTATCACTTACAAATCTGTTGAGCTTGTCTTTGATGACCTTTTCTAATATTTTGCTCACAGAGGAAAGTAGACTTATTGGTCGATAAGAGGATGGAGACTCAGCAGGTTTCTGGGGCTTTTATACTGGCACAACTTTAGAAGTTTCCCAGACACGAGGAAAATAATCAAAACGGATACAGGCGTTAATAATGACTATTAGAAGACGGATCTCACTACGTGGGAGTGCTTTCAAACATATGTTTTTTATCTCGTCAAGACCAGGAGCCTTTTTTCGCTTCATCTTTTTAGGGTTCCGTACCCATAGGGAGCTAACGGGACCCTATTACTAAGCTTACGATGTCCGTCCGTCTCCTGCTCTATCTCATGAACCCTAATAGGTAGAGAGTTGAAATTTTCACAGAGTGTGTAATACACTTGTGTGTAGAACTAAAAATACACATTTTTAGAAGCATTCTTTTTCAATTTAACCTTTTGTTTAACAAAAAATTTTTTTTGTAGTATACTTTTAAGCTGGTAATTGTAGTATACTTTTAGGCTGTTAAATATGCACGTAATTTAATATTTTAGGCAAAAAATCTTACCCTCCGTGTGCGAGTCCAACTCACACTTGGCTGATTTTTTATTATTTTCGAGACTGTCCCAGTCTTAATAAGATAGGAACTTTCAGGGCTAATGAGTGTAGAATTGAGAGCACGCATGCAATCACTGACTTCTGCTTCAGTATTTGGGTCATCTGTTTTAATTTTTCAAAAGCATTTACAAAGTTCGGATCCATTAGATTTATTTTCTCGTCTTTCTCTAAACATTTAGTCATTGAACTAGCTACTTGAGCATGACCTTGAATGAATTTCCTATAATACCCTGTCAAACTTAAGAGACTTTTGATTTGCTTTTCTGTTTTCGGAATTTTTACTTGTTGAATTGCTTTGACTTTTTCTGGATTTGGTTTTAACCCGTCTTAAGTTAAAACATGGTCTAAAAATGGATTCTATTTTCCCATAAAACTACACTTGCCTATTTGTATTTTTAAATTATAGTTTTTTAATGCTTTAAATATTTGATCCATATTATCGATATGTTCTTGTAATGGATGCACTGAAAATTAAGATGTCATCTAAGTAAGCAACACAAATTTTATTGATGGAATCTCTCAAAACATCGTTCATTAACCGTTGAAACGTTGCTGGTGCATTTTTGAAACCAAAAGGCATTCTCACAAATTCATATAATCCATGTGAGGTTACAAAAGCTGTATTACATCTGTCTTCTTCCCTTACTACAATTTGATGGTAACCTTTAGCTAAATCAAGTGTTGAAAAGTAATGAGCTTTTCCTAATTTGTCCAATATTGAATCTATATTGGGCAACGGGAATTTATCGTCTAAAGTTATGTCATTTAACTTTCGGTAATCAATCGATACTTTTGTTTCCCTGAATTATATATTTTATTTGGAATTACTATTAATGGACTTGTATATCTTGAGTTACTCCTTCTTATAATTCCCTGATTTTCCATCGCAGTAATCTGACTTCTAACTTCTTCCTCACATTCCTGTATAACTTTGCATTTATTTGTTGATCTGTTGTTGTTCTTATCTCATGTTCTACTGCATGGGTATGAGTTAGTTGGTCTCCTTCTTTAAAAAACAATGTCCTATATATCTATAGTAATTTATTTAATGCTTTTCTTTCTTCCTCATTTAAGTGTTCGTTCCAATGATGAACTGATATTTTCTGTCGGACCCAAATGGTGCAACTCTCCATTTACATAAGGCATTTTCATCGAAATTGAATTCTGTTGAGTACGGAGTGTATATTTCTTCTGTGAAATAATCTTTTTTATTTATAGTTGTGAAAAGAATTGGTGTTGATTTGTTTTTTTGAAGTCCTTTATTTCTTGACTTACTAAACTAACGTTTATTGTTCCAGAGTCTACAAGTGCTAATTTTTTTTTTATTTTGTACGGTTATTTGAAGAATTGGGGCTTTATTGTTTTCCGACGATAGTTTGTAAAAAAATTATTTATTTCAACCATATCACCACTTACCGTTTTGTGAACGTTCCTCAGAATTCGTAGTATGGTATCTGTTTTGTGTTGTGTTTGGTGTAGCTTGATGTATGTTAACATTATCAATTTCCATCGGTATTGGATGATTCCCAAATCTTCCCGTTCGGTTATAAGTATTGTAAGTTCTATTATTATTATTGTTCCTCTGATAATTAACACTCTGCCTTTTTTGTTGCCCTGACGGATTAGACAAATTCTGTCTTGATTGACCCGAATTATGAAATTGTCTTGATTGCATTGAATTATTATTATTATATCTGTTGTTAGAATTTCTATATTGATTGCTGTTAGTATAACTGTTATTATAATGTTGTTATAATTATAAGTTCTGTTATTATTGAATGGTTTCTGTTGTGTACTGTTGTTTTGTCAAAGTATCTGTACTCACCTGGAATACAGCTATCGTCAAAGTTAATTGTGTTTAATTCTGTAATTATTGCTTCATATGTTCCCATATGTTGGGCTGAGTAAGCGTACCTTGCGACATTCGTTTCACCGTATTTACTAACAGTGATTCTACCCCATTCCAATTGTACAGTTTTATCGTTTTTATGAAATATACGTAATTCATCCGCAATATTTTTAAATTCTATCACTTACAGTTTTCACTTTGATCACCGTTATTTTGTAAAATAATTCCTGCGGTGTCATCCTTGGCTGAAAACGTTACCTCAGCTTAGTTTAGATAGCCTCGTAGTTATCAACTGCTGCTTTCGCTGTTCCTCGAATCTTTTCAAAGTAGATAGCCGTTACTACCGCCCTTCTGTGTCCTTGGTCTTTGATTTTAGCCAGATTGTATTCAACATTCTGGATGAACGCTGACATCTTAATATCTCCTTCACCATTGAATGGAGTGAGGTGTTTAATCTCGAATAGTTGCATTTCCCTCCCGTTGATTGGATTAGCTAAGTTATTTGTTGATACTTGTGCTAAAACCCTAACAACATGTTGAGTCTCTGCCATTGCATTTAATAATGTTTCCAGAAGTTGTTCCATCATGAAATTTTGTTTTTATCAGCAATGTTCGCCGTCGACTGCGCCAGTTACGTAATCCTGGTTCGGCTTAAGTCTTTATTTTGTCTTCGTTAGGAATGAAGTACGAGCTAACTTCCCAGGTGGATACCGGTTTGCTGGAATTGGTGTAGGGGAATCGTTGTTGAATGGTTTGTTCCACGGAGCGACCAGTATGAACTGCTATTGTATCGTAGACCCAGGGGATGTAATATGTGTCCTTCTTTTACGGACAGACTTATATTTAAATATGACAGTTATGTGTCATTCTTTCTTAAGACAGACGGACTTATATTTATTTAAGTGAGCTTTTGCTCACTCCAGTGGAATCCGTAGTTGCCAGTTCTGCTTCTAAGAAAGGCCTCGGATCAAACCAAATAAGGAGGGGCTTAAAGCGAAATCGCAATATAAAGCTGCGGTGAAAAGCTGTGGTCGTCTCAAAGGCAAAACCAACCTGTCGAAGGAGGAGAAGGAGAGGTTGGCTTGGGCAGAGGCATCGAGGAGATAGGCCGGGCGCAATTTGCCATGAGGGCTGAATGCTCAGTTTCGGACCCGAAGTGTGCGAGCCGGGTCGAAGAAAACATTGCAAATAAGAGACAACGCTCCACGGAGAGTGATGGTCCTTCGGGAAAAAGAAACAAACACAAAGAGATGGTTGCCAACTCTGAAAAACCACCGACATCAAGAGCGACGACGGGGTTCAATGAGGTTGCTAAGTGACATCAGATCGTAGCACTTATTGACCGTGGCAATCCGTTATCTCAAATAACTCAGGAACGGTGGAAGGAAGTGGAGATGAAACAGCTAGAAGCCATATTTGGGAAAATGGACGCTAAAACAAATGTGCCTATGCCATTATTTGAAAAGGTAGGCTGGTTCCAGGTCGTAAAAGTCTTCAAATATAACGACGATCCTACACATCACAGTAAGCAATTAGTCTGGGGAGTTAGATCAGTACCGAACGATATAATCACCAAAAACATGTGTGGGCTTCATTCGCACTATTTAAGTCTGCTGAACTTGATCAAGTATTCACAGCCATGTTGCAAAAGGCTTTGGATCTAACAGCACCATGGCTAAAGAAGATCTATAAACGATGCTGAAATTCAACTATGTTCCTCTATCAGAGAGTAGCAAGGGTTGTCTTTATACCTAAAACGGGTAAAAGTAGTCACATCTACTCGAAAGACTATAGGCCTATTAGTTTAACTTCATTCCTTCTCAAAACGTCCGAGAAAATATTGGCAGCGCATATTGAGGGTTTGATAGACCCAGCGATTGTCAATTGATTACCATGCATATACTAAAGGCAGATCCACAGAAACTGTGCTACATACGCTAATTTCTAACGTAGAAAAGGCACTAGAATATAAATAATATGCCCTTGGGCTGTTTCTGGATATTGCAGGCGCATTCAATAATGTATCAACAGGGACTATCTTACTGACCTATTCTCAAAGCGATGACAACAAAATTGTTATGTTAACGCCTAACATACATACAACTGGCGAGATAATGGTGATCAATGATAATTTCAATGTCGGACATTAGTTTTTCAAAAATATTGTGCCATCAATTGCATACATTCGCCAATAAATATAAGACATAATCAGACTTGTCAACTTGGGGAAAAAAATAATATTCAGATTAAAAAAAAGATTAAAAATAGTCAGAATTACTCGGAAAACCCCTAAAAAAATACCTGTTTTGTATAAGATTTTTTTTATAAAATATTTCATAATTCCAACTTATTTTCATTTTCTTCTAAGTTTGCAAAGCTGCATAAACTAAAGTTAGTATTATTATTATTATTTAGAACTGATATTATAATTATAAATTATAACTTAGTTTTTTATTTAGAGCTATAGCGACAAAGGCCTTCAGCTCGAAACTACAATTTATTGACTGGTAACATACACTTTACAGACTGATGTTAAAAACAGCTTTTTTAACAGCGCAGCTTTCAACTTGTGCGAGAATCGCAAAGATGACAAAAGCTTTCCTTGTATGAGGTTTCTGAAAATAGAAGACGCTATATTTCGATGGGTGCAGAACCTTTTGAGTTGCAGGAAGATAAAATCGGAATGGAATGATACTACGGTAATGAAGGAGACTTGTAGAGGAACCCCTCAGGAGGAATCCTATCCCCGCTCCTGTGGTTAATAGTGGCAAAAAAAATCTTGAAGCACTTTGATAGTAAAGCTCCAAAATTAGTTGCATATGCAGATGACATTGCAATAATTATAAGGAGGAAATGTCTATCAATCATAAGTCCAATTAAGACGAACACTCTTAGAACTGTTTACAATTAGGCAACCGAGGCAGGGCTTCCGGATTACTGCAGCGGAAGTATTCGCTGCAAGAGTGGCTGTGAAATTTACATGTATTGATACCAGTATTAATTCTCACATAAATATCTTCATAGATAGCCAAGCTGGTATAAAAGCGATAACGTTGTACTAATCTTCATCCAAATGTTCTACACTGCAAGGTAGCAATAAGAAGACTAGCTGCGTAACGCAGGCTGTTTATCTGTTGAAAACCGAACCACAAAGGCTTAGAGGGAAATGAGTCTGTTGGCGAAATTGCGAAAAACGGATGCAGGTTACCAAGTTATGAAATAAGCGACGTACTGATGTCACTCACTAATATGAACAACAATATAGAAATGCGCTTACAGAAAAAAGCGAATGGTAGATGGTAGATGGCGAAATTTTAGCAACTGCAGAATAGCTAAAGCCATGTGTAATGGCTATTGTGGAAAATTCGCTGAATTCATTATAGAGCTGAGTCGCAGGAGCTGCAGAACATTGATAAGCGTCTTAGCTGGGCATCGCATGATAGCAGTGCACGCATTGAAATTAAATCTTACTGACAGTGAAGGGTGCAGGATTCTAAATTATACATACCTTCGCTAAACGGATCATGTAGGTACTTCTTTTGGTATCACAAGGGACCTTGGGTCAATGTGTAGCCTTGGCCAACCAGTATAACCTAACCTAATCATAAAGGTAATTTTTGAGACTTATTAATGCCAAGAAAATTGCGAGCATTTCGCGTTCATTCGTGGTGTAATTTTCCTTCTGCTGTTTTCAGTGTTATTGATATAAAAATATTTGGTATATTCTCTTGCTCGAATACTGCACCAATGGCATATTTTGAAGCGTCTGTTGTTAGATGAAACTCCTTATTAAAATTGGGATATGTAAGTATTAAATCTTTCAACCTCCCCTCTATAAAACATTGTAATGAGGTATGAAACGCCTATAATTCCCGATATTCCTAGAAAAGAACGGAGTTCTTTCATGTTCTTGCCGGTGGAAAATAATTTATAGCTTCGACTTTTTCGGGCTATCAATATAAACATAGCATCTTTTACCAATATGTTCACGAAGAATGTCGTCAAGAGCTCTTTGAAAAATAGAAGGAGCATTTTGCAGCCCAAATGGCAATCGAGTGAATTCATATTTGCCGTTATTGACCGAGAATGCTGTTTTTTAGATATCCGAATCCTTTAGTCGAATTTGATGAAAACCACTTTTAAGGTTCAGAACCGAGAAGAATCAATTTCCGCCAAATTGTGCTAACACCTCATTAATTTCCGGAATTGGGAATTTTTCAATGATAGTAACCGAATTTAATTTCCTATAGTCGATTACTATCCTGAACTTCTTACCAGATGCGTCCTATTTTTAGGCACAATCCATACTGGTGACTTGTATGGAGATCTAGATGGTCGAATTATACCATTCGCTAAAAGCTCTTTCACCTGATCTTCCACTTCCTTCTTAAAAGACATTGGATACGGATAATATTTTTTGAAGAATGGTGTATCGGAATTTGTACGAATTTTTGCTTGAACTTTCGTCATAAGAGTAAGTTTTGCATTAGCTCCGATAAATAAACTATCAAAAACTAGTAACACTTATGAACAAATTGTACACATGTGTCTTCACCGAAAATATTTGCTATTGTATTTTTCCACCAACGGAATTAACATAGAAGCAACTTTTATTCAATTTTGAATTTTTTAATCATTGTGGTTGAATATAATTTTTCTTTTCCTGTATCTATTAGTATTTTCATAATTTTAATTCAATGAAAGGCAACGAAGAGTAGTTTATTCTAAAAAAAGGATGTCATTATAGTCTTAACATTGTAACATTTACATTGTTGTAAATTCGATTTATCCGTTTTCCTTATTTGTGTCAATATGAAAGTTACGTTGTATTTTTAATTGTTGAGTTGGGGATGGTGTTCTTCTAAAACCTGTTCGGTTCTGCACAAATTTAGATGTGGGTCTATTCATATAATTCATGTCTCTATTTATGCATCTACGATCAAACTCCAAGAGTTCTGAGAGAGTTGCTTGTCCAGGATGTGCAAAGTCTCTACTTCCTGATGCTTGAAAACGCTTATTAAAAACTTGTCTTGGTTGGTATTTAAAGTTATAAAAATGTATTCGATTTTCGATTTTCTTGTGGCGTTATGTGGTACTCATGTCCCTCACTTATACTGACAAGGTCGGCTATTTTTAACGTTTAGTTAATTTTACACAGCTATTTTGATTGCACGTGTTTTGGCTCGTCTTCGAATTTCGCCTATTCGAAAAAATGGATCAACGAATCTGTATCTGAGCTTTTGTTTCCACGTTATAACCATAAACCCATGATTCCTAACCAGTTATGACCCTCTGGAGCAAATTTGGGTCGTCGCGAACCGAGCCCAACAGCTCCTGAGCAATGTTAACGCCGTGCTGTTTTTTGTCGAAGTTGAGCAATTTTGATACGAATTTCACGGCGACCCGTCTCATGCCAAATCAGTGGTTAAAATCGAATGGCATAAGCCAATCGATATGTTTAGGTCCTCAGCAACGACGATTGACCAATACTATTTTCTTCACTTAATCAATGCTTTCGTCTGTTGTTGACGTGCTCGGGCGTCCGGCACGCTCTTCGTCGTTCACATCTTCTCGGGCCTCTGAGAACATTTTGTACTACCGATAAACGTTGCTTCGATCCAAGGAAGCTTCACCATATGCCACAGTCAACATTCGGTATGCGTCCGCGCAATTAATTTTGTTTTTCACACAAAATTTAATACAGATTCTTTAATCCATTTTTTGGAATAGGCGAAAATCGAAGACAAGCCAAAACACGTGCAAGCAAAACAGCTGTCAACAATTAACTAAACATTCAAAATGGCCGACCTTCTCAGCATATGTGAGGGACATGAATACCAACATTGTTGGGACATGGAGTAAATATCAGTTTGGATATTGTTAATGTTGGAGTTTGAAGGAAACTATTTATCTCTGTTGTATATCATTAGTTAAGGTGGAGATACACAAACGACGTTTTCTTGCAAACCAGCTTTTGGTCCGTTCGTGCGCCAAAAAAAAAAGTCAAAATGTATGAAATCGTATGGACCGAGTTACATAGCTTGCTCGTGAACGCAGCAACTCAAAAAGTCGAACAACTTCAACTTCAACAAAAAACAGTATTGGTGAATGGAAAAAGAACTGGGTTGTGAACCAGAAAACAGCTGTTTGTGAACCAAAAGAACTGCTTGATCGCATGGTGAATGACAAAAAACTTTTTTGGTAAATGGCAGTTTCTTTGCAGTATTTATGTTAAATTTGATGGCAGGCTTTCCTATCTATTTAAAAAGTTATTCCATTTCAATTTATTACATGATAATAAAAATACATACTTCCTTCTTTTAATAATTCAACTTTTAATACAGTTTTCTTCAATAATTACTTTCTTAAATTTTCAAATTCACACCTGTTTTTTGTTTACTGAAGTCAATATGGTTGAAGTCGTTTGTGTACCTCGACGTCGTTTGTGTAGTTTGACGCTGCATGCTGCGTTTGTTGACAATGCAGCTTATCGTTGAAGTCGTTTGTGTATCTCCACCTTTAAAATGTTAATAGTATAACATAATAGATCATTCCATGTAAATAACATAATAGAACACACCATGTGCATTAAGCAGTAAACTCTGTTATCATTCTGTTAGGATAAGCAAAGCTAAATTATTTTGTATTAATTATCATGTGAAATCAAATTGTAGTTTAGTCACAAATAAAGCGTGAAACAGATTAACCGACCTATTCTCAAGGCGATGACAAAAAAATTATATGTCTGTTAACGCCTAACATACAATTAACTCGCTATTAATTGTTTTTTGCAATGTCAAGGAAAGCTCTTAAACAATTTAACATCATTGGTGTGTTAATTTGTTTGTGAGGAAAAATGTTAATTTGTGTGCACTGTTAATCTTTCGATTTGTTGATTTCTCGCGGAAATTTTAGAATATAATAAAAACTATGCAAAAAGGAAATGTGATAAAATCATAAAATCATAAAATCATAAAATCATTGCGATCACTATGATCCATTTTCAATGCAGGACAATAGTTTTGTGAAAAATTATCGATTTCCAAAAATATTGTGCCATCAATTGCATACATTTGCAAATACATATAAGATAAAATCAGGCATGTCAACTTGGGGGAAAAATCAAAATCAGGAAAAAAAATTAATTAATTAAATAGTCAGAATTACTCGGAGAACTCCTAAAAAACACATGCTTTCATTTGTGTATAAGATTTTTTTTTTATAAAATATTTCATGTTTTCAATATATTTTCATGTCCTTCTAAGTTGGCAAACCTGCATAAACTAAAGTTTACTGACTGGTAACATACACTTTACAGTCTGGTGTTAAAAAATCTTTTTAATAGCAAAGCTTTCAACTTCTGCGAGAATCGCAAAAATGATAAAAACTTACTTTATATGTGGTGTCAACGCAAAAACAACGAGAATAGGTCGGTAAACCTAATTATCGCTTGTGGCTCTTTACAACTACAAGTTTGTAATTATTCATTGGCGACCGTGACAGGACACACCGGAGATAAAAAGAAAACAATAAACAGTTCGATAAGCAGCGGCAAATAATACAAGCAAACGGTGTGAAAACAAACGGTGTAAAGCAACCGGTATAATAGCAAACGGTGTAAAGTGAACAACAGCAAGTAAACAAACTTTGATCTAGGAACAGTTTGGTTGTTTACTTTATATCATATTGTGGTGTAATTATTTTAAATAAAATTTAAAAACAAATATTAAAAATATGAAGAGGAGACCAGTAGGAAACAAGTCAACTACATCAACTACAGGTACTGCAACGGAGTTTCAACAAGCCATGGAAACGAGGTTAGTAAATGTCAGTGAACTTGTATAGTATATATGCCAAACAGGAATGCGTATGATTCAGCACATAGAAAGTATAAGAGCCAAAGTGTCTGAGAATGCTAATACTGATAGTGCAATTTTAGAATGCCGATTAAAGCTTGTGGAAAAGTATTTTGAAGAAGGCCAGATGTTATTAGAGCAAATAATACCAACTGATCGCGGACAAGAAAACTTAGAGGATAGCTTTGTAGAGAGAAAAAAGCATTGATACTGAATAAACTTAAATGTCACAAAGTAGATGAAGTGAGTTTTTTTAAACAGCATAATGGGTACAAATGTACACCAACATAGGTTACCGGCACTTAAATTACCTACATTCGATGGCAAGAACGCCGAGTATAAGACTTTTATTACTGGATTTAATCATATGGTTCATGAGGATATTTCTATAAGTATGATAGATAAATTTAATTATTTAGTAAACTGTTTGTCGGGTGAAACTCATAGTGCCATAAAACAGTTTACAGTAACGGAAGAAAATTATCCTAAATCATTAGAACATTTAAAAGAAATTTATGATAGGAAGGTGTTAATCTTTCTAGAGCATATGACCAATTTGTTTAATATTGAGCATATGACTCAGAAAGCGGACCCAGGAGCACTTAGGAAATTACTGAATTCAGTGTCAGCAATTCGAGAATCACTTTTGTCTTTAGGAACTGATGTAGATATCATAGATGCTTTTATTATCCACCTAGTACTGTCGAAAGTAGATAAGCAGGTGAAAAGTGATTACGATAAACAGCAGGATTATTCAAAATTGTCGAAATGGGAAGATGATTATAAATTGCTGAGTAATCAATGCCAGATTTTACAAATTCAGAAAGAAGAAAAAGATAAGCCTTTAAGTGCGAACATTACACATAGAAGATCGTTCTTGAATGCGCAGTCAAAATGCTCATATTGCCAAGCAGCAGATCATTATATAGGATCATGCCAATCATTCTTAAGATGTTCAATTACAGATAGGAATAAATTTGTTAAGATTTCATTATTATGCTTTAATTGTTTACGTTATGGACACAATGTAAACCGCTGTCAGGCGAAATCGAGGTGTAGGGTGTGCAAAGGTGCACATCATTCGATTCTTCACAAGTTTACTTCAACAGCGCAGGAATCGGGTTCCATTCAAGAGCCAATACCTCAATTAACATCTCTAATGACACAAGCTACACGACGAGCTATGCTACCAACGGCTCTTGTTCTTATTCAAGACAAGTATGGCATGTTCCAGACAGCACGAGCATAACAGATTCATGCTCAGAAATTAATTTTATAACAGAGAGGTTGGCGAAACAACTGCAACTAAAAATCAATAGAACTCATCAGGAAGTTATTGGAATTACAAATGTTACAGCACAACTACAGGCATCTGTTACGACAACTGTAAAGTCAGGGGTGATTTCATACAAGTGACCATCAAAATTTGCTGTAACAAAATCAATTTTAAGGAACCATCCAGAGCGTTATGTTGCTACTTCTGAGTGGCAAATACCAAGTGGAATGCAGTTAGCAGATCCATACTTTTACAAACCAAATTATATTGACTTGTTAATAAGTTCAGAAGAGTTATTTGATTTACTTTTAGAAGGAAAGTTTCGACTTGAACGGATTTACCATGCCTTATCAACACTGAACTTGGCTGGGTGATAGGCGGTAAACTTAAAGAAGCGTCGTCTTTACCATCGTTCTCATGTATTCTTGCGAGAATGCAGACTGCTGATCTGAATCAAGTACTACAGAAGTTTTGGGAAATAGAGAAATTTGAAACAGAAACAATGAATACAACCACAAACATAAATTTACAATGTGAACGTCATTTTATAGAAAATACTAAGATTCTAGAAGATCGACGTATTCAGGTGAGATTACCATTTAAAGAATCATCATCAACTCTGGGTGAATCATATTGTAATGCTGAGCGGCGGTATTTTATGCTGGAGCGTCGCTTAGAGAGAGACAGACCACTTAAAGAATTGTACACAGCATTTATGGATGAATATAAACAATTAGGTCATATAAGTCAAATCTCGAAGATTGACAACTCAGCACCACATTATTTTATTCCTCATCATTGTGTTTTAAGGCCACAGAGCACTACTACAAAGTTAAGAGTAGTTTTTGATGCATCAGCAAAAACTACAGGAGTCAAGTCACTGAATGAAATTTTAATGGTTGGACCAAAAGTTCAACAAGATCTGATATTAACGTTGCTTTCATTTCGCTAGCATCGGTATGCTTTGACTGCAGATGTTTCAAAAATGTATCGCCAATTTCTTGTTAATTGACAGAAATTATCAATTATTGTTATGGAGAAATCATACTAATGAACCTTTACAACATTTTCAGTTAAATACTGTAACATATGTTACTTCATGTGCTCCTTTCTTAGCCATCAGAAGTCTACAATTCATCGCCGAAACATATAAGGAAGAATTTGTAATTGGATCTGAAGTGGTACAGAACGACATGTGTGTAGATGAAATGCTCACGGTAGCTAACACAGTTGCAAAATTAAAGGTGAAGGCAGAAGAGGTAACAAGGTTGTTATCAAAAGCTGGTTTAGAGTTAGAAAAATGGAATTGCATCTCTCATCAATGGGTAAATGATGATCAGGAATTTACCATCAAATTGGAGAAGCAAGACATTACGAAGACGCTTTGTATGTCCTGGAAGCCGCAAGAGGACATATTTTGCTTCAGATACAATTTAACAGCAACACAAATTGCAACAAAAAGATCAGTCCTTTCAGTAGCAGCTCGCATTTACGATTTGTTGGGGCTGCTAAGTCCAATTATTATTCGATGTAAAATTTTAATACAGGAGTTATGGAAATTACGATTAAGTTGGGATGAGCCATTACCAGAAGATTTAAACAATCCCTGGAAACAGATTCAAGCAGATTTATTACTTCTACATAACATCAGTATTCCTCGTTATATGAATTCAACACTAGATCGTAGTTGCGAAGTGCATGAATTTGCAGATGCATCACAAAGAGCGCATGGTTGTATTTATCTACGGGTTGCTATACAAGGGCAATATAAATCAAACCTGCGGATTTATAAAACAAAGGTGGCACCTATTAAGGCAGTTACATTACCTCGGTTAGAGTTATGTGCTGCACTACTACTATGTAATACTTGGAGTAAGATTCGGCATAAATTAATTTCATGTATTAAACATGTTTATTTTTGGACAGATTCACGCATTGTGTTGCATTGGATTAATATGCACTCGGCCATAATCCAAACTGTTTTGTGGCAAATCGTGTAGCAGAAATACAATCTAAATCAAGGGATGTAATCTGGAAGCACGCACCAGGAAAAGAAAATCCAGCTGATATTGTATCGCGAGGATGCACAGTAGGCCATCTCAGTAAATCAATTTGGTTTACAGGTCCAGAACTTTTATTACAAAATTCGGAACAATGGCCTCAAGGTTTCGATAATTGCTTGATGGAATTCGATTCGAAACAATTGTAAAAACGCAAAAATTTCGCTTTGGCATGTACGATTAGTGAGAATGAAGGACACATCTTTGGTAATGTTATAATTCGAATTTCATCATTTAAACACATTGTACGAATTTGCTCATTTATTCTGAAAATGTTTAATCGAATAGCGCCTGATAGAAACATATCAATACAAAAGGCAGTCTACATGACTCCAGCAGAATGGAACAATATGTTTATTACATAATATAATCAATTCAACAAGAAGTATACAAAGCAGAAATCAAAATTTTAAAAGCAGCCAAGATTCTTAAGCCTGAATTGCAGCAACTATCGTTGTTCTTAGACGAACAATAAACATCAAATGGATCAGTTCTTATCGTTCGAGTTGGATGAAGATTAACGATAGCACCAATAAATTATGATGCTCGGTTTCCTGCACTTTTACTTCGAGATCACCGGTTTACACAGCTGTTTGTTGAATATTTACACCGTAAACATATGCATGCTGGACCAAAAATTCTTGTCAGTATGTTACGACTTCAAATTTGGATCATTAACGCTAGACAATTAGCTAGGAAAATAGTGAGGAATTGCGTGCATTGTTTTCATTACAAACCACGACTGGTGTGCAACAAGTAATGGAATCACTTCCAGCAGATCGTTTGCGAACAGGCAGACCATTTATAAATTGTGGAGTAGATTTGTGTGGACTGTTCTATACATCCTATCGAATACGAAGAAAACAGCCGTATAAAACGTATATTGCAATTTTTGTATGTTTTGCAACGAAGGCGATACATGCAGAGTCAATTTCTGATTTATCAGCAAATAATTTTATACTTTGTCTGAAGCGTCAAACCGGATATATTGCGATAATTCCACAAACTTTACTGACGCCAAGGCACAGTTAGAAGATTTCAAAAGGTGGTTCTTTACTCAGCAGACTGCTGCAGAGATAGCAGATTTGGGTTTGAATTCATATTCATACCTCCTCGAGCACCACACTTTGGTGGGCTATGGGAAGCATCGTTGAAATCATTAAAGACACTCCTGGTGAAGACAATGGCAAATTCCAATCTAACTTTTGAAGAGCTGCAGACTGTGGTCATAGAAGCGGAACCGATATTAAATTCACGTCCAATTGCCGCAATGTCAGATGATCCCAATGATGGAAAAGCACTTAGTCCGGCACATATGTTAATCGGATCATCATTGTTGGCACCACCGGAGCCAATACCTTCTGAAGAGAAGTTAACTCATTTGACAAGATGGCAGCAAATTACATTTCTGAAGCAGAGGTTCTGGGATATATGGAAACGCGACTATCTTCTATCTCTACAACAACGAACTAAGTGGCACAAGACATATGCGAACGTTCATCCAAATCAACTTGTGCTAATACACGTAGACTGTGTACTGATGGGAATGTACGAGTAGTAGACATCAACACAAGAATGGCATAATTCGGAGTCCAATACACAAGATAGCTCCTCTTCCAGTAGAGAAATAGTTGAAAGTAACGTAATACTTTGAACGGGGGGAGAATGTTGGGACTTGGAGTAAATATCAGTTTGGTTATTGTTAATGTTGGAGTTTGAAGGAAACTATTTATCTCTGTTGTATATCATTAGTTAAGGTGGAGATACACAAACGACGTTTTCTTGCAAACCAGCTTTTGGTCCGTTTGTGCGTCAAAAAAAATAATTGAAATGTATGAAATCGTATGGACCGAGTTACATAGCTTGCTCGTGAACTAACTTGTGTAGTTTGACGCTGCATGCTGCGTTTGTTGACAATGCAGCTTATCGTTGAAGTCGTTTGTGTATCTCCACCTTTAAAATGTTAATAGTATAACATAATAGATCATTCCATGTAAATAACATAATAGAACACACCATGTGCATTAAGCAGTAAACTCTGTTATCATTCTGTTAGGATAAGCAAAGCTAAATTATTTTGTATTAATTATCATGTGAAATCAAATTGTAGTTTAGTCACAAATAAAGCGTGAAACAGATTAACCGACCTATTCTCAAGGCGATGACAAAAAAATTATATGTCTGTTAACGCCTAACATACAATTAACTCGCTATTAATTGTTTTTTGCAATGTCAAGGAAAGCTCTTACGCAAACAATTTAACATCATTTGCTGAGGAGGTGTTAATTTGTTTGTGAGAAAAAATGTTAATTTGTGTGCACTGTTATCGCTCTGTAAAATGGGTAATCTTTCGATTTGTTGATTTGTCGCAGAAATTTTAGAATATAATGAAAACTATGCAAAAAGGAAATGTGATAAAATCATTGCGTGATGATAGTGATCTATTTTCAATGCAGGACAATAGTTTTGTGAAAAATTATCGATTTCCAAAAATATTGTGCCATCAATTGCATACATTTGCAAATACATATAAGATAAAATCAGGCATGTCAACTTGGGGGAAAAATCAAAATCAGGAAAAAAAATTAATTAATTAAATAGTCAGAATTACTCGGAGAACTCCTAAAAAAAACATGCTTTCATTTGTGTATAAGATTTTTTTTTTATAAAATATTTCATGTTTTCAATATATTTTCATGTCCTTCTAAGTTGGCAAACCTGCATAAACTAAAGTTTACTGACTGGTAACATACACTTTACAGTCTGGTGTTAAAAAATCTTTTTAATAGCAAAGCTTTCAACTTCTGCGAGAATCGCAAAAATGATAAAAACTTACTTTACATGAGGTGTCAACGCAAAAACAACGAGAATAGGTCGGTAAACCTAATTATCGCTTGTGGCTCTTTACAACTACAAGTTTGTAATTATTCATTGGCGACCGTGACAGGACACACCGGAGATAAAAAGAAAACAATAAACAGTTCGATAAGCAGCGGCAAATAATACAAGCAAACGGTGTGAAAACAAACGGTGTAAAGCAACAGGTATAATAGCAAACGGTGTAAAGTGAACAACAGCAAGTAAACAAACTTTGATCTAGGAACAGTTTGGTTGTTTACTTTATATCATATTGTAGTGTAATTATTTTAAATAAAATTTAAAAACAAATATTAAAAATATGAAGAGGAGACCAGTAGGAAACAAGTCAACTACATCAACTACAGGTACTGCAACGGAGTTTCAACAAGCCATGGAAACGAGGTCAGTAAATGTCAGTGAACTTGTATAGTATATATGCAAAACAGGAATGCATATGATTCAGCGCATAGAAAGTATTAGAGCCAAAGTGTCTGAGAATGC